>JARFXV010000852.1:177500-512500 GCA_031761425.1 Cosmopolites sordidus | reverse complement strand
AGTCAATGACTCTCTTTATGTCGCCATATTCTTCACGCAAAGAAATTGAATGACCTATTGGGACTGAACCGTATAAATTTCCATTATGTAGGAGAACACACTTGAAGCTACGCTTTGAGCTATCTATAAACAATCGCCATTCAGTTGCGTTATAGTTAGAAATGGCCAATTCTTTCATTAAACCTTCTACGGTCTGGCAATATATAAATCCGTCATTATTTCTGAAGTACTGCCTAAATTCACTTCCTCTGGATCGATAGTAAGTGACGTTAGCTCCTTTGTCAAGCAATTTTTTTTCGTGCAGTCTTGATGCTAATAATTCCGATGATTTTTTGGATAGTCCCAAATCTCGTGCTAAATCGTTTAATTCATGTTTATTGAATCCTTTACGAACAGAATCATTGGAAACTTTGAATTCTTCGTCGGTGGAGTCACTTCGATCTTCACTTGATTCACATTCTTGTATTTCTAAAGCAGGTAATTCTTGAAAAACTGACACTGGAATTTCAGCTGAATGGCGTATAGCTGGCGGTAAACTAGTAAACTATAGCTGACAGGGTGTATAGCTGACAGGGCGTATAGCTGACGGTAAACTAAGGTACTCAATTTTATGTTTGTAAAAGTAGCAAGTTTATGTAAAAGTAGCAATCACTTAAGTGATCTTTGGGCTCTCGCCAAACCATTGGTATACCAAACAAAAGTTTATTACGAGTTCTCTTCGTACACATTCGTAAACTCTCTACACACTGCTTGCACACTTTATGAGGGCTCTGTGATTTATCTTGGTCACCTATTTTCACTTTAAAATAAGCAAAATAGGCTTGCCTGACGAATGTACTAATATTAGTACATTCGTCCGTTGAATGGGGATGGTAAAACTGCCACATATATAACAAAATGAATCAGGGCTGTTTAAGCATTTACGACGAGAACTACCAGAGGCAGACAACGAAAATCTGTAGTTGTGTATGTATACTTTGACTTCACTAGATCAGAGCGACACAGACGCGCACTTTAGCATCTCATGCGCAACTGACCGAACTAGTTTTGGATGACGCCACGTCACTCACGCCCCCACTCCTAGGTCGAAAAAGGTTCGGCGGTAGGAGAGCAGTAGTAACTTCTGCGATTCGCCAAGCTTAGTCGGATGCGCAACAACTGTAGAGAAAAAACTTGACGTGATAGAAAAAAACTAAATAAAGGTTTGGAATTACCATATCAATTTACGTATAAAACAGCTTAAATATCGAACTCAACAGAAATTATTTTTCAAATTGTTCCCCAGTGTAATTGAAGCATACTGTATGACATTTAAAAGCGAAAGACAATATCTGCCAAATGACTACGTCTTGCAGCTCCACAGACGTCCAATCTTCTGTCAAAACTTTGTATGACATTTTGGGATAACCGTAGCTCTATCTCATTAATGACTCGAATAATTTTATACTTTAGTTCAGGAATCGATTATGTGTTGTTCTTATAGACCTGACTTTTCACGTAATCCCAAGGAAAATAGTTTAACGGTGCCAAATCACATGATCTTCGTGGCCAATTAACATCACCGTTTCTGGCAATAACTCGTCCAGGATATTTTCCCTTATAAAATCAATCGTATCATTAACAGAGCGAGGTGTAGCGCCATCTTGTTGAAACCACAAATCTTCCAAATCAATATTATTCAATTCAGCTCACAAAAATCCAGTTATCAATTTACAATATCGAACACCATGCACAGTTACAGCTTCAACAGCAGCATTCTGAAAGGGATACGGCCAAATTACGCCTCCTGACCAATAATGCACACCAAACAGTGACTTGGTTAGGATGTAAAGGTTTCCCATGAATCAATCGTGGGTTTTCGTTACCCCAAATGCGGCAATTTTGTTTATTGGCATGGCCACCAATTTCAAAATATGCTTCATATGTTTGTTCATTGATCCAATTGACAAATGCCTTAGTACCTGTTTTATTTGAACCTTATATGCCTTCAGAAACAAGTTCTTTCGCAAAATACGTCATGTTGTGGATTCACAGAGTTCGAATTGTTGTGAACATCGACTACTGGAAATTTTTGAGTCTTCAGTAACATTTTCACGTACTACGACTATATATTGCTCTTCTTTTAATACCTTCCACCTGTTGTTTGACATTTTTGAACAATTCGATTGATAGTACTTTCCGATTTACGATTGTGCAAACCGTAAATATCACTACGTAATTTTTTTAAAACATTTTTCACTCAACGCCCATTTTCATATAATAATTGAACAATTTTAACGCGTTGTTGTATTGTGTACCACTCCATTTTTATAAATGTCATACATAACACTTCTGAAATGAAACTAGACTTAGATAAATTCACAGCACCATCTGTGTTTTATTCAAAAATTTTAAAAAACGCTCTATTTAAAGGACCCGTTACACCAAAAACTTATAAATAAAACCATATTTAATTAACAAACAATCACATTCTCGATAAATGAAATGTTACAATATTTTGAATGATTCGCAAATTTAATAAACATTTTTAGAATTTTTAATTTGTCTAGTCAAGTTTAATATGGATAATGTAAATCTAATTTTTCAAGTTATTAGCACCAAGCGACTTCTTTTACGCTGTTTTAGCTATCCCAAAAAGATAGAAACGCCAGATGGAATACGGGACCTCTATTGACAAAAGGACCAAGCGACAATTCACAAAATGCATATTTCTAATACATCGAAAACGAACCAACAGACAATTTCGTTTTACATGTTTATAAACTTGTCGTTTTGTTCTTTCAGAAACTCTCATTTTTTAATGATCGCGTGCAATAAAACTTATATGTGCGCTTGAAGGTTTAGTGATGTGATGAAAGTCTTTAAAATAAGAAACAATGAATCGTAGGTGTAAAAAATATTGTCCATGACCGTAAAAGATATTAATTCTGATACGAAAAAAGAGCTAACTTTAAAAGCAGACTCAAGAAGGGCAGAAAAAGAAAATTCCCTGATCAGATATTTAAAACACGAAAACTATTAAAAGATTCAAACAAAAGACACTATACAGTAAAAGTTAAACTTGTTGAGCCAAAAACATTCCTTGATTGCCACTGCAATTGCCCGCTAAAATGTAATGAAAAAATTCCGGTTTCCGAGCAAGAAAAATTTTGGCAACTGCAATCGTACAACACTCAAACATGATTTATCTGCGGTACAATAGCAAGATGTCAAGAGAAAGAGAAATCGGGAAAGTAATAAAAGAAAAATGACTCGCACTTATCAACTTGGTAACAAAACTGTTTGTAGAAATTTCTATATTAAAACTTTTCAAATATCAACTAAAAGAATCGGTACAGCTCTAAAAAAAGATTTCCATGGGAAACCTTATAAACGAAAGAGAAAAATCAAGTATTAGAGTCGGTTAACATTTGTCTGAACTATAAATGCAGTAAAGTATCATACTGCAAAATTCCCCACATACATTTCCCATTACTCGCGAAGTCAAACAGAGTTTAAGTTTTTAGCTTCACATTTAACACTACATAAAATATATACATTATTTTTGGTCGAAAACCTCAGACGAGTCGAAACCAAATGTGTCATATTCAAGTTACAATAAAACTTTCTATCTAAGAAGAAAAACACCGAAAACAGACACCTGTAACATATGTGATGAATTTCATATTAAAATAAAAAATGCAGTGGACGATGAAACATTAACACAACACACTCATTTGCATATCGAACATCTACTGACTGCGGAAGAAGCTCGAAAACTGATTAACAAGGATACTGAAAGAGCAACCAAGGGTCCAACCTTTCAAGTAGTAACTTATAATATGCAAAAATTAATACTAACACACCATATTTTTTCTTGTGGAAAGAGAGAATTGCCGAAAGAGGGACGCAAGAAATTGGTTCTTGCTTTAAGAAATTCATTTAGGAACATATCCCTCCTGGTACAAAGGAATTAGTCGTATGGTCTTACTCATGTGGCGAGCAGGGCAATTGAGAGGGAGAAAGCTTTCTTTGTTGTGCCTAAACTAAAAATCTGGTATCCAAGAGACAAGCTATATCGGACAAAAAACTTGCTGATATTAACAGTTTAATATCACTTGTTCCAGCAGACGTTAGAAGCATCAATCGTTCAAGCGTTCAATCAAACAACGTCGAAGATGATGTGAAAGGATTTGGGATAATTTTTGTTATTATTAGTAAATGTGTTTCGAGCTAATTAATCTCAATTATTGTATCTCTTAAATATATAAAGAATAATGAAAAAGACCCAAGTTTCATTTACAGCAAATTTCCAAAAAGAGCCTAGACCCAAAATGTTCAAAAATCTATTTTGGCAAAAAATATTTAATTTTTAAAATCTGACATGAAATAAAATGGAAAATACAGCGTCTTATCCACTGTTCGTATTTTGTAAAATTTGATAAAGTAGAACTTTAGACCTTAATTACTCAAAAGTTTTAAAATATCGGTTGGTTCCCTTTGGAATAACGTTATACATATATAAGAGAAAATATTAGATCCTCAAATTAATCCAGGGCCTTTTTGACTCCGTTTCTATATACTTTCGCCACCCTTCAGGTAGCCGTCGAATTCCAGATTGAACAAAACTTGATGGTTTTACTGTTATAAATTCATTGAGGCTTGCGCTAGAGATCTAAAGCGGCTATTAACCAGGTGATGTTGCAGCGATCGGAAGAGATGAAAATCCGAAGAGGTCAAGTCCGAACTATACGCCGGCTGTGATAAAATATCCCAGCCCAGTTGGGCAACGATCACCTAGTTAGGTGATCGTTTCGATGGTCCTTTTTGCTGTATGTAATGCAAAATAATTTCCCTTTTTTCCTTGTTAGTATAAGGTATTTTTCTAATCTAGAAATCTACGACTGAGACTCGCCAAATGCTCTCAGACACTTATGGTGAAGCCGCTATGAGTGAAATAACGTGTCGTGAATGGTTTCAAGGTTTCAATAGCGGTGATTTTCACGTCGAAGACCGACATAGCGGTGAAAGAGCGAAAGTTTTTGAAAATGAAGAATTAGACGCATTGCTTAATGAAGACTCATGTCAAAGTCAAGAACAGTTGGCAAGATAATTGGGAGTGACTCAACAACCAATTTCAAAAGGCCTCAAAGACTTGGGACTGACCCAGAAGCAAGGATTTGGGTGCCATACGAGTTGAAACCGAGAGATGTTGAACCCCGTTTGTTTGCTTGCGAACAGTTGCTTGAAAGGCAAAAACGAAAGGGATTTCTGCATCGCATTGTAACTGGAGACGAAAAATTAGTTTATTCCGCTAACCCCAAGCGACCCAATATTCACAGCTCCAATGTCATGACACACACAATGTCATATCATGAGCTGTTAAAACCGTCTGAAACAATGACAGGAGATCGTTATCGAACGCAATTAATGCGTTTGAGTCGAGCATTGAAAGACAAACGGCCACAGTACAGCGAAAGACACGATAAAGTGACTATGTGGCGTGAAATGCTCGGCCCCATGTTTTGAAAGTGGTGAAAACATACTTGGAATCGTTGAAATGGAAACTCCTACCCCATCACCTGTTTCGATTGATGACATGGTCTGGCTGACCAGCACTTATGAAAAAGTCAAAAATTGGATCAATTCGTGGATCGCTTCAAAAGATGACCAGTTTTTTCAACGCGGGATTCGAATACTGCCTGAAAGATGGGAGAAAGTAGTGGCCAACGATGGACAATACTTTGAATCATAAATGTATAACCAGCTTTTTACAATAAAGCCTTGAATTAAAAAAAACCGCGGAGCAAAGTTGTATACCTTTTGGAAACCATTAGCACACGACAGGACCATAGGAACACAAGCGATTTCAGTCTCAATTTACAATTTGACCTTAAAGCACAAATTCCTACGATCCCTTAGTTATCAAGAAAGCAATCAGAAAATCTTTGATTTCCTTATTCTGTTTTTTCTTGCCGTGGTGACGTCCAAGACCGGTAATGATACGTTTCAAAAATGAAGGTCATTTCCAATCCGCGCCAAAAAGTCAAGCCATGTTTCCCTCCTGTCTTTTCAATCCTGCGAAAGGTTTTTCGAAATTATTTTTGCGCATATTTTCTCCATCCGCAATTGATTGGTCACAATCAAATGACGAGTTGTGTGAGTCAACTGATCTCTTCCACGATAATTCTGACCATCAACCGACGATCAGAACGTAGAAGCAAGATCCTAAATTCCATGGACATTTTTATCACTTTTTGTGGTTGGATCGCTGAGAGGTTCGTCTTCAATCGAGTCTCTGCCTCCTAGGAATACCTTAAACCACCTGAAAACCTAGACCCTTGAGAATACTTTTTCCATAGGCATGTTGAAGTTGCAAAAGTTTCCATCGTACGCCACCAATCTCATTACTTTATATACACGTCTCGTATTTATGAATGTTTCCAATAGTAAGGTGGAACTCATAATAGTACGAGAGCTAGTAACGTCGTAAAAACGAGAATTTTAGGTAAGCTGGTTTTTTGATATGTCCTCTCTTTCGCTCTCTCGGAGAACTTGAGTGCTACCTGAGTACTACTTGAGTACGCATAATACCTATACAGGTAAAAATATTAACTTTTCAAATGCGTTTAAGAATATTTTTCTTTTTCACTGCCTTTTATCAACTTTTAGAAACAATTTATAATTGCTAGACATTTTTATTACTGTTAATAATGCGCCATAGGCTATTTTTATTAAAAAAAAAAATCAAAATATTTCAGTAGAATGATTCTTCAGAGTAAAGCTGAAAGAAGCATAGACAGAGTTGAAAGAAATTGGAGCAGGAGTGCCACAAGGAAACGTCCTAGGACCTAGACTATATCTGTTCTAGACAAGTGACATTCCGCAACTAGAATAAGATACAATAACCACATTTGCAGACGATACTGCTATCCTAGTGGTAGGCCAAGATCATGAAGAAGCGGCTAATAAACTTCAAATATCAGTTAACCAAATAAACAACTGGACAAAAATATGGCGTATCAAACTGAACAAGGCCAAGTCTATACTCATCAATTTCACAAATAAAAGAGAACAACAGATTCCAATTAATATAAATAATGCCGAGATCCCCTATGCAAATTCAGAAAAATTTCTAGGCATAAAGTTAGATGCAACACTTCAAGGTTCATGTCAAAAAGAAAAGAGGAGTGCTTGATATAAAGTACAAGAAAATGTATTGGCTACTTAGTATACACTCCAGTCTATCTACCTATAACAAAATGTTATTGTATAAACAAATCCTCAAACCGATGTGGACCGATGGCATACAGCTCTGGGGCTAACTGGAATAACTAACAACAACTCCTCGACAACACCAATCCAACAAGAAGACTCAAGAAAGAGAAGCCTTTCGAGTTAGCTAAATCATTGTGGTAGTGCAAAGCATAGTGCAGTTGTGCCTTACACATTATTTTAGTATATAAAAGTTATTAGACTCTAAGATATTCAAGTAAGACCTTAAATTTAAGTTTTCGAAGTAGCAATTTAAGTTAGAACAGAATTACTTATTGATCAACATTAGATCAGATTGTAATATCAGTAAATTGAAAATTGTAATATCATTAAAATTGGGGTGTTAATTTAAAGAAAAAAAAATTAAATATTTTGATGTTATTTAAATATTAAGAAATTTAAAATTAATTTGCCAGACAATTATTCAATTGTTAAACCAAGAGTCAGACCGATTTAAAGCTCAATAGTATAGAGTTAGTTGCAAAAAAGATTGCTGGAAAAGAGACAGAAAAACATTAAGTTAATTTTTGTAGCGTTATAGTATGAAAACAATAAAATTTGAGCATTGAATAGAATAATAAAATTAGAATCAGACTAAACTGAAATGAAGAAAATTAAGAAAGTCAATTATTTGAAGTATCAACAAGTACATTTTTTATTTTAAAGGCTTTGGCCATCACACACAAATTACAACTGAATAAAGTTTTTTCATTCTATAATTGTGTCACAAAAAAACTGATGCATCTTCATAGTCATCGTCATCGTCACTGCTCTCATTATCAAAATTATTGTCGTCATCGTCTTTTGAAGTATTGTCGCTCTCTAGTATGTTACCATCTGTAACGAAATAAAAAAACGTTTAGATAACTCGTTTTATTCGTGATTTTTTTTTTTGTATTTTTACCTTTAATAATATCAGCAACTGATGATGGTAATTGCTCTCCAACAAACCAGACGAAATTATATTTATCATCGTTGATGGTCCAACCGGAAGCTAGTGCTGATAAAAATGTGGGATGTTTCAAGTGAACGTTTCTCCAAAATTTTGTCACATAACGAACTCGTAATAAATGCTATTGCAATTTAGCCTTGCACGGTGGTAAGTTTGATGAATCGAAATTTCGACATTTTTTTTCAAAATTATTATCAGAATTTTTAGATCGATTATTATTATTTTTAGAAGTATTAGAAAATAAATTAAATCGGACGGGATTTACGTTCGAAGTATCATGGAACCTATACATGTTACAAATAAATTTCTCTAAGGTGACAAATTTATGCTCGAGTAATTTTTCATCATCTGTAATATGTTGTCTTCTGTAAATGTTTTAATACCAGGAAGTTGTGGAGTATCTGCAATTACTTTATTGTAATGGTTGAAATATTCTAATTCACACGAATGATGATTGAAAAAACTGCTCCACTTGCGGATTTCAGACGACTGATTTTTTGTAACAACTTTTCAACTAACATTTGCTAACATTTTTCTAACATTTTTGCGTCGTTTGAACGAGCCTTCGTAGCAGCTACCACGATCCATCTCTCCCGCACAATTAACGCGCAGCTGACTGAACTTTTCCAGCATGCCTAGTCTCTTTTCCGCTTTAAATCTGTCCGGTTCTTGGTTTAACAATCGAATTATTGTCTGGCAAATTAATTTTAAATTTCTTAATATTTAAATAACATCATATTAAAATTTCAGCCCTACTGAAATATTTTGATTTTTTTTTTTAATAAAAAAATAGCATATGGTACATTATTAACAATTATAAAAATGTCTGGCAACTATAAATGTGTTTCTAAAAGTTGATAAAAGTCAGTGAAAAAGCAAACATCTTAAAATTATTTGAAAAGTTAATATTTTTACCTGTATAAGTTTAGCCAGGTAGCTCATGGGCTGACCGAAAGAGAGGGCATATCAAAAAACCAGTTTACCTAAAATTCTCTCTCGAAAACGTTGCTAGCTCTTAGACTATAACTGGAATGGCAAAATAAAACCCAACAAAACTGCATTGATTATTTTAATTAATACATGCCTACAGGGGCTTTTAATTCTACATTTATAAAAAAATCGTATAAAAATAAATGTATACTCTAGTGACTTAGATACTAAATGACTACAATGGAATGGATCGATTCGTACACGATATGTATATATGTTTGTATAAATATTTATGCATAGTAGTAAAAATTGACGCAATATTGTATCAAATAACGTACAAAAACAGTCTTTAATTTTAATTAAAAGTACATCTAAGACTATAAGTAAGTTAATTTGAAAAACGACTCACATCAACGAAATTTTAAAAAATTTCTACTGTAAAATCAAAATTCAAAATTAATTATAAGAGAATAATATACCAATATGAAATGAACATCTTGTTAACATTTCAATCATAAACTCAATAAAACAATACTTATAATGTATTGTGAAAACCGAGAAAAAATACAGAATAGAGACATATTGAATATACTACAAATATAACTACAAAAATACCCTCTGTAGTTAAAAAAAAATTGCCTTAAAACAAAGGTTCAACCATATTATTCAAAACAGACTACAGTATTGCTACATTAAACATGAAATAATAATTGACTTGTGTTTATATTTAATAAATGTTAAATGTAAAAATATTTTGATTGTGTAAATTTGTTAACAAATTTGCACAATCAAAAATGTGCTGCTATAAAAGATACAATATAGAAAATAAATATTAATAGTTTAAGTGCAGTTGTTCGTAAGACTTTTACAAAAATGATTACTTAAAAACAAAGGGAGATCAGCCCACTTATTTTCATTACACCTCTCCTTAAATATTAATATTTAAGGAAAATTGAGTCGCCCACCGACTGTGAGATACGATCTATAATTCGATTCTTGAATGCAAACAACTTGGCAGCAGCGGAAATTCACCGTCAGATTTGTGAGGTTTACTGTGATAATACTAAGCGTGTTTACGGTGATAATTGCTAAAGTTAGAAAGTGGGTGAGAATATTCAAGGACGGGTTAATGTGCCTGTCTGGCCGACCTCTGATTTCTGAAGATTTGGTTCGTGATGGGTACAACAAAATTCGAAAGAACCGACGGTTCGCGATTTCAACGTTATCAAGTGAATTTCCACAGGTTTCAAGGTCAGTTTGGTACCTCATTATTTCGGAGAAACTGAGTTGTCAAAAATTGTATTCTCGGTGGATTCTAAGACTGCTTTCTGACAATCACAAAACAAAGAGATTGTCTGTGCTTTGTCGTTTTCGACTCGATACAATCAGGAAGGAGACGAATTGTTATGACTCCTGAATCCAAGCAACAGTTAATGGAATGGCGACACACATCGACGTCAACCAGAATGAAAGTCAAACAGACAATTTCAGTACGAAAGATCACGGTAACTGTCTTCTGAGACAGGAGAGGGGTTTTATTAGTCGATTTTATGCAGAGAGGCACCCCAATCAATTCTGATGCGTATTATGCCACCTTGAGAAAACTCCGATTTGTCATACAAAACGAGGGGTCTGGCAAAACAAGTCTACTGTCTTCCGCTGTCATGTTGCTCCATGATAATGCAAGGCCTCAGGTTTCTGCACAAACACAAGGTCTAATTAGATCTTTTGGATGGGAAGAACTGGATCATTCAACTTACAGTCCAGACCATGCACCTAGTGATTTTCACTTGTTTCGGTACGTAAAGGAGTTCCTTAATGGGCAACGGTTCAACGACGACGAAGTTAAAACTGCATTGGGTTTCTTGCACGCGATTATTAGGCGGTATGAGAAATGTTTGAGCAAAAATAGAAATTATGTTGAAAAGTAGATAAAAGTATGTAGAATATATATTTTTTAATATTTAAAGTATTTTTCTTCTTACTAAAAACTTTATTTGAAAAATATACCTGGTAATTATAGGCTCCAAAGGTCTAACACCTACAAAGATTAACTGTCGTCCAGTCTGCTAAAAAAACAAAACAAAAAAATGAGCAACGTAGAAATGATAGTATTGAGATCGATAAAAAGCTTGACACTGAGAGAAAGGCAAATAAAGTAACATAAGGGAGCAATGCAACATCCAAAACATTAATCATTAGTGGATGAAGACGAGAAAGAAGAAATGAAACGGACACATGGAGAGGATGAGGCCAGACCAGCTAGCAAATATCTGTAAACGAACAATGAACCTTATAATAGACCAGTTGGAAGGCCACCAAAAAACTGCAGGTTAATATACAATCAACAACGGAAACTGATTAAGAGACAGAAAATAGGAGAATTCGTACTCATCTGAAAAAGAAGAAATATCAATGTTGAAAATAAAGCAAAATAAGGAAATTTAATAATGTGTCTCAATAGGTACTTAGGACTTAATCCAGAAATTGTATATCTCGCCAGTGTCACCCCCAGACCACGAGATCGCCGTGCGTCAGCCAAGTATACCTTTGATGAAATTATAAATAATGCAGAATTTTGAAATAATATAATTATTTCCACGAAGCTCATTTCCACCTCACAGATTATGCGAACAAGCAAAATTGTAAGATTTGGGGAAGTGAAAATCATCAAGTGATTACAGAAGAACCTTTACCATCCACAATATGTTAAGAAACTTTTTATGGCTCAATTGGACACTATACAGTATGTTCTTTCAATAAGACGTCACGTCTCATACGGCAAGGGAAACTTTGGATTTGTTACGGATACGTTTCCCCGGCTGCGACATTTCTCGAAATGGTGATATTCAGTAGCCAGCACAATCATGCGATCTAGCTCCCCTCGACTTTTGCCTGTGGTGCTAAACATGCCAGGATGAAGAAAATAAGCAAAATAATATTCCAAACTGAGCCAAGTCCAATGACAACAGGTGTAAAACAAATACAGGAAATCACCGAGAAAAAGTATTGACAAAATGAAAAAATTACACTAAATAGAAGAGCAAAAGAGATGTACAAGATGAATAGAGAAGATTAAAATAAAATAAAGTTAAATTTGTACACTAAGAAAAAAGTCATTTAATTTTATTTTAGCATTAGCAATTTTTTTTATTAGGAAATAAAAATGTGTTTCTGTTTTGTCAGTATTTTAAAGAAAATGTCACATTTCAGTGTGTCTTAGCTTTTAGATTGGCCGAAAAGTTTATGTGATGAATTTCAGGTAGTTGTTCGGCACGGGCAACTTGTACCTTATAATACTTATTCGGACCGTCAACTGTTAAATTTAAGATCGCTGTACTAATTAGGTTCGAGTTTAGTTTCTGATCTGATCATATTGAATCATCTCCTGATCGACGAGAAGAAAAATAATGTGACTGTAGTACATTTTTTCGAGTTTAGAGATGGATAGTCTCGAAATTAGTGCTATTCTTAAGTACATCTTCTTCGTGGATTCATGATCAGCGATTTGAAGAATGATGGGAAATCCACTTATTTCTTTTCTCGCTGTTGATAAATGTGGAAAAAGTGTTAATGCATAATGGATGTCCATGATGCATGCGTAATGGATGTCCCCAATGGGGTCCTAATCTAGCCAAGAAGGAAATAACTATACATTGGGCAAAAATGAACAAATTGGATGTCACAACTTATTCGCCATACTTAGCACCGTCGGAGTATCCCTGTTTCCATGCCTGAAAAATACCTAGCAGGAGACAAATTTTCAGCAGACGACAATGCAAAAGCCACTGTGGATGCCAGTATTGACGTCTTGACAGTCGTGAAGTTTATCCAGATAAGGCTTTGGATTGTCACTAGGTTCAAATGAATCGAGATGGCAGAAAATTAAATACAGCAATAAACTTGCAAGTTAAGCGAGTGCACAGAACACAATATTTTATTCGAGGATTTGAAAAAAAATATATTGATTGAAAAACAAAAATCGAAGGAAACCATATTTTTCCTCGAACAAGGTAAGCTATAAAAAAAATAGTAAAAATAGTAAGGAGTGCTTCCTATAATACACTGAGTGTTTTGCTAATTGTTTAAGTAGATATGTAATCATTTGTCTATTAAGACAAATTAATTAATGGCAGTCTTGTCAAAAAAATGACTAGCGTCAGTAACTATGATTAGACTTGACTATTAAATATATATTCAGTCGCAAGATTGCTCCACAAAATTTGGTGCTATAAATTCGTTTAACTGAAATGGCACTGTAACAATATTATGAGAACCCGTTGAGATCAAAGTTTGATTTGGAACTCCTGATGGTGGAAGTGAATATGGCACAATGTAATGATTGATTCCTGATGTAGTTGTGTTCACTGGAAATAAATCAAGCACTTTATAAAAACAAATAACAATAGTTTAATTCTTATTAAAAAGCTCCATGCTTTAGACTGTTCTTGGCAGATACTATATCCACTTACGAGGGTCGCTCGAATAGTTATCGGCCTGACACGCAGACAGTGTATGTATGATCTTATGACTATGATATTTTTCATGTATAATTCCTTAGATGGCGCGCTGCGGAGTTTCAGAGGTACGTTCAACTGGTTGTTTCTGGCGGTCGAATAAACAAACAAATTTTGACATTTCCTCAAAAATAGATAACATTGAAGTTCGAACTAAATTTAACTTCGTCGGATATATTTTCCTTTCGTTTTCGACTCTAATAATGTGGATTGCTGAATTTGCCCAAAAACCGCTACAATCAAATGTCTTATTAAATGATTACTGACTGCTAAAGAGGCCATGTTAACCACATTTTTGTCTTGCCACAAAAGCGTTGTGTTTGTTAGGTGCCGCGTTTATAAATAGTCGAAGAAAGACACATTCAAAAGAATACTTCTCAAAACAGAAATTTCTTTGGCGTTAACAGTAGAAGGAACATGGATTTACTATTGCATGCCAAAGACGAAACAGCAGTTCAAACAGTGGATGGTAGCAGGTTAGAGTTCGCCAAAGAAAGCGAACATGGGTCCATCTGAAGGAGAAATAATGGCTAGTTTTCTGTCATTTTTATAATGATGCTCAAAAGGCCTGACCATCACCAGTGAGCAGAACCCTTCATTATGTGCCAATTGAAGGGTATTATTCAATTAAGAGTCCACATCTGGCCAAAAAGATAGAGCTCTTCCACCACGATACTGTGTCTGTGCGCACACCTAGAAGTGTTACTGCAAAACTCCATTACCTACGCTTTACGTGCTTCCACATACGCCGTATTCGCCGAATTTGGCTCCCAGAAATTAAATTGTCTTCCAAAACCTGAAGAAATGGCTCGCTGGACGAAGATTCACTTCAAATGATGAGGTCGCAGCTGAAAGAACGGCATATTTTGCAATGTTGAACAAAAATGACGTTATACTGAGGGTATTACAACAAGATGAAACATCATTGGTTTAAATATACACAATTGTAAAGTGACTGCGTTGAAAAATAGTTAAAAATGTTCAGGCCTAGAACTTTTCGAATAATCCTCGTGCATTATTTTGAAATATACACGTTAATAAACTTTCAACCATTTAATTAGTGATTCATCTAATTTCGCACATTTATATATTTAATGATTTCAGCTTTGTAAAGATTTAAAAAATTAGGATATGTTTCACATATGATATATTAGGCTATAACAAAAGTATTTGCTTTTTGAGATACTACAATTGATCACAGTAAACGCAGGGATTTCAGTAACCTAGAAAAACTAGCTTAAATGGTGCAGAACATCCTGGATAGCCACAAAAGTAGAGGATGAAGAATTGGAAGCACTGCTGAAAGAAAATCCTTGTTCACTGCTAGAACTCGGACAGGAACGCAGAATAACATAACAAGCTATTTCTAATGTCTACACAAGCTAAAGGAAATTGAAAACAAGAGTGGTTGGGTCATTCACAACTGAGAATAATAGTAATCGATTTGATGTTATTGAGACATTGCTCTTCAGATTCAAGAAAAGGAACTTCCTTCATAAGATTATGAGGTGTGGCGATTAAGTGAATAATTCAAAGAGGCAAAATTCATGAGTTAATCCTGGTGAGCCATCAATGGTGGGATCAACTGAACGTCGTGCATTATGATTTGCTCCGATCTAGTCAAACGCTCACTTTTGACCTTAATAAATAACAAGTGATTCGTGTTAGTGACGCTCTGGAGGAAAAAAGACCGTATACTGGCAAGGGACAAAGCGCACGAGTGTGGAAACTATCACCAAGTTGGGCTGGGAGATTTCTTCATAACCGACCTATTCTCCAGACTTGGTCCCCTTGGATTTTTACCTCTTCCGATCCCTGGAACATCACCTGGTCGATAGCTTCACATCTCTTGAGGAAGTCGAAAAAAACTTAAACGACTTTATCAAAATCAAGTTATTTGCACAGTGTACGGAAAATGCGGAAGATTGCTTCGAAAAATAGGTTTATATAACTCTTTTCATATATAAATGGCAAACGTAGTCAAAAAAGGCTGAAAGTTGAGACCCTAATATATTGTAAAAATCTTACCTGGGAATATTTCAGATGATTGGTTAATGTTAATTCGATCAT
The DNA here is from genome assembly GCA_031761425.1 of Cosmopolites sordidus. NCBI lineage: Eukaryota > Metazoa > Arthropoda > Insecta > Coleoptera > Curculionidae > Cosmopolites > Cosmopolites sordidus. The sequence goes on along the minus strand of JARFXV010000852.1, from coordinate 496,777 downwards.
CCAAAATCGGAAAATTAAGAATCCCTTGTTTCAGAAACATTTCTTCGGCTTTGGCAAGATTATAATCGTTGATTAAGTTATCAGTCATCAGGGAAAGACTATCCGAAACTTGACTATTATCAGGAAGTTTTGGTTCAAATTCCTTCCTTGCCAACGTACTTGGCATAGCTGATGGCACATTACAATTATTCGACGATTCTTGATTTAAATCTGGATTAAGTTCAGGTTTGAGCTGCGTTCTATCCACATCGACTTCAAGTTTAATTTCCGCAATTACCTTGGGCTGTTTAATTTGTTTTTCCTCTTGGGGTAATTTCGCTCCTGAATCGTTCATTAATTAAAATAGTGAAACAGAATATAGATATATTTCAACTCAGTCCATATACTCATGCACATATTATTTCTTCAAGTTTTAAGACATATTTTTGTCGTTAATTTAAGTCAAATCGGATGTGATCTATCACGTCAAGTGCCAATATGACTGTATATTGGCACTTGGCTTTATTCAGCACTCATAGACGTATTTACGAAACTCACCATAGTGTACTTAAGCACTTAAATGACCTTGAAAGAATACCTAAAAACCAAATCCTCAATCATCCGATTAGGGATATCTTAGTGACGTCGTACAACAAACTCTAAAAACTGTATTTTTCCGCTTCGATGCCTGACTTGTCTACAACCATCGTGAGCCAATATGTAAAGAAGAGATTCATATGAGAAAACGACTCAGTTAACTATTCATCTTAGTTTTCTATTCCATTCCAGTGTAAGAGTACAATACCCGTTGGTAAGAGACTCTGGATGGGTCTGAATGAACGAATACACCGACAGGTGTGTAAGCCTCTTATCTATGATCTATCTCTGCCAAAAAATATTTCCCGATAATCTTTAGCTGAACCTCCTCAAAGGTTAAGAATAACAAAACTCATCTCATATGCTTGTGGTTCTTCTGGATTGTTACCATCGAATAGCCAAAATAAACCAAGGGAAAATAGAGACAAAGAACTTTTTTGTTTAAAATCGCTTAAAATATCGTAATATGGATTTAATTTTTCTTGATGTTTTTTTCTGTAGATTATTTCACGTCAAACCTTTTTAAAATGATAATGTCACATACTATCATATCAAACTCCAAAGCAAATTATCAAAAAACTACAATGACAACATTTTACAGCAGACGCCTATATTTTCAGAGCTTAGTTAGATGTGATTACCATTATTACAAAAAATGATATTGTAAATGCAATTATATATTAGTAAAATTAATCACTTTTCAAGATAGATATAAAAAAGAATGACATGTATGTATGTGTATGAGTAACAGGAACAGCAACAGTCTGATGCTGCTATTAACTAACATAATGTACCTGTTTTGTGATCAACCTTGTGCCTTCTTCTAATATGTTTTAACCAATTAGGATAATTTGTAAATGTTCGTTCGCAATATTTGCATTTAAACGGACGCTCACCTGTGTGTATATTGGAATGTTGCTAAAATAGATTTAAGTCAAATTACCAATTATCCTAAATTATATCACTGGTCATATTACACTTTAATAAATTCAATATAACTCGTTTATTCCAGGCTTCGAGATCTTTCTGCTTAAAACAATGATAACCTGATTATTTCAAGATGTTTAATTTATCAACCCACTGCCGCAGCAATGCCTGTAATAGGCATTGCTAGAGAAAAAGACTTGCTGAATTATCAAGACTTGTAAACAGTATTGATTGTTTGATATCACGAAATTAAGAAGTTACATGAATTTCTTCTTTTTCTTTAAGGAGACCTAATGATATATTTAATATTGCAAAGCCTGTTTAATTTTGACAGTTTTCCTGATATGCTGATACTATCTTTCCATTTCTTAGGTAGTCTCCTCGCCGATTTGCGCCTTGCTGGTTTTCCGTATTTAGCGTTGCGAGCTGATTCATCCTCTCTACATTGTCTCGCTATCTCCATCCTCTCCAATACCTCCACATCATTCTACCACATCTCACTATATCCTCCACTCTGCATGTTGCTCTTATATCGCTTATTTCTCACTCTATCCCTAAAGCTGGGTTTCAACATGTAAATATTAATGGCGCCAATCGACTGGCGCTAGGTTAGTGCCTCCAGTAAAGTTAAATCTCGGTCTACTTTATGCGGCCAGTTATAGAATTTATAAACAAAAACAAATGGGTTTGTCAAACATTGTTGTGTTAAAATGTCGACCCCAAGCAACAAATGGCCTTTTCGGGCTATGATGAAGCTTTAAAAGTAACTGTAAAATGATTTCTGATTCAGTCCCAAATTTTGATATAAATTCTGGCAAGGCCAAAATATATAGTATTTGAAATGCATATGCTCTAGAACACAACAGAATATAGGATGAATCTCAAGTAGAGCATAGAAGAAAAACATAAAAATGGAGCAAGAAATCTCGATGTTACTTGTAATTTTAGACGAGCTGGAATGTTCCTCATATGGGTGTCTGATTTTGGTAGTTTGCTGATATGCGATTTAACACAAAGTTAAAATGATCTGTTATCCTCAACTGGATTGGATAAAGATACGTTCTGATCCTCATTAGCAAATTCTTGAATCAAACTATTCTATGTATCTAAAGTACTTCTACACGAAATCCAATTACGAACCCAACATTTATCTTTTAATTATCTTCTTTTAAATACTGCTTGCAATTCTACACTCAATGTTTAATCAACGTTAATGCCAGGGCGAAGAATTACAATTGACGCCATTTTTATAACTGAGCCAAATCATAAAATTAAATGTATCTGGAAATTACTACTGCTTTTGGTTTTGTTTGTATCGGGTTAATACCAGGCTTATGCAAGTTTTATGGATCTGTATTTTACTTTCAATGCACATATGAATATTTCTCTAGATAACATCTCTTAAGCAACCAAATATTACAAAGGCTTTCTTCATTTGTATTTTTAGGTCATTTACTAGGACACTGGTACTTGAAGTAATAAAAACTCATTACTTCAATTGGTTTGTCACATGAATTTAAGTGGAAGAATCCCTAGAGTTTGAATATGTATTTCATTAAATATAAAGAAAATGTCCTATTAAGTTTTAGAATTCCTTCAAACTGTAAAAATAGTAGTAAATAAATAATGAATTAAAATATATGATTAATAATGAAGATAATCCCTTCTCGATTACCATGATCAAAAGCAAAAGACTCTTTAACATGAGGCGAAAAATGCTTTAAAACTTTAAAAAAAAAATAATATAGACAAAAACTCACCTTTAATTTTGTAGTACTTAAAAATCCTTTGTTACAAACGGTGCAAACAAATGGCCTTTCAGCAGCATGGACCAAACTATGTACTTTCAAACACCTTTCGGTTTTATACATCTTCTGACAAATTTGACACTTAAAAGGCCTCTTATCGCTATGAAAACTATAATGCCTAGCTAGATGAGACCTTTCGGTAAACCTAGAAAATATGAGTTGTAAATATACGATAGAATTCATTAATTGATTGAGTACTTACGTTTTGTCACATTTATCACAGGCGTAGGGTTTATCACCGGTATGTTGTCTAACGTGTTGCATCATGTTTACTTTTTGTGTAAACGTTTTTCCGCATAAATCACACATAAAGCGGCGCCCTAAACGATGAACATTCATGTGTGATGTTAAACCTCCTCTTGTATGTAATCTAAAGAATAATTACTATAAGTTTTCTTTCAGACCTTCCAATCTTCATCTAACACACTTAATTATTTTAACAACAATATCAAAATTACAATCTTTTTTACTAAAACTCAGTATGCTGTGAAAATACATTTTGACGCATCTGAGAGAGAAGCGAAACATCTGAGAGAGATGGCATAAATATAGACATATTTTTAAAACATATTCTAATATAAATTTGTGTCGAATTTTACATGCTATTTTTAACCTTTATCAAACTGGACTGGACAAAAAAAATAAAATAAATAAACGACAAAAAAGTGAACTGAAATCTATCTCTTTCATATGTTTCGTACGCTTTAGTTTGTTCCGATCTACGTGAACATGGAGATCTGTACCGGTACTCTATTCGCGAGTGTTTTTTTGTGTCGATATAGTGTTAAATTTTACTACCAAAAGACGCTTCCAGTAAAAATAGGTAAGTTGTTTCTTATATTTTTTATGAGTAAAAGAGAAAGTTACATTTTTCCACATTCCATACAAGGATAATCTTCTTTGACTGCAATCTTATGCTTTTTTAAATGAATGTTAAGTCCGGGTTTAGTGGCAAACTCTTTGCCACATTCTTTACACAAGAAAGGTTTGATATTTTCATGTTTTGTCATCATGTGGAGTTGAAGAGAGTTCTGATGCCTAAAGCATTTCGAACATTCTTTACACCTGAAAATGACAGGATAGTAAAAACTTGGCGTAGTCAAAATAATGTTTGAGTATTTGTCATATTGGGGAATAAGAATTTAGAATACAAAAAGTTGCAGAAATATTTTATAAGTTATGAATAGGAATTATGCACATGCTGGTTTTTTAAAAGTATGATTCTCTTGATTTCTTAAAAACCACAGTGTACCATTAAATACACTTCAAAAACTAAGAATTGGTTTTTTTTTTATACATAAATATGTCGCTATTTGACCAATTGCCTAATTGTGATTTTAAAAAATCCCTTTTCAACAAAACAGAGTAAAAGAAGGAAAAACTTACTGCAAGAGGATGGGAAATTATGGCCAACTCTGCATATTTTCCTGTCTATTAACTTTTTGTGCATAATTTTATAAAAATTATAAAATAAGAAATATGATTATGCATGCACAACATGAAGGACACAACATTTCTTTGAATAATCTTAATAATGGAATTATTTAGAGTAAAGATTATTTAAATAAATACAAATATTTTTGAGAAATCCTGCCGTTGCTATATTTTTAAGAATACTTACCTAAAACGATCATCGGTCATATGTCTATAGCAATGTGATCTAAGAGTAGCATACTTTGGAAATGACTTGGCACAATAAACGCAAGTGTAAATAGGATAAGTGCTGTAATTTAATGTGTAATGTTTATCAAAATCAGCCTTAACAGCGTACACTTCTTCACACATATTACATTTTATTCCCCAGTGGTCTTTCCAATTATCTTTTATGCCATTGGTAATTTCAGTGTCTTGAGAGTAATCTAAAAAATTCAAAACAAAGTAATTAAAGTTTGTATTGAACTAAGTATAAATAATTTGTATAACCTGATTCAAATTGAGGGTCTTTAAACATATCATGTTGCTTTAAAGTGAATAAAATATCCTTATCCAAATTAAATAAATTCTCTTCAAGTAGTTCATATTTTTCTGAATATTCCCCTTTTTCCTGTTCTCTTTGTTGAATATAATTTCCAGTTGAGACTATTTGTTTATCTTGAAGTGAATCTGTTATGGCTTCAGTTGAACTGTTAAATAATTTCTCTTGAGTACATTAAAACGCCAACTAAATGTTACTATTTATTACCCATTTTCAGTGTTATACATTTCCAATTGCGTCTGTGCTGCTTTCTGTGGTACAGTTGATTTCCTCCTGTTTTTCTTAATATTGTTTTTATTAAAACATATATTTTGATCAAATTGATCGCTATCACTGTATTCACTTTCATCTTTTGAAATAATATGACCATCTATCTCTGGAGGTTTTATACATAAATGGCCTAAAGGTTTTATCACACAATTTTCAACATCCTCATATTCCATATTATAACTGTTTACGAAAAAGTGAGGTTAGAACTATTTGTTTATAAACATATTTTTTTGATTTTGTCATAGGATTCCACTATTCAGTGAACATTTTACATTTGACGCATCTAACGTTCAAAATCATGTTATAGGCAACGAAAGTTCAATTAACTGACTGAGTCTTATAAAAATCGATATTTTAATTAAAAGGCTTTGTTAAAAAAACTTTAAAATTCTGAGCCGATCTTGGAATAGGGGATTTTTGTCATCCGCGTTCCCAACTTATAATATCCGTCGTATAAAAAAACAATTAGCAAGTAATTTTCCTATAAAGATCAATCATTTGAAAATATCTTGACAATTTTCTATGACTGCAAATCTAATTTCAAAATAATTTTCTGGAACTATTAATATAAAAAAAGGTATCTCAAAAATATTTGAACATAGCTATTGAGACCCCTCATCTGCATGGCGGGGCATTTAAATTACATGAGGAAAACAACCTAAGACTGTTTCAGGAATTGTCGTATTGTATATTGTTGCTTGTTTATAGTATCATTTTGAGTCATTAATTTAATAAGAGACTCTTGATACAGATTTCATTTATAGAAATTTCATTGTTGCCATGACTGGTTGCCTATCTATGAGTACTGTGCACTGACAACCAGTAATATTCGGTGCATTTAAATTACATGTGCATGAGAACCTAGACATTTTCAGCATATTATTGCTTATTTATACTACTAGTTTAATTTATTGATTTAATTTGGACATATTGATCAATAATTTATGTCTAAGAAATTGATTTAACACCTGTATATAACTAGTTGCCTATATAATAGGAGATATATATATATATATATATATATATATATATATATATATATATATATATATATATATATATATATATATATATACCTATATATATATATATATATATATATATATATATACCTATATATATATATATATATATATATATATATATATATATATATATATATATATATATATATATATATATATATATATATATATATATATTATTATTATTATTATTCTTATTCACGTATGGGCCCTGGTGGACCACGCGAAGTACAATTAGAGGCGTTTGTTGTTGTTAGCCTTCCTTTGAGCCCATACTAATTTCATTCTTTCACTATGAGCTTTTTTCCTTTCGTCAGACCAAGTTGTTCCAGTCTTCCTACATTTTTCTCTCTGGCCAACCTTCCAAACGTTAACCTTGTGTCTGAAACAGCCTCTATCCTGAATTTCACTTTGTGTAATATTTGCTGATCTTAGGTCCTCTTTATATATATATATATATATATATATATATATATATATATATATATATATATATATATATATATAAATATATATATATATATATATATATATATATATATAAATATATATATATATATATATATATATATATATATATATATATATATATAAATATATATATATATATATATATATATATATATATATATATATATATATATATATATATATATATAAATATATATATATATATATATATATATATATATATATATATATATATATATATATATATATATATATATATATAATATTAGGTGTTACCTGTGGAATCTAATACACATGAACATTTCCAAAAAATAAAGCACATTATGTATACTATATTTTTATTTAATCTTAGAGTTATATATCACAAAGGTAAAAATACAAAAAATATTCAAATCTAGAAACAAAGGATATATTATATTGAGCATGTGTTTATTCTGTGCATTTTATTTTGCGATATAAAGCCTTCAACTTTTTACAACTTGGAGTTTCAAATGTGATGGACGTGTCTTGCTGCGACTTTTTTCCTTCTGGTGATATTTGTCTTACTGTTACCCGATATCGACAACTAAACTTGATATCGTATAATTCAAACTGTGGTAACTGAAAAATAAAAAAAAATATGAATATTACTTAAAGAATTGTTGGTTTTGTAGAATAGCTTACAGTTGTAATGGCCGATAATTTAGAATGATTCCATTCAGTACTTTGTTGACAATGGATACTTTGCCACCAAGTGACCATATATCGGACGGCATTTTTTTGAGACTTCCAGGATATTTTTGCTTTTAAGTCGCCTTTGGACCAGAAAAGTTTCTCCAGTTTCAAGTCTTCGATTCGAATTTTCGAATGTGGTGTTAACTGGTTAGGGTATAGATAATCTGTAACTATCATTGAGTTGTAATTAGGAAAATGAAATATTAAGCAGATTAAAAAAAGTGAAAATAGATTCAAGAAAACTTACAGTATCTTCATACAAATTTATTTACTGCAACCTTATACCAAAGTTTTTTCTATTATTTTAATTAGTCATGTTAATGGGGTTGCATATTCATTTTTTTTTGCTGAGTGCTTTCTTATGTTGTTTAACTAACTTAATGAATGAAAATAAACTACTCTTAACCATTTGATGATTCAGGTGAACCCCGCTTTCGCACCCTGGTTTTGGGTTGGCTTTTGCAGCCCTTACCTCTCTTGGATTAACTGACCCGAAACGGGTACTGACTTCTCCCTTTTATGCGGGTGTAGTTCCACCCCTTAAAATATCGAACTTTCCCTTGAAAGGTAGAGTTTTTTCGAAGTCCAGGGAAACTTCGTGGATGTTAACTAGAAAAAGAAGATCTTTGTTTTTATCGAAAAATTGATGACTCCGCCTCCAAATGCCTGCATTTGCAGACGGGATACAGAGACTTATGATGGCAGTCCTTATTAGGTCTTAAGTAGGCTGGAAAAACTCGAGAAGTTCGGGTCCCGTGGACCTGTTGCCCGGAATTGGGGAGACGAACACGGAATTAGTCCCCCCCGCCAAGGAAGGTTTGGAAGGCGGCGGACAACTGGGCCTGGAATGGGCTCACCAGTTGTCCCGTTAGTTGCTCCACAAGCTCGAAGAAGGTATTACTTGGTTATGGCGCCGGCTGGGTGGCTGGAAACGTGTTCCGCTGAGACCCCCACACAAAAGTTGGTGGGGGAATAACTTTATTAATTTGTGGACCTGAAAAGACCCTGTTAGTTTTATTTAAAACTTGATTCTTCGCTGCCTTGTTGTGGCACTTTACGCATGCTGGATCCTCGTGGCATTTCTTGGCCGAATGACCGAATTGTTGGCAGTTAAAGTACTGCACAACTCGGCCGTTCGACCCCTGACCCTGAATCTTGATTTCTTGTCCAAACAGTGTCTTGATGTTGAATATTTCTCTTTCATCTTTGGAAATGACGACTTGAAGTATTGCTATTAGGGCCCCTTTGCTGGTTTTGCACCTTTCGACATGGATCGGATGGAAACCCATGTCGATTAGCTCTTACTTCACCTCTGACGCTGGTGTAGAGTCTACTACACCCCTGATGATTATGCGCATGTTGCCCACATCTGAGGTGCAGAAAGTATGGTATTTGTGGTCCCTCTCATCTAGGAGCCTGGAGAGGGCACTGTAGTCATCAAAGGTCGGTGGTTTCACCATGACGCAATTGGGTTTTGTTGTTGACGTTTCCAATTAGATTCATTTTTCTTTGGAAATCCGGAGGATTTGTAAATATGACCACTTGTCCCTCAAAGCAACCGGTGGTATTTTGGTGCTCTTAGTTTCGGGAGCTTTGTCCTGTTTCCTAGGTTGACTTTAACTTGGTGTCACATGACTTGGTGGTGCAGGCTTTTTAAACACTTCGTGGACTATCCTCCTCCATCGGCTGATTTCTTTTCTTTTCGCCATCGCAGGCTTTGGCAAAAGCCTCATTCTTTTATGTTTTTCTTTAGCTGGCTTTCCTCGTAATATCTCAACCTCTTTGAGAAGTTCTTCGTTCTTCTCGACTAATTCCTGATTTTCATTCCGGAGCTTGTCTACATCGGAGTGCGAGAGTTTACCCATTTCTTGAGTAAACCTCATTTGGTCTTCTAACTCTGCTATCTATTTTTTATCAGCTAACGATCACTGGAGCGCATCGAAGGCTTCTTTTGTGATGGTGAACCCCTTGGAGTTCGATGTGTGCCCTCTGAATGCTCAACCAAGACTCTCGCATTCATGTGAACCTTTTTTCAAAATGGATTTTATACAAAAAAACACTTGTTTCCCTTCTTCGTCCTCTTACTTATGTCCCACCTCTTCTCCCATATGTCCCACCAGCCATACTAAATGTATATCAGATTCATAACCAATTATATCGACAATTAATATTTAGGGTGATTTTAAAAACAATTCTATATTGTATTCATTCAATATGGAACCAGCATAGAACCATTTTAGGGACATATAGAGTTTCATCAAATTTTGGATTTTTTTTGAGCTCATGGAATTTTAAATATGGTGAACGTAAATATTTGTTTTCCTTAAAAGCAACTGTCTTATTTAACACATTTTCTCATTTTGTATGATCTATATTTCAGAAAATGTCAAAACTTGACAAATATAACTATTTATATATTATTACACATTATATGTACTTTAAAAATCCTAATTATAATAAATTTCGGCATTGATACTAGTTATTCCCTTACCATTTATATAATTTGTCGTGTTTAAAACCAAATTTGACTTTTCACTTTTCAAACGTTGATTATCGTATTGAGAAATGGCCTGGACTTGTAAGAAATATGGTGAGTTTTCGGTCAGGTTTTGCAGGACGAATGTCGTTTGGTCCTGAAATATAATACAAGAAATTTTAATGAAGTAATAGTTATAGACAAAAATGTTATAAGAAAACTCAATGAATTTTAAAATGGGATTACATTTCATTTGTACAAAAATTACTGTAAAAAATACAGATGCAGAAAATATAATGAAGAATCAGACGAACATAATACAAAATATATATTTTCTATATTATGGTATATTATGAAGTATTTTCAAGAAATTATAACAGCACGTATAACCATAGGATAATAAGAAAACCCAAGATACTGCAAGATTAAGTTCATTAGAATGTTAATAAAAAATAAATAAAATAATAATGCGACTCTTTATTATTTTATTTATTTTTTTAGAGAGATTAAAAAAAATATTCAAGTGAAATTATAATTTTAAATTGTTTTCAAAATGGTTGCCTTGGGAAGCCACAAAATATATTGAAAACGTTTAGACCACTCTCCGCAGCATTGCTGGAACTCAGATACTGGAATCGCCATCACCTGATCGGTTACGAACCTCTCAAAACGGTTGAGGTGAATTTTCAATCTTGGGAAAAGGAAATCACAATGACTCAAGCCTGATGAATAAAGGGGCTTCGTAGCCACAGTGATATTTTTATTTGCCAAAATCTCAGTCTGAAACAAAACATTCTAGCACACCGGCTCCAGCTAACAGTGTTGCCAGCTCGAACACTACACTACCAGTCTCATTATTGTATTTACACGCCTCACATAACTCGCTTTTTTTAGTGAAGGCGTTCATTGAAATAGTACTTAATGTCAATCATGTATTATATTTTGAGAATATTGTAAAAATGTCGAAAATTTAACGATAGATATACGTCTTCTACAATTTCTACAGCAATAAATGTTTTTGTGTGAATACGGAGTATTTCGAAAGGGGTGAAAAAAATGATAATTAAAGAGTGTTTGGATGGATATGGACGAATGAATGAAATATTCCAGCTAAGATTCAATAATTTTCTAGGTAATGTTAGTAAGTCAGCGTTGTCGTGATGAAACCTGTACAGCTTGGAGCATATGGCGCATATGACTTTGTTCAGTTTTGTTAAATGTGAACAGTATGGAGTTGAATCAATCGTTCTGACCAATAATATATGATTATAATCATTACATTCATTAAACTCGAAGAGATTTACCACTAAACACGTCGACTTCTTATTAAGATCTCCTGATGATGCTACCATGGTTAGCAAAACGCATCGTGGTTAAATTAAGAAAGTACTTTAAAAAAGTCATATATAAGTAGTTTATATAAATATATATGCAGCATGCTTCCAACTCGCGCGGTCCTGAGCTTTCCTCTACCATTCGAGTCTAATATACTTGATAATGTCATCGATCCATCGTGTTTTAGATCTTCGTGGACGCCTATGATCAAGCGGTATCCATTCCAGGATTACTTTGGTCCATCTGTCGGCACATCGGGTCGCTATATGGCCTGCCCACCTCCATTTCAATTCCTTCACCTTTGCAAAGATGTCACATACTTTCATCTGTTATCTGATCCATGTGCAGGTCTTTCTGTCCCGTTTTGTAATGCCAAGCATACACGTTTCCATTCCCCTTTCGGCTACCAGAAGCTTTTGAACTGACTGTGATGTCACTTCCGTACGTCAGAACAGGCAGCACGCACTGATCAAACGCTTTTCACTTCAGGCAAAATGGGAGTTTGTTCTTAAACACTATGTTGAGCCTGCCAAATACCTGCCAACGGGCGCCTGCCTGCGGTTCGACTAAGCAATTTCAAAATCGCTGCCCCTCTGAAGCAGTTTCCCAGAATTTACTATACCTTTCTTCGATCTTACCATTCTTGTACGTTCTCTTCGACAGTTAATTCTAACCTTTGCTCATACCATTCTGTGGTCACTTCCGACATTAAAACGGCTAAGGACAGTACAATTGTAAAATATGGTTTTATCATTTGACATGATGTATTCAATTTCACTTGTGAGACCAGTTGGACTTTTCCATGTCCATTTTCTGCTGATTTTTTCTTATTACACGAGTTCATAATATTTCTTGTTTCAACCAATCAACCAATCTGTCACCTGTATTGTCCCGCTCGCCACTTCCATATGGGCCAGTTGCATTTTCACCAGTTCTTGCTTTTCCAATTCTAGCAATAAAGACACCCATCAGAATTTTGTACCTGCACTTCTCATTGTCTAGAAGCTGGGCCACATCATCATATTCTCCATTTCCTCATCACCATAGCTTATAGTTGGTTCATAAGCTTGGGCGATTTGAAGCTTAAACTGTTTATTCAATTGAATAACGCATTGGGCCAGTCGGTCAGATATACCTTCAAATTTTACGACACTGTCCTTCAACTTTCGGTTAACGATGAATCCAATTCCACCATATCGTCCATAAAGTCCACTGGCAACCTGGTCTAACCGGGTGATTCTTAGCACCCGCTGCCTTGGGGCAGGTTTTCCCGCTGCCGTAGGTATTTGCCCCTTGGCCTCCGGGGAATGAGGGCTGTGTTTGAAATTGTAGCTTCATTGATTTACTGAAGCCCCTTTACCACGCCAAGGTCTGATCCACAAAGAAGATAGGATAAGGATAAGAAAAGATTATATATAAGCAATACATATTTTGTTTGTCGTTCTCAAACGAACAATGCAAGCCGTACAAAACATAAATAAAAGTTAGTAATAATACATATAGTCATATAGTTAGAATTGGCATGGATAGGAGCGTTATATATTTTCAATCTTGTTACTGACAGGAATTTCTTTTTAAATTTTGTTAAACTACATTAGATTATTTTTAAAATGGGTAAAAATGAAACTGTGATCCTTCCACGTGCGTAAGATAAGTATTGCTTTAAAGCAGCGAGGTTGGAGTTATAAAAAAATAGCGGATCACTTAAACTTTTCCATAAAATTGGTGTTCGATGCGATAAAACACTTCAAAAACCATGGAACACACGAAAATATACCACGAAAAACAAATCAAAGAACGGACAAAATTATTATCCGAATAGCTAAAAAGAATCCGTTCATGAATTCCGTACAAATCAAGAAGCAGCTTTCTCCGGAAATTAAAATATCTCCGAGGGCCGTCAGAAGACGAACGAAACCAATTTTTTGGTCGAGTGTCTCGAAAGAAACCCCGTTTAAAAACGAAAAATCGCCAAGCTATGTTAAAATTTGCTAGGGAGCATAAACGACTGGAGGAAGGTGTTGTGACCCGACGAAACAAAGATAAGCCGCATGGGAAGTGGTGGTAGATTATTTGTTAGGCGGCCAAGTTGTACAGAAAATAACCGTAGATATACAACAAGCGCTTTGGAAAATGCAGAGGAAATATAAAACTTTGGGGATGTTTTTCGTGGCGCGGTGTTGGGTCTCTCAACAGGATAACGACCCCAAATCTGCGAAAACAATGATTCAGCTATAATGATGTGACAGTAATGGAATGGCTGTCGTGTAACCCTTACCTTAACCGTATAGAAAACCTTTAATGTTACCTTAAAATGATACTGCGGGACAAACAAATTACAAATTTGAACGAATTTAGCGAAGTAGTACAGCAAACATGGAAATCGATATCTTTGGAAAGGTGTCAACAAATAGTCACCCAAGTCGATGCCGACGTGTATGGCTGTTTTTTTTTCAACATTTAAGGCTTTATTGTAAAAAACTGGTTATATATTTATGATTCAAACTATTGTACATCGTTGATCACTACTTTCTCCCATCTTTCAGGCAGCATTCGAATCCCGCGTTGAAAAAAACTTGTCATCTTTTGAAGCGATCCACGGATCGATCCAATTTTTGGTTTCTTCATAAGATCGGAAGTGCTGGACAGCCAGGCCGTGTCCCATCGATCGAAACAGGTGATTGTGAAAGGGAGCAACGTCTTGAGAATACGACGGATGGGGTAGGACTTCCCATTCGAACGTTTCCAAGTATGTTTTGACCACTTTCGCAACTTGGGGCCGAGCATTGTCATGCTGCAAAATCACTTTATTGTGTCTTTCGCTGTATTACGGCCGTTTGTCTTTCAATGCCCGGCTAAAAAACGCATTAATTGCGTTCGACGTACGTAACGATCGTAACGATCCCCTGTCATTATTTCAAACAGTTTTAACAGCTCACAATACACTACAACGTGCTGGTCCCACCAAATACAGAGCTTGACCTTGGAGCCGTGAATATTCGATTTCGCCGTTGGCGTGTAAGCGTGGCCTGAATATCTCCATGATTTTCGACGCTTGATGTTATCGTAATAAACCCATTTTTTGTCCCCAGTCACAATGCGATGCAGAAATCCCTTCCGTTTAATTCCTGTCAAACAACTTTTCACAAGCAAACAAACGGCGTTCAATATATCTCGGTTTCAACTCGTATGACACACGATATCCTTGCTTTGTCACCCCCAATGATCTTGCTCTTCTTGTCTTTGACACGAATCTTCATTAAGCAATGCATCTAATTCTTCATCTTCAAAAATTTTTGCTTTTCCACCGCTATTCCGATCTTTGACGTGAAAATCGCCAGTCTTGAAGCATTGAAACCACTCACGACACGTTCTTCCACTCATAACGGCCTCACCATAAGTGTTTGAAAGCATTCAGTAAGTCCACGCCGCAGATTTCTTCATATTAAAGAAATAAATTAACACCTCCCGCAAATGACGAAAATTTGGCATGCATTTTTAATAGCGAATAACTTTATGATGTAAACACAAATCGAGTACCGGTGCTCTGGGGTTATGTTTACAAGATGCCCTAAGGTATTGCATGCCGCACTACTTACCGCTCACGCCATCTATAGGAAAACGGCGGAAGCAAGGTTGTATACCTTTTATTAAATTTAATATTAACATTTAAAACATTTAGAATTGATTAATTTTTATTTATTATTGATTATATTTTGCTTCTAATTAGTTGTCCATTTGAAAAAAAGTATAAAACATATTTTTTTATTATATTATCATAAGATCAATTATTTTGAGTTTTATTAAAAGTAAATTGCTGGAAGTAACTATGAGTAAAATATAAAAATAAACATATTTCAGTTACTTATACAAATTTAGAATTTTATTATTTTATCTATGCCGTTTCTAATTAGTTAGCCACACGGGTGTAGCCAGGATTTAGTTTTATGGGGGGGGGAGGGGGGGGGTTAGTTTGAAGTAAATAAAACAACAAAAATATACTACTCGACAAGAGATGGCGTTACTGTGCGCAACGTCCACTAGTTCGGATATATATTCAATTCAAATGTAATAATTTAACTCTCTTCACTTCTCGTATTTTTTCGGTATAATATTAGGTAATATTTGGCTTATTTCGGGGGGGGGGGAGGCTCCCCAAAACCTCCCCTTGGCTACGCCCGTGGTTAGCCACCACTGTATGTATAAATATTCTAGCGTTCATGTAAATTAATCTTCACCCATTGCAATAAAAATAAGTTTATATAAATAATATACAGATTATCTTTAATCAAAAAACGCAAATTTCCGCGTAGCGAAAACATGCTGTATCTTTGACAGGTACAAATTCACAGTTTACAGACAACAAGGCGCCGAACCGATACTAATTTTAGTGACGAGCATGATTAAAAACCACTTCTATAAATTCCACCATGATGAATCTCAACGAATTTGTTAACCAGTGTATTTACGCTGGCATATTACGACTCGTTAGTAATCCAGAAATTGTGAAACGTCTGTTATTTTCATAATTCTGTATATTTCATTCGTTATGGAATATCTCACAAAAATATTGTCGAAATAGGGCAGAGTAAAAAAAAAGTAAATGAGAAAAGTCACGTAGCGTTATTTATGGGAGTCATGAAATTGTCGAGTTAGGCACGTAGCCCTGAAAATGTTGTTGAAAATTTATTGTTTCTGTTGTTTTAGGGCTTCTTAGTTGTGTCTGACATGTACGTAGAGGTATTTTTAAATCAGTCGTTTAACAGGGTTAATGTTATTGTACGAGGGTCCTTCGAATAGTGCTCAGCCTAATAGACTTCTCAAACAATCCATTTCTTCAGATTTCGAAATAGGAGGTAATCGTTGGGAGTCAGATCATGTGGATATGAAGTATGTGGCAGCACTTTGAAGTATATGTCATGGAGTTTTGCAACACCAACCCGAGACGTGTGTGCAGGCGCATTTTTTCGTTGTGAAAGAACACATTCTTTTTGACCAGATTTGGGTGTTTAACCTGATGATTGTCCTGCTTTTTTCCAGGTATGCTATGAGCACAATACCATGAGAATCCCAGAAAACCATAGCCATGACCGTTTTCGCTTTCTTTTGTGCACTTGCTTCTGCTTCATTCACTATTTAAACTTTCCTAGGAAAAAACGCCGAAGAAACCTGGAAGAAAATCAGTTCGATTGCTTGTTCATATCTTTGGATAATAAACAACCGTAGCACCCAATGAGCGGAAAGTCTATCCATATCTAAATGTCGTGTAAAATATAAAATGTGATGAAGACCTTCCCGCGTACCTTCCGTCGAAGACCATTTAATATGTTATTATGGATTTTTGTGTATCGGTCATAGCGGACCCAAAATTCCGGAGTCGGAATTTTGGGCATCCTGAGCAATAATCACCTGCAGTGGATGCACGACCACGTTTAATTTCAGTTAATTTTTACATGGTTTGCTCGAGCGAACGCGTCTGAAACATCGCAGCACGCCATTTTATGATTCACACTTGACAAATGTAAGTCAATTGATTATATTTGCGCCATTTCTGTGTCAAAACCGGAACTTTTTGAACGATTCTTGTACATATATATATATGACACCCCAATGTAATTATTTAGTACGAGGGTTACTATTTACGTATCCGGAATTGGAAACAGTGGTGTCACTTGGCATCATCTGACATATACATGGTAAAGTTTGACATTGTTGACTGTATACGTACTCAGAACGTTTTGTCATACGGACGCTATTTGTGTTGTTTAGTAACTTGAAAATTTCATCTCGGTCAAAAAATGAAATTATCTCGTGAGAATTTTCATGCGATGATTTACTACGACTTTCGACGTAGATTATCTCAACAACACTGCATCGATCAACTCACTTCGACTTTAGGCGATGAGCATCACCTAAAACCACTGTATATCACTGGTTTATTGAATTCAATCGTGGCCCTCGTTTGTTCACGAAGAAATTTAAAGAAAGTCGTCCAAAATCTATTGTTGAGCTAAAAACATCGATACTACGCGCAAACTGATACAGCAAGATCGTCATGTAACATATCATCAGATTGAGGCATCCCTGGGTATTAGTACGACTAGCATACACAAGATTCAATGTAAACATTTAGCCGTGAAAAAGATTTATACTCATTCCGGATAATTTGAAAATCGCTCAAAAAAACGTTGGTGCAAAGAAATGCCCAAAAATACAATCGTAGTGCGTCAAAAGCCGTGTATAATATCTACACAGGTGACGAATCTTGAATCTATGCGTATGAGCCCGAAAGTAAACAGTAGTTGACCCTATGGGTCTTTCAACATGGGCCAAACCCATCAAAAGTTGTACGCGCAAGAAGAACTTCGAAGCAAATGGTGGCTTGTTTTTTTTTGGAATAAATGGACATGTGGCTACAGTGCCACTAGAGAATCGTAGAACGGTCAATTCTAAATGGTGCACAACCATTTGTTTGCCAAAGTCCTTGAAGATATAAGAAAAACAACCAGCGACGCAGGATCATTCTTCACCATGACAACGCGAGCTCTCACACATCGGACCGAACAACTCAATATTTGGCCGATCAACACATCGAATTGATGAGTCATCTGCTATACAATCCTGATCTGGCACCCAATGATCTGTTTTTGTTCTTGTTCGTGAGGAATAAACTACGTGGTCAATAATTTTCGATGCCAGAAGCAGCGGCTGAAGCGTTTAAAATGCATGTTTTGGAAAAATGGAAAAAGAGCTATGAAAATTGATTCGAATATTTTCGAAATACAATAAAACCAGTTTCAATAATAAATATTTGTTTTTATTTATACTTCCAGGTACAAAAATAGCAATTCTCCTAGAATAGAAACATTGCAGAAAATCAATACAGATTATGTGTGAAATTGAAAAGAGATTACATACCGCATGCACTCTAAGGATAATAATTATTATGAATAAATGATAATAAATGTAACATCATTTCGCTACTTAAGTTATCCTTTCATTACTGAGAAGATACATATATTAAATAAATCTGAGATTATCTTTAACATTTACGTGGACAATTATTATGATAAAAAGAAACTTAAGCCATGGAAAGATTTCTTGCTAGAGCCGAATATCTTCATACTATTTTTGTTTGGCAGTAGGCCTTGAATAGGTATGGGTAAATTCGATCATTTCATCATCCTCTTTACATGAAAACTGAAACTATGTTAGAGTAATACGTATTCGAGGGTAGAGTGAAAAGTCAGATAGTCTATAAATAAAAATCAATTGCCGCATGTATACGGTGCATCACTTGAGAACGGCTTGACAATTTGACTGTTTTCTTTTTCGTTGTGTTCGTAATTGCCAGAACAAGGGTTGTATGAAAGAAAATTTTTGGAAAATCCACAGGAAAAGTCGGAAATTTTTATATGAAAAATATCTGTATGTTAAATTTTGACGTTTTATGTGAAATGAGGCACAGTTTGAGAATTTTGCTGTCACATGTTTTCATAACAAAAAAAAGGGAAGTGCATGGCTTAAAGGTCTTGCAACCAAGCCATTAAAAAAATAATTGTGACATTTTGCGAAGGGATTTCATTATATTGTCTTGGTTTAGCGAAAAAGAATATTGTGTTATCGGTGGTGCGTTGAAAAGACTGTTTTGGTGTCTTTGGAAAAATGCCGCCAATAAGGTGTCGAAATACACGGATCATCACAAAATAGTAATCAAAACAGACAATAGACCAACAGGCGAACATGAAAGACACTTCAATACACCAACGTTGAATGAAGTTAACATTGTGCTTTTTGGCGAGAATTTACTGTCTCGTATATATATATATATATATATATATATATATATATATATATATATATATATATATATATATATATATATATATATATATATATATATATATATATTTCGAATGTTGGTAACGAATAAAAGAAACATTTCATAACATACCTGAAAGTTATTTATGGCAGGTGCGAAGCTGGATAGTGTACAATTATACGTGGAATACAACATCTGTAAAATGACCGCCACGACTTCTCTGGCAGCTCACAATTCTTTAGTTGAAATTCTCGATTACTACTGAACACATTTGCGGAGTTATGTCACGAATTATTCGCCTAATTTCTTCTTTTAACTGTTGAACGGTTTGCGGATTATTTTCGTAAGCTTGTGTGTAGTTTTGTAAGTGTTCGGCAGTAATCGAGAATTTCAACAAAAGAATTGTGAGCTGCCAGAGAAATCGTGGCGGTCATTTGACAGATGTTGTATTCCACGTATAATTGTACACTATCCAGCTTCGCACTGCCATAAATAACTTTCAGGTATGTTATGAAACGTTTCTTTTATTCGTTACCAACCTCTTAATGAAATACCCTTTATATATATATATATATATATATATATATATATATATATATATATATATATATATATATATATATATATATATATATATATATATTTATATATTTATATATATATATATATATATATATATATACATATATATATATATATATATATATATATATATATATATATATATATATATATATATATATATATATATATATATATATATATATATATATTTATATATATTTATATATATATATATATATATATATATATATATATATATATATATATATATATATATATATATATATATATATATATTTATATATATATATATATATATATATATATATATATATATATATATATATATATATATATATATATATATATATATATATATATATGAGATCGATAAACTCCGACACCGTTTGAATGTTGGCATATCCAAGTATTTTTTCATGGAGAAGGTTTTTGTGCTATTTTTGTTGTAACTCGCCACTAGATGGCACTGTAGTACATCAACTTCTACACCGTAAAACCGATCACTATGGAAATTGGTATACGTAGATATTTGAACACGGTCAATATTTTTGCGCTATCCACTTTATTGTACCTCTCCACTAGATGGGGCTATGGCATATTAACTTCTACACCTTAATTACATCTTTCACTGCTTACAGTATTTGAATTTAAAAATGCTACCGTACGATAGACAGTGTGATATAGATAAAAGTGAAAGGAAATTTGTATAGGGTGGGTAGCTTAACTGGACAGAGCCCTTGTCATGTAATCGAACGTTCTGCGTTCGTTAACCATCGAAAAGTCAACTATATGTGGCTTGCTCCAGACTAGCAACTCCAAAAACTCTGTTTCAATGCGGCAATGTTTACACAATACAACCTTTACAATATACAATACAATAATTTAATACAATACTATACAGCCTGTATGTCTAGATCTAATACAATAAAACGACAATAAATGACGCTAATACAATAAAAATACTAAGCTACGACACACAAAGCACTGCTTGTGTGTGGGTCAAGCCGAAGAAAAGAAAATAGAAATTTTAGAAAAAAATAAATAAATAAAAAACCACTTCAACATTGAGCACAGGCATTCACATTACATGAAATAGGACGAAAAAGGCCACCCCATATATTAATAACACCGACCAGGATGAGGCGCGCACAATTTCTTAATATTTTGGTTAAAACTTGTTGTTTATATGTATACCCAGAGAGTTAATATATTTATATAGGAGAACAGCTATCGCCACATAATACTGCCATTTCAAAGGAAGAATTCGCGTCATAATAAAAAGTTCCCTACTCGGGTGGTCCCTTGGTTTTCTGCACATTATCCTTAGAAATATTTTTTGCATTCTCTCAATCGACTCAAGATGGCTCTTGTATGTGCCACACCAGGCAACAATTCCATATATTAAAATAGAATTAGCAAGAGCGTAGTATATATGTCTTCATATATCAATTGACATACACTCTGATGTTTTCCTAAATTGGGCCATCACAACAAAGAGCCTTTTCTTTAAATTAAGTGTTTGAGGTTTCCAAGAAAGTAGCTCATCCAAAGTAAAACCAAGATACTTGACTGCAGCATACTGTTTCACCTCGATACAATCACATGATGCATCTCTGCAGTTTAAATGATGCATAATAGGCTCATCGAAGTGCCAGGGTTTCTGAAGTGCAAAATTAAGCATACTAGTCTTAACCACGTTAACGAGCATTTTATTTTCAATAAACCAACTTTTCAATATTTTCAAATCGCTTTGTCTATTTTCCAGCACTTTTAATTTTGTGTCCCTTACGTATGGCAGGGCTGTGTCATCAGCAAATAATAATAATAATAATAATAATAATAATAATAAACAAAAAAATCAACAGAGAGCGGAAATTAATAATGGAGTAGAAGATCAAAATACCCCGGTACTTGCTGGCTCGTCCCTAATAAGGAAGGCTGTCACTAGGACCGAACGCACTCCACGTATCAGATGGACACGCGAAATGAATATTGATGTAATGCGTGCCTTTTACTACGTAAACCCCTGCGGAGATAATCCGCTCCCTGGATGGAGGCATGCACTCCACCAAGAATATAAAAAGAGGTTACCTGAAACTCAGCTGTCGGAACAAAACTTAGCCGACCGTAAAAATGTAATTCTAAGGAAAAACTATCTAACCGAATCGGAATTAATGAACATCAAGAGAGAAATCGGTAATGAACTACATCAAAACATTACATATCAACAACATAAAGAAGATACTATAGACGTTCTTAACTCGAATACAGAGGAGAAACAAGTAGAACAAACTCAAAATGTATCACCAGAAGCATCATCGTCTAAAAATGAAGAATTAATCTCGCAACGTAACTTTTCTAACATACGAGAGAAGTTTTACAGCAATTTGGCCAGTTTTACTGGCTCAAACCCATTGAATAGACCAAAAATTCCAGTACTGCGTAATATTGCAAAATCACGTATTACTCTAATGCAGATTAATAGAGTTTTGGAATCACATCTATCCGGGATGACAAATTTAAGCGATATACATCTTGCATTATATTGTGCAGCAGTGACTGTCATCGAAATTTCAGGTCAAAAGACTTACACCCATAATGCGGCTGGTCGTAGTATCCAGAAAAATACACCTGTCTGGAAAACGCGCCTTGAAAACAATATCAATGAGTTTCGGAGGAAAGTTGACATTATCTCAGAGTATCTTTCTGGTAATCAGTCAAATAAAGTAGTGAGAAAAGCAAAAATAATTGCCAATAAATCTGGCATTGACTTCGATGATTCAAACCTGACAGAAAAATTGTTGGATCTAAAAGATCGGTTTAGGCAAGAAGCTAAATCGAAAGGAGCCAGGCTAGCAAGATATAATGAACTAGAAAAGCGAAAACATCAAAATTCAGTATTTGCAAACAGCCAAAAGAAATTTTATAGACAACTCGAAGCAGAAGGTAACAGCAAGTCAGAACTTAAGAATATCGATGTGTCTTCCTTTGCGGAATATTGGAGATCGGCTTGGAAAAAATCAGACGGCTACGAAAAATTGGCTCCTTGGGTTAAAATCATTCAAGAACAGACAAATGCTCTCCCAGATATGGAGTCTAACGATTTCACAGAGATTGACATTTGCACTGCTGTCAGGAAGACTCACAACTGGAAGGCGCCTGGACCAGATGGATTGCATAACTTCTGGATTAAAAGCTTTACAGCCGCCTATCCCGTACTTGCAAATGCATTTAAAGAGGTTTTAATAAATCCAGACACTTTCCATGACTTTCTAATGGAGGGCAATACATACCTACTGTTAAAAAAAGGGGACGTTAAGCAACCCAATAACTGCAGACCAATCACATGTCTGTCAGTGTTATATAAACTGTTCACAGCCCTACTGAATGAAAAAATCTACCAACATTGTGATAAAAACAACATTTTTGAAGAAGAACAGAAAGGATGTATAAGACCAACTATGGGCTGCAACGAACAATTGACGATCGATGCTGTAGTTCTTGAGCAAGCGCGAAAAAGAAAACGCAACTTAAATATCTGCTATATAGACTACAAGAAAACATTCGACAGTGCCCCTCACGATTGGCTGGTTGAGGTTCTGAATTTCATAAAATTAGCCCCCAGATTATTAATTCTTTAAAGTGTCTGATGGGGAAGTGGAAAACGAATCTTTTTGTCGGCCAACAATGCATTGCTGCTACAAATATCGAGAGGGGAATTTTTCAGGGAGATTCCCTTTCTCCAATTTGGTTCTGTTTAGCATTGAACCCTTTGTCCACACTACTCAACAACAGCAATATTGGATATAAACTTAACATGAGGAATCCAAAAAAGCTCTCTCATCTACTATATATGGATGACCTTAAATTATATAGAGAAACTAGAGAAAAATTAAACTCATTGATAAAAACGGTTGAAACATTCAGTAGGGATATCAGAATGTCATTCGGACTGGACAAATGCTCTACCATTAGTATACAGAAGGGAAAGGTTCAGAGTCAACATTCAACACTTTGTAACATACAACAACTAGAACCAGAAGAGTCCTACAAATATTTAGGAATACCCCAAAAGCATAAACTTGATCATAACCAGTTAAAGAAGGAATTTTCCACTCTATACCAAAAGAGACTTGCAAAACTTTTAAACACCAAACTGAACGGAGGAAACCTCATTAGAGCGATCAACGGTTGGGCGGTGCCAACTCTGACATATTCTTTTGGCATAGTTAAATGGTCAGAAACTGACCTTGATGAGCTCGATAGGTTGACGCGCCGAACATTGACAAAGTTCCGATGCCTGCATCCAAACTCATCTACGAAAAGACTATACATCCCAAGAAAGTTGGGGGGTAGAGGCCTTGTAAACGTAAAAAATCTCTGTCTCAATCAAGAAAATAGAATGAGAAAACACTTCCTTGATTCAAACAGTACGTTGATGAAATTGGTTGCAAATGAGGATCGGGGTTTCACCCCACTGAACCTAAATAAACGGAATCGTATTGATAGCAGAACAACGCTCACGGACTGTGTTCGAGAATGGAAAGGACAAACATTGCACGGAAGGTTTCCTAAGTCACTCGAAGATGACACCATTGACGAACAATTGTCTCTGAAGTGGCTGACCGATGGACTCTTGTACCCAGAAACAGAAGGTTTCGCGATATCTATTCAAGATAGGGTAACAAGAACAAAATACTATAAAAAGCACATACTGCATTTGGACGTAGTCGATAAGTGCAGGAAATGCGGTACTTTGGGGGAAACAATTGAGCACCTTATTGGCGGTTGCCCGGCCCTTGCTCCTAATGCTTATTTAGGACGGCATAATCAGCTGGCAAAAATTATACATCAACAAATTGCAAAAAATACTCGCTATTAGAAAATGCACCTCCTCCATATTATAAGTACTCGCCTTCTCCTGTACTTGAATCATCCGATACTATTCTTTACTGGGACAGACCAATCACTACTGATCGAACGGTTGATTATAACAGGCCGGATATTGTTCTAATCAACAAAAAGGACAAGAGGGCTTTTATAATTGACATCGCAGTGCCACTATCTCACAACATTAGAAAAACTGAGATAGAAAAATCCACAAAGTATGAAAATCTGGCATACGACTTGAAGAACCAGTGGAAACTGAGTAAGGTAGATGTAGTGCCCTTCGTTATATCCGCCGAAGGCCTGATAAGTAAGAGATTTTCAAAGAACCTCGAGAGCCTTTGCGAGAGGGATTGCGAGCGAGAGGGATTGCTTTTGAATTGCTTTTTCATCTTGGCATTGGAATACCGGCCAGCATGAGCTGAGATTCTACAGTAAGGATGAGCAGAATAATAATAATCGTCTTTATTTGGATATGCATCAATACTTAGAATAAGTGCATTGCATAGATAGCATAAGGCGGCGAAGTTTAGCAAATGCTACTCTTACACTCAACCGCCGAACGCTTTACATTATAAAGGTCTTAGAATGGGAAAAACAAACAAAACGACTGACTGTCTAGCGGGGAGTATTCTAGCGTTATCCAGAAAACTGGTCATTTGACATTTTACAACTCGCTCTAGTATTTTTGACATTATGGGCAATAGGCTTATTGGTCTTAAGTCTGAGGGGGCAAGTGGGCGAGTAACTTTGGAAATCGGATCAACGACAGCCTGGCGCCATTTTATTGGAAAGTAATTACTTTCCAAATACCTGTTAACTATATGTACTATATGTAGTAGGACAACCGGCAAACATATTTTTATTATAGACAATGTAATGCCGTCAACCCCAGAAGCGTTTGCTTTAATACCTTTTGTTATAACCTGAAATGGTCGCAAGCCCAACAAGTGTAAAATCAAAGGTAGGCTTATCTACATCCAACCTATTACTGTAATAGAAGTTTAAAATGTATTGGTTAACATTTGCAGTATGAAAAACAGACATAAAGTAGTCGTTAATCAAAGATGGATCGCGAATGCCTGATGGAAGTTCAGACGTAGTCGACTTCTTAATATTCAGTGTTGCAATCTCGGACCAAAGTTTTCTTAAATCTTGATTTTGTTCAAGATAATCCAGATAAGCTTTTTTTTCTCTTCAAATCGAAGAGAGAGTCAAATTACGAATATCCTGATAGTACCTATATTTCTCCGGTGATGGACTTAGCCTGTACTTAGTATATGCTCTCTTTCTTTCCTTAATCATCTTTTTAATAGGATAAGTCAGCCAAGGCGCCCTGGGCTTACTTACACGTACTGACTAAAAAGGAGCATGAATATTGAACAACGAAATTATTTTATTTGAAAGGTATTCCACTTTATCGTCTATAGAATTAATATTATATATCTGATCCAAATTACTTGATAATAACTCCGATCGGAACAGATCTACATCAAAATCGGCGATTTTAATATACGATTTAGAATCTCCAATTTACAAGTGATAATTTTATGATCAGTAATAGTTGGAGCATCCAACACAAGCATTTCACTAAACAGCTCAGGGGTATTTGTAAAAATAGGATCCAATAGAGTTGATGAACTACTAGTAATCCTAGTAGGCTATCTAACGATTTCACTAAGGCCGTAAAACTCTAAACAACGTATCAGTAAATTATTTTCTAATAGAAGATTGACATTTACATCACCAAGAATGACAACGTTTTTACGTTCACTTAAAATCAACGGAAGAATATTTTCTAAAACCTTAATCCCCTCAGGCAGACTCTACGAAGGCGGTCGATATAAAGCACCAAAACCGGTGAACTAAATTGAGTAAAATCCAACACTTCTGCCAAGTGACTTTACTATAAAAATATAGTTGACTATAAAAAACTTTATATAAAATCCAACTCCTCCCATCCCCCCCGCAACCCCTAGATCGTCTATCCGCACGATGAGTAATTATCAATGTGAACAAGTTCACTGGGAACATCATTGGCAAGCCAAGTCTCAGTCATCCCAAAAACATCAGCAGAATCAGCCCGCAATATGTCAACAAATCCATCAAAATCACTCATCAAAGAATGAACATTTAAAGAGCAAATTCTAATAGAATTCCTATAGAATTTAGCTATAATCAATTCTGCTTTGTAAGTTAATTAAAAAAGTTTGATATACAGGACAATTTCGATCTCTGACGCTATGGTTTGCTGGAACTTTAGTTTTAGCTTTATTATTATTAATAATACAATTGTTGCATAAATAAACATCCAAATTACAATTTTTAGTATCGTGTTTTTGAGAACATTTAAAAAATGTGACCCTTTATTATTTATGAATTAAGGTCATTTATATAAATTATAAATAGTATTGGGCCTAACACAATACTCTGAGGGACTCCACATAATACTGATCTATATGTGCTTTTATTCCCATTCACTTTAATAATCTGAGTTCTTCCAGATAAATAACTATGGAACCACTTACTGATAGTTCCCCTTATCCCTCATGCTTCCAGCTTTTCTAATAAAATATAACGTGGCACAGGATCAAACGCCTTACTAATATCCAAAAATGCATTAGGGCATCAAGTAACTGATAAGACGAAACAAGGTTGGATACGTTCAGTTGCCCCAAAACCTTCCTAAAGCCGTATTGAGTTTCTGAAATAAACTTTATTTTGTCTAAGTAATTAGTTAATTGTTGTACCATTAATTTTTCAAAAACTTTTGATATCACCTTTTGATAACTCCTACAATTAAAATTGATAAACGAAATACCATCGCACATCTGATTAAATTTAAGAACATTCGAGTCTCTAAATGGTTCACAAATTATATCATCCACATCCAGTTGTGTAGTGTTCTACAATTGTCTGTGCTCTTTATACGCCATTGTCAATTTTAATCTTCCTACAACTTTCCATAATATGCCATCGCTCCTAAATGAATTCATTCAAATCGTCTTCATTCATCAATCTTATAGCCCCATCATTCTCTGTTCTCCTAATGTAGACTACCATTTCTATTCTAAATGTACTTAAAACCCAGACCTTTTAATTATTTTACTTTTCTCAATAGTCGATAGTTGGCAAGCGTGAGATTCTCGTTCAAGAATATTATTGTTTGATTATTATCTATGTTACATGCAGTTGAATCAATTTTTCCCCTGATTCTACGCTTGGTTAAAGTATTCTCCGCTAATTCCTTGTTGTGTAAAGTGACTTTTCTTACCTCCTTAATGTCTATCTCGGTGATACTCTCATCGACGTATTTAATTACTTTGAACGTTTTTTCCTTTACCTTTCTCATGGCGTCTTAATTTTTACATGCTCCATTTATATTGCATCTCTTCCTTTCACCCTACATTTCGTTCACAAAAGATTGCATACGTTTTATTTGGGTTTTCAGGTACACATTTTCCTTCTGAACAGCCTCCACCATATCGACAATAACTTTACTTCGCTACTTTTCTTCAAATTTTTCGCTGAAGAAGTCCATAGCCTTCTTCAGACCGTTAATTTCAGACTTTACGTCATAACCTCACCTTTACTGGCACGCTTACAGGCAGCACAATACCAAACTTTCTCCTGTTTCATCATCATTCGCACTTCAAACTCCTTAAGTTTCGTGCATTCTACATGATGTCACTTCTTACATGTTATAACACTGAACATTCACTTGTATTTTTGTGAGATTATTACCACACGCTCCCCAAACAACACCCTTTGTCGGCGCCATTTTTCTCAAAAAGCAATTGATGACTGCCTTAGAATTAAAAACTGGCTCTATTTCAAACAACGAGCAGCATGAGGTTTTTCTGAATAATTTTCATTGAAAATTCGTATCCAAAAATGCAGCAGTGCTTAAGGTGATTACTTTAAATAATCATAAAGACTTCATAGTAAATCTAGTCACATATTGTCCCGGTATTTCAAAGCTTTCCTGGTTACCCTCGTATCACAGGGCAGATCTCAGTTTCATATGATTTTTTTTTTGGTTTTAATCCATACCTTTCGCTTAACAATGGAAATCAAATTGATAAACACATTAAGAAATATGATATATCTATTATAAAGAACAATGCATTCATAGGTTTCAAAACAACCCTCAGTAGGTATAAAAGATACGCTGCCGAAGACTTAATATACACTTCATTCTTCCTATCTGATAATACATACAGATTGTTATGCTACTTTTACACAAGGTAAGATAGTAATAGTAATATTCTGTAATAATTAAATAATTATATACATCGGTATGTGAAATTTAATTTAACGTCTGCAATATTAAATTGATTCCAAGTTTGAAACAGTTTTCGATTTTGTGAACGTAAAGTTTTTCGTGTTCAACTTTTTCCAACTTTTTAATACTCCCAATATAATGCAATTTGTCTAAGTCTGTCTAAAAATGCGTTTGTCTCAGCTTTGCTCTCGTCGTTTAAAGTGAATTTTCACCCAACAAGCCATTTCTTCAGGTTTGGGAAGAAAAATAATCGCTAGGACCCAATACGATGATCCGGCGAATACGATGTATATGGATGTACTTCGAACTGTAGGATATGGAGTTTTGAAGCAACAATCCGAGACATATGCGGGCACTTTATCCGTGGTGGAAGAGCTCTTTCTTTTTGGCCAACCATGTTACTTTGCAATTTTTCCAGTAGTGAAGCATAATACTCTCCAGTGATAGTCCTGCTTTTTGCCAGTCAGTGCCAGTGTTCAGTCTCATTAAAATTCGTTCATCAAGTAGTTCGATTTAGGGTAGTAGATACCCTAAATCGATATTTACATGTAAAATCGGGTTTACTGTCAAAGGAGTTACAAGCTTTTGCAGAATAACGTACGTTCATCCAGTAATGAATAGAATAAGCTGCTGCTCTGTTATCCGTCTTATTTTCTGAACCAAATATATTGGGTTGATAAATAAGTTATTTCCGTTTTTTCCCGACTCCTTGTCATGAGGTTTTTCGTCTCATATCACAGTCTCGTCATCAGGGAACGTTTACCCCTTTAAAATATTCTGAGATCAAATTAGATCAGAATAAGAGATACTCGAACGATACTAAATCTGGTGGATATTAAAGATTCTTTCTATGATATTTTGCCCACTACGTTAACGTGAATAGTCCATAATTCATCTCTGTTAAGTAATTTCCACATTAAATTAGAAATGGCGTGGCCAAGCCCAATTTAACATGATTTTAAACGACGATTTTAGAAAACATTAACGAATCTCGATATCACCATAAAACTTCTGAATTGAACTATGATAACCATTGTAATACTCATTTTGGTATTCTATTAGGTATATTATATTAGGTATATATATTAGGTATTATATTTGGTATATCTAGCTCGTTTCCTTTTTCTAAAAATTTCAAATTAATATTTAAGATTATTCGTTTAATTTTTAGATTATCTACGTTCTTTTTATTTTCTGTTTTATAAAAAATAAATTAATTGCCTCAATGGACTGGAACGAGGATAATAAAATGCAAGGATTAGGAGATAAACATGACTTACGCTTGAACAGATGTTCAGAGGAATTTGAGGAGGATTGTAAAAAAGATTTCAATAACGGTGATTTATTTAATGCGCTTTCCAGAAGGCTTAAAGCAGGAATTATTTCTACAGTGAGTATCGGTCACATTTATTGCATTTGAATATATTTAAGACCATTTACACTGTAGACAGGAAAAAGTAAAAGAATATCACAATTCTTT
Source organism: Cosmopolites sordidus (assembly GCA_031761425.1). Classification (NCBI taxonomy): domain Eukaryota; kingdom Metazoa; phylum Arthropoda; class Insecta; order Coleoptera; family Curculionidae; genus Cosmopolites; species Cosmopolites sordidus. The sequence goes on along the minus strand of JARFXV010000852.1, from coordinate 466,141 downwards.
GAAACATTGAGTAGCGGTCCATGTCAATGCAAGATGAATTTTCGTCTGATGGACCTCGGAAGTGACGTTTATCCGAGGTACTATATTATGCTCATTATATTTTTACATCTGCTAGATAAACAATTCACCATTTAATAAAAAACTAATTAAAATGTTACATTTTATTATTCTATATCAATTATTATATTGAAATCTTTGATGTGAAATACTAAACTCAAAGAGATTTACCAATAAACACTAAATCACTTTTTTTTTTAATTAATCAATACGTTCCGTTAATAATTTCCTGATGATGCTAACATGATTATATGGTTGTTTTGGTGGTAAATCTCTTGCTACTTAAAAAATCGCTTATAACAAATCCATATTTATACTTTTCAGTGCTTTAGATTTTTTAATATTACTCACATTTGTTCCGTAGAGTGTCCACTTAAATGTGAAATTTATTGTATTAGTGATTTGCAAGATACGAGGGTAGAGTAGAAAGTCAGATACTTTTAAAATGCAAAATTGTTTTTTGATTGAAACGTGATCTCCTTTTAGCTCGCTACACTTCTCCCAATGTTATTCCAACTTTTTTTACCTTCCCAAAAGTAAAGGGTTTTTCAAATTGAGTGTTTTTTTTAATTCTCGAATAAAACACAAAAATGGCTGACCATAATGCACACCAAACAGTGACTCGTTCAGGATGTAATGGTTTCTCATGAACCTCTCAATCGTGGATTTTCCTCACTCCAAATGGGGCAATTTTGTTTATTAACATAGCCACTAATTTCAAAATGTACTTCATCTGAAGAGATGACTTTTTGAGAAAAATCATCTGTTTGTTTTTTGATCCATTTGATAAATGCACGACGTTTTGAATGATCCAGTGGCTGATTTTGAATGATTCACTGAGTCCAATTTGTTGTGAATGTCGATTAATTGAAATTTCTGGATCTTCTCCGGATTCTGGATCTCTTGTGAACAACCACTACGACTATATATTGCTCTTCTGTTATCTTCCAACAAACCAGTTTCTTAGCATATTTGAACAATTCGATTGATAGTGCTTTCAGATGGACGACTGTGCAAACCGTAAATATCACGCAATTTTCCAACATTTTTTACCGAACACCCATTTTAATAAAATAATTCACCAATTTTAACGCGTTGTTGTACTGTGTACGACTCCATTTTTATAATTGCCATACATTATACTTCTGAAATGAGACCAAACCAAGGGACATTCACAACGCCATCTGTGTTTTATTCAAGAATTTAAACTGTCGTCTGTTTGAACGTGTCGAACTCTGCAAAATAGTTCTTTGTTTTGGGCGATTATCTCTTCATTTTATGTGAATTTCTCTCTAGCCGACAATTTCCTTGTATATAGACTATGCCTTGCTAATCTTAGAAAACAGTGGCCATGTCCTTTTCGGCCAATGGAAACGTCTTTACGTTTTTCAGAGTACATTCGCCGGATAAAACCCACTGTTTTGATTTCGTTTATTTTTAGTGGATTGTGATGAATTTAAGTTTCATCAGCAGTCACGTATCGTAGCCGAAACTCCTAGCTGCGCTTATTCACGTCCAAACACCACTGTGAAGTTATCCTCTCACTCAAAGAGGCGAAAATCCTGGCTTTATTCTGGAGAACCATCAACCAGTACCACAACACCAAACATCCGCGCCAAAAAAGTGTTACCATATATGTGGTGGGATCAGCTGGACGTCGTGCATTATGAGTTGCTCTAATCTGGTCAAACGGACTTTGCTGACCGTTATCAGAAGCAACTTTTAAACTTGCTCTATATTGGCAAAGGTAGTCATTTTGCTTTAGGACAACGCGTGACCACATACAGCAAAAAAGACTCTGGAAACGATCATTAAGTTGGGCTGGGACATTTTACCGTATCCGGCCTTATCTCCAGACTTGGCCCTTTCAGATTTGTATCTGTTCCGATCCCTGCAACGTCATCTGGTTGATAACGACTCCACATCGATTAAGGAAGTCTCAATGATTTTTTCACATCAAAGTCTTTTTCGGCCTGGGATTCGACAGTTCCCTGAAAGTGTATGGAGCATGAGAGAGATTACTTCAAAGATCGGGTTGAAGACCTAATAAATAAACCTACGTAATATGTTTCGTTGTGCTAAGGAAAAAAAAGCAATAAGTAAAATTAAAAAAAAATCTTGGGTGAACAGTGTCAACGTACATAAATTACAACATTATCATATTCATTTTTAGTGGTTTTACATTTTTTCTTAGATATATCCACACCGGGTTGTGTAAAAAGGATTCTTGTGGTATGTTTCAACGTTGTCAACCGAAAAAATACCAATTAACAGTAATAAAGCGGCGAGATCCTCATTCGGAAAGCATCGATAGTATATTACTTCAGGAAGCAGCATTTCCGGAAAGTTTACAGGATGAATGGATGCCAGAACATGTTACTGTTGTAGTCGGATGCACCTGCTTACCAAAGAAGGGTTACAATAATGATATAGTAGCAAGAATGGGGGAATAGAATGTAGTGTTATTGTTATATATCCTTTCATAGAAGAGTCAATTTGTTGTATGCTTAAATCATGAAATAAATAAACATTTACTATGACATCCACAGATTTTTTTATTTCACAAAATATTTTTCATCGTTAAAATTATCAATTATTAATCATTGAAGTAGTCAAACTTAAAGAGATTTAAGTTTAACACAATTTACCAATTAGCTATTTGAGTGTTTTCATATGAAGTTTTAAGTTACTAATATTTACATTATGTTCAAGCTCGAGTGCATGTTGACCAATTAATTTCTCAATATTTAATGAGGGCAATACACAGTATGCCGAAAGAATAATGGAACTTTTTAAATAAAAAATAAAAACAATGAGTTATTTTGCCAAAATTATTTATTTTTATTTAAAATACATCAATGCACCGCTGGACACGTTCAACCAATGCTAGCATAGATTTTTCGCAATCGCCTCAATGAGGCTCGTCACGGCTTCTTGAACTAACCGTCACATCAAACGTTCCTTTCATGGCCAGTTTGAGTTTCGGAAACAGGAAATAGTCACAAGGAGATGAATCAAGCGAATACGGAGGATGTTGAAGCACTCACATTTATCGTGCAACAAAAACCAACATCCCGGCGCTCGATCTTGTCTTTAGTTGTATTTAATTCCTCCGCTATCCATCTCACAGCCGAATTCGTATCGGAGGCGATCATTTCACGCACTTTTTTTCCACGTTTGTCACTATAAACTTTTTTCATCAATTCACATGTTTCTATAAAAGTTTTACCGAGTTTGAAACATAATTAATATTAGCTCTTTGTTCCATGGTGTTTTTATGACTAGATGACAAAAGATACTGTCACCTTAAGTGCTATAACTTGACAATCCATTGATTGATTGCAATAATGGGGGTCTCGTTTTATAAAGAAAATATACAGCTTTCAGATTGTATGTTACTTCAATGGATGGCGCTAGTAGTTTTCATTAAATTTTAAAAGTCCGTTATTTTTCGACATACTGTATATTGTTATTAAGCCAGTTTGATCCTTTTAATCTCTTCGTTTCATTATAATCGTCATCATAATTTGAATTGAATATTCTAAATTCACCAAAGCCCCGACATGTTCAATCTGATAAATAAAATTTAAATGTTGTTCATTGGTAAGCGCGCATCACTGAGAACAGTTGAACCGATTTGGTTAATTTCTATTTCAAATGTTCGTAATAGTCTGATAAGGTTTTTATTGAAGGAAACATTGGAAAAGTTGTTCCAAAAATTGGAAAATTCAAGAAAAACTGAAAGGGTTTTTTTCTATGGAATTTTTGTCTGAACTAAAGACCATAACTTACGATTCGAACGATGGATATGCGCAATTCTTTTTCTGTTTTGTTTATTATGGTCTTGGACAAGCTTTCGGGAACAAAAAGTGAGACAATTACATAGGAAAGTCAGAAAATTCGGACAAACACTCTCGAACAAAACTGACGATAGGAACGACATATTTGGTTGATTCTCTTTTGTTTTGTCCGTTATGCTCCTGGGATGGAAATAACTCAATTAAATGTTTTCATTTGAAAAAAAAAATCTCGAAGATCTGGAGAAAAATTTGGAAAAACGCATCCTAACCTAAATTAAAATAAAATTACATTTGTTTTTACTTTTGTGTGGTTTCACGACCTGTCCAATAAATGTAGTTATTTTATTTCTATTCCAATTTATTTCTGTTTCAATTTATTTCGCTACATGCACAAATGTCGTTTGACAGCTGATTGTTAAATTATGTATCAAATCAATCGGTTACATAGTGACGAAAAATTGATTCAGTTTATTTCAGTTGAATTGTGATTCCGTTTCATGAAATTAATTAAGTTTCGTCGTTATATCTCAAACAAATTTACAGATTTACCTACGAAATACGATGAGTTCTGAAGTGACAAGCGGTTATACAGCAACAGCAAAGTGAATCAATTGTCCATTTTCATTACATCGCACATTGTGTCGTAATCGACAGAATTGAATTGAATGAACACAATTCGCATTGCAATGCCGCCAATAAGACGGAACAATTTAGGTCGCAGAACTCGCAATGCTACAATCCAAACGAATATTCGATTTAATCTAACTGCAGAGCAACGCGTAGAGCGAAATGAAATTGAATGGAATCGATTATCACAAACACATTCAGCACGTACACAAAAAGAAAGATAAAATGCAAACGGAGATGATATGCATTGAATGAGATATCGTCGGTTAGTAGAAATCAATCGGGCGAGAATGAATAATCGTGCAAGAAGACAAACAAATCTTGCGTTGAATATACATTGAGCTACATTCCGTTACAACTGGACAAATAATTACGGTGCAGACCAATCCGTTGGTATTGGATCTATGAGCGTTGCGTGCCCACATTGTAAGGAATTGAAATACGGAAATAAAATCCCTGGATTGTGTTGCGCCAGTGGCAAAATTAAATTGGCGCCATTGGTCCCGACACAAGAGCCATTGCGCTCATTGGTTTCTTTCCTGACACAAATCCAAAAATTCTTGAATTGAAATGAAATGAAATCCAAAAATTCCTGAAATCCATGAATTCCAAGAAACTTTCCTGACAAAAATCCAGAAATACAACAGCGGAATGGAAGAAAATAAATCATTTGGTTGACATGAAATTCTGACCTAATTCAATTATGACTTAAGGTTTGGAACAAAACCGCATCATATTCCACACACATCACAGTCGATCACATTCCAGGCACATCATACATTTCCAGCATTTCAGCGGTGTACTGTCAATAGAATTCATATCGCATGTAAAATTCCCATTGGCGTATATGAATATACTCCTCCTCAAATTGAATATCCATGGCGGCAATCATTAATATATAAAATGATCACACAGAAATATGTTTTTTTCTATTTTTTACTTTGTTTACACATTTCCAATAGCTTTTCACAAATTCACAAAACGGCCACAAACATATTTATTGAAATTTGGACAAGACAACGTCTGTCGGGTCAGCTAGTACTAAATAATATTTACGTTATACGAGAATAAAGTATGTCTTCGTTCAATAGCATTTCACCAAGAGAACTAAACCAGAAGTGTTTCACACTTCCGAGAGAAGAATGGATCGAGAGAATGGATGGAGAAGAATGGAAGAGATCGAGAAGAATGGATGGAAGATTCCGAGAGAAGAATAGATCTACTTTACCAAAATTAAAACACAAACGTTGCGCAATGTTTTACTTGTTTTTCGTAAAGTATCGTAATTGCAGTCATTTGTGAATCTTACTTTTTTTTATTTTAAAGGCTGTATTATTTTCGGGATCTTGAAGATTTTAAACGTAATCCTCTCAACTTATTGCAAAACGGTTCAAAATCATTTGAATTTTATAAATATAATAAATTTGGAACACTGCCAAAAACAAAGCGCTGTAATTTCTGCTATTCCTACGCAATATTTGCATATTCACAATGTTTTTAAGACCTAACTTTGCATCAGTCGGCCCTTTTAACAAATATTTTCACACTTACCTTTGGAATAACTTGATGACGTACCAATACTGAATCTAAGGCTTTAATTCCGTGTAAACGTATGCTCCAAAATACTTTGTATCTTTGGATGGGTAGATCGGACGGTGGTTCCTTCCATCTGAGTTCCACATTTATGCTACCGTTTGTCGTTCTAAATAATGGGCCAACATTCATGTCTAAAGGTGCTCTCGGTGGTTTAGGTGCTAGAAATAATAAATAATTGGAATTAATATTGTTCAAATATTGATGAAATGTTTCTCAATAATAATAAATATTTTCCAAATAAACAGCGCACTAATAATTTGTTTTATTCTGTTTCGTTAATATCTCATATAATGCATGTATATACAAGGTGCGTCTCACGGAAAATAAGACTTAAAAAAAAACAAATATTAATGTTTTCGGCAAAAATCATTATTGTTGTTCAATATAATCTCCTTGGTAACTATTCAAGAATTCCAATGAATTGAATCTTTGGACATGTTCAATTCCATTTCCATGTATCGCAACGAAGATTTTGACTGATTTGTTATAAATTCACGCACAATTTCAATGCTAGTTTGAGTAACCAAGGAATTTTTCAGACCAGGATGTTTGTCGTCCTTGATGTCCTCGCGACTTTTTTTTAAATCTGTTAAACCACTCGTGGACTCTGCCACAGGATAAACAATCCTCACCATACATTTGCTTTATTAATTGAAACGTTTCGATGAATTTATCAAGTTTAAAACAAAACTTAATATTCGCTCTTTGTTCGATGTTCATTTTTCGACCGATGGTATTCACATACTGACACTTTGAGTGCGATAACTTAGCTTCTAATAATCCGAATGCCATGAAATTCTGTCAGAACATCAGTGAAGGATGCTCCTTTCCAACGCTTATCCCCGGTAAAAGATGGCGTCACTAGATCCAGCTAGTTTTAAAATGTTCTGTATTCCGTGAGACGCGTCTTGTATATTTTATAACCTTTGAAACTATTTATTTTATGTGAAGTAACATTGATTGGTATTAATGTTTGAAAACAATTGCAGGCAAATCTCCGCCGTGTCTACTTCTGACAAAGCGCATTCTATCAATCCAATTTCCACCAAGCAACGTCTTATGTCCGCAATTATCCGAATTATGTTGGCTTTCAAGGCGCCAATAGTTGTTGGTTTATCGGCATAGACCAAACATTTAACATAACCCCGAAGAAAATAATCCAGAAGCGTTAAATCATTCGACCTTGGCCAATTAACAGGTTCGTTCCTCGAAATAATTTTCTTATCGAATTATTCCCTCAATAAATCGATTATTACGTTGTTTATATGACATGTAGAGCCGTCCTGTTGGAGCCACATCTCCCCCAGATCAATACTATTCAAATTCGGAATACTTACTTCTGCTTTCCGTGTCCGGTCAAACTATACTCTTGCAGTGAATTGCAGCCGATAAACTTTTGTCATTCGCTAACCTAATATCATCTATTTTGCAGGGTTGATCCAGATTCACATAAATCGGAAGGTGTTGGGGTTCATGGGTTTGCATCGTAGTACGCCCACTCTCAATCGGGTAAGTGTTCTTTACACTGCGTAAGGTTTTTCGGAATTAAATAATTATTAGTCATCGCTCTGTAACGATCCCCATTAGCGAATCGATAAATTTTGATCTTCATCAATACTACTAGCAACAGCGGTGATCGTTTTTTCGGAACGCACAGCTTTTTGTTTTGTTTTTAATTGCCATAATGATTGCCATGATGATTTGACAGCGACCCTTATCGGAAGTTCGGACACTTCAGGCTCAACGAAGTGTATAAGACCAAACTCCAACTTTGCCTGGCACGGAAAGTCTTTGCCTAGTGCTATGACCGGTTATGACCGGTTATGACATGTAAAAGTGTAACATGAACTCTTACATCAATCACTTTAAACACTTCGCGTAGCACAGAGGGGGAAAATATATGCTTGGATAAAAAGATCTGAACATGGATCAGAGAGCAAACGATAGTATGCGACATCATTAGAAGAATAAAGAAATTGAAGTGGAGGTGGGTAGGCCATATAGTGAGGCGATGTGATGACAGATTGACCAAAGCTAACGTGCTAATATGCTTACTGTTCACTGTGCACCAAAATCCACGAAGAAGACCGAAAACACGATGGACTGATGACATCATCAAATATATTGGACCCGAATAGCAGAGGAAAGCTTAGGGCCGCCCGAATATACTGAAGAAGCCTTCATCCTGCAATGGATAGTGGATGGCTATGTGATGATATATAGACATACATGGAGACAATAACCATATCATCCTTAAGCTTTTTTGTGAGGCAGAAATGAATCATTCAAACTAGAAATTAATGCATATTAAATTTGCTAAACTTAGACGTCTATATTGAAATATAGACGATGACAAAAAAACTTGGCTTGAAAATATACGATTTGGATCTTAATAACCTCGGTCATCATTGACATTTGCAAAAAAATCACATGCTACTATGTTCAAAGAGTAAGGTGACTCTTGTTTTAAAAATTCATGGGCTTTACGTGTTGATAAAACCAGTTGTTTTTTAAGTTGGTATCAATGTCCTTGACATCTGACCTAAGTTATATCATTGCGTTTGTTAAGTTAGAAGTTATAGCGTCGTTTGTAGTTCTTAAAGATCTTTGTCAGCGATTTTATAAAATGGATACATTTATCGAGTAAATAATTTGCTTTAAATATGAAATTAAACTTATGTTATACAAATGTTTACAACCGGTACAAGGGCGTTAGTAATGGTAGAGAGGCAGTTGAAGATTAACCTCGTTCAGGAAGACCTTCCATAAGAAACAATGAAAAAAAACATTACCAAAATCAACGATCTTATACTGGGTAATTGCCGGTTGCGTATTAGAGCCATTGTAGATATTACTGGAATATCAGTTAGATCAATTGAATCAATTATGAAGACAAATTTAGACTTGTCTCATTTATATTCTCGTCTTTTATTGTGTCTCTGTTTTGTTCCGATAGAACCGATTTTTTTGGAAAAAGTTGCAGAAATCAACTTGTCAAAACATTATTTAAGTATTATATGTTGTTGGCGTGAGTTCATTCGAAAAAAAAAACATCCAGATTTGTGGCAAAACATGGTTATTCCGATAATGCACCATCGCACACTGCAATAATTATTCACCAATTGTTCGCTAAATATCAAACAAATACTGCTCTAGAAGCACAATATTCACCAGATATGGCACCGTGTGAGCTTTTGCTGTTCTCTCAGTTGAAGAAACAGTAAAATCGTAAACACATTAATTTACAAAAAAAATTGAACCAAGTTTTAGGTCCAATTGAGCTTCAAATTAGACATTTTTCTTCCACGAAGTTGATGTTTGAAGTACGGCGACGGTAATTTAACAGTGATTATGCATTTTTGCCCTATTCACTCGGTAAGGTGTTTAGGATAGGTGTTTTGATGTCATGTTTGAGATTATTGTCTTCTTTCTGGACCAAGATCCTTCTTTTTCTCACTGTTGGCATTGGAAAGTTTTTAGAACCGTGGATGATTACAACGGAGTAGACTTGTAGCCAGATGCCTGTGCAACTATCATGACGATTTGTAGGTTAACTGTTAATGTTCAGTCATCAAACAATTAGGGCGATATATTGTTTACGATCTTACTTGGACGGATTCTGAAACGTATCAACATAAATCTCAATGAAACTAGAAACTTACTAACGCTGATGCTAAATGGAGCTGAGCTCTCCGAATATCCCTTGCTACCGTTTTCGTTTACTGCTGCTATTCGAAACTGATACCAGCTACCAGGTTTGACGATTTTCTTCAGAACGCAACTTGTTTTACTCGTTCGCACAAATGGCGTCCATTTAGACAATTTACTTTCCGTGAAGTGTTTTCCAAAGTGATGGCGTTCTTCTATTAAGTATATCGTTGCTGGATTTCGTTCCAGGTTGTGGTCATGGCTTCGGACTGTCCATTCAATGTGAATAGTTCGTTTCTTTCGTTCGGTAATGTTTATATCCTTGGGTATTTCCGGAACACCTAGAAGAAAAAAACTACAATAGTAAAAGAATATTAACAGTTTTCCTATAAGAGTGTCGGAATTTTGAAATGTAATATAAGCATCACTGTTTGAAATGTAAATGTCACTTATAGACCGTAACAATTTACTATGAAAAGATATACGGTTCAACCAGACGCAGACATTTGAAGTTCGAAAGCGAGCCGCACTTTAAGGAAAACATTATCTTTTTCGACGAAGTTCACTTCTGGCTTAATGGGTTTATAAACAAACGTAACTGCAGGATTAGAACCGATGAAGTTACCTCTTCATCCTCAGAAAGTCACTGTTTGCTGGATGGATTTTGGACTGAAGGAGTGATCCAACATTATTTTTTTGAAGACGATCATATGAACGCTATAGGAATATGCTAGCAATATATTTGTCCTGAGCTGATAAATGTGGATATAAACTGTTTTCTTTTTAACAAGATACGAGGTGTGACTATTAAAAAACGAAACTGACGCTGTAAACTTTTTATTTTGATTTCATACATATTAACTGATTATCGCCTTCAATATACACCCCTTCTCTATCCCAACAACGCTCCATGCGAATCTTCTATTGTTCGAAACAGTGCTGAAAGTCTTCTTTTGTCAGCTCCTTCAAAATGCTTGCCGCTTTCTCTTTCACAGCTTTAACACACTCAAATCTTGTTCCTTTTAATGCAGATTTTACCTTGGGAAACAGATAGAAGACGCACGGCGCAAAATCCGGCGAATAAGGCGGATGGTGTAACACTGGGCTGTACTTGACTAGAAATCGCTTAAAAGGACAATGCGGAATGAGCCGGCGCATTGTCTTGGCGGAGAACCCATGATTTGTCCTTCCACAATTCGGGTCGTCTTTTCGTCATAAATATCGAAAAAAACAATGATCGTTACTTTGAATTTTGATTTGCTTATTCGAGCTTTTTTGGCTCTCGGTGAATTTGGGCTCTTCCAATGCTTCGTTTCAGGATCATAAGTAAAAAACTACGATTCGTGACATGTTATTATCTTTTAAGTTTGAGTCATTTTCAGTGGCATTCAATGTGTCAGTACAAACATTTTTGCGAGCTTGTTATTGTTCTAACGTGAGCATTTTAGGCACCATTTTGACACACACTTTTTACATGTGAAAATTTGTATGCAACATTTGCCATTCATTGCCATATACTTCTTTCAATAAATTATATGTTTCAGTAGCGGATTTTCCAAGTTTCAAGTGAAATTTCACAACAATTCGTTGCTCTATTGTAACATTTAACATTTTTTCAGCGGAACAAAAAATTTTAAATTCAATTGTTAAAAATGAAGCAAATAAACAGTTTACAAAAAACTTGTTTTTATCACGATGTAATACATTTTTGAGTGCAACTAAGCCAAGCAAAACTTTGATGATTCTGATAAGAGAGCTATAATGTCAGGAGTTCGTGTCCCACGTTGTTTCAAGCAATTATACAGAAATTCAAGAGACGAGCAATTGGTATTAAAGAAGCTTGTCTAAGTTTTCATAATATAGCGAATCGATTGAACATTGCTGCTTTTATGGACACAAATAAGATGCTTTGAGTATCAGAGTTATGCACGAGTAGAAGGTTCTTGTTTTATGTATATTTTTTAGTGTTGCATTTTTTCAGTGTTACATTGTTTAGTGCTACATTACATTGGTTCTCATTATTCCATTCTTATCTTTAAGAACAAGGAAGCAAATACCAATATTAAACTAAACCCACTACTGATTCTAACCTAGTTAGTGAAAAGCTCTTCGGGAAATTATAAACTAGTGATTTGATTTTTTCTGCTAAATAATTTAGAATTTAGTGTTTAACATCAAGGATGACAATACAAGAATTGATCTACAATTATTTTAGTTGAAGCAAAATTAAATCTCATTCAACCTAATACAATTGTGGTTTACGTATTATTTTCAATTCAAATGCTTTTTGAGATGGTACTTAATGATAAAAAAATTACAATAATGTTAATAGCAGACGTTGGGCTTAGGTCTCTACTCGTTGGGCGCTTTTACATAAAGATGAAATACATAGGACGAAAACTTAATGATAATTAATACTGATCCAGAATTTATTTTAAAAAATTTTGCAACGATAGATTATCCAGTCTTAAGTATAAACTATGAAACAGTGGCCTAACGGGTTTTATATGACGATTTCCGAGTATGTGATTTAATTTACCAAAAACTACCCATAATAGTCTCACTCTATGCTTTATCTCAAGTGATTTTATTTGCCAATTTTGATAATATGTCTGGGATAAACATATTCATCTAGGTTTTTCAAGTTCATGTAATTTATGCTTGTTTTTCTCAGTGGAAAGGCTCATTTTCAAGGCACCCCTCTATTTACTTCAATTTTTCGATTGCTAGGGCGTTATCTTCATGAACAAATCTATTTATGAAAAGTGGTATTTTCATAAATGTATTTCAAAAGGTTTGAGTATCGAGAATCAATTCTAGCATGGTCATTTGCTATCAAGAAAGACCTGGCTTCATCAGTGGAATCGAATGAAAATCCATGAAGGCTAGGTGAAAGGGTACGTTATATTCAATTGTTTTATTTTTCAATGCTCGTATTGTCTGCAAATGATCGTTGGTGCTTACCTTTTCTGAAACCTCACCTGGTTCACCGGCTGGTAGGAATCGAATTAATTTATTAATCTATTGCTGACAGTCTCAGTGAGTAGCTTATAGTGCATGTATATAAGCTAATCATCTATAAGAAAATATTATGATGATCTAATATTGAAATCTCGTTAACCCATAAAAGAAAAAACAGCGAGAAAATTGATGCAGAGCATTTAATTCCTAACTGATGAAACCTCAATTCAGAAGCCTAATGAACAGAAGACTAATATTCATAATTCTATTATAGAATAAATATTTCTATAATATGTTTGTTTCGTCTCTAAATTTTGTGTTAATTAAATTATTAAAAGTCCCTAACTACCCTTTTTGCCCCTTTTAACAAATTTTCCATAACCTTTATCAAAATATTGATGTAATGCTTTATTCCGATTAAGATATCTCCAAAACATGTATTTTGAACGTATCAACCACTTCTTCTGGCATGGAAAATCGTTGACCAGGTAGTTTATTCTTGACGGACGGGAACAAAAGGAAATTAATGAAAAATTAAATCAAATCTAATCAATTAATAATTTAAATCATTAAGTTCCAAATCAGGACTGTACGGAGGATGTCCGATCAATTCGATGTGTAAGTTGCTCGCGTTATCATGGTGAAGAATGATCTGCGTCGCTTGTTGTTTTTTCTTATTTCTTCCAAGATTTCTGGCAAACAAATGGTTGTATACCAATCGGAATTGACCGTTCTACGATCTAGTGGCACTATAGCTACATGCCCATTTATCCCAAAAAAAACTGACGACCATTTGTTTTGAAGTGCTTCTTGTGCGATCAACTTTTGTTGGGTTTCGCTCATTTTGAAAGACCCACACAATCAACTCATACACATACAGGAGCACAATACTCTGCAGAGGAGTAAAGGAGTGCTAGCGCAGATGTTCGGGGTCTCTGACCGTGATGTCCGGAGCCATTAAATCAATTTTGCATAAAAAGTGTCAGTTTGATGGAAATAGTTTATGATAGTATTAAAGTATCGCTTATTATTTTCTGTAAACCACAGGCAATTGAATTGCCAATTTGAATCTTATAGGGAAAACATGTGCAAGTTGTCCACACTTTGCTCACACACAATTCTTAGACCTCTGGCCCAAACGGCATCGAACGATTTTTTCCTCTAAATTCACGTTGAGGTACAATAATTGATTTTTTTCTTTATGTAATTTACCACAATTTCGGTATGATTTTAAGCGTGTATTTATCCATAATAAGACTTGCATGTCTGCAACTCAGCCAAACCCAAACTAGCATGAATATGACAAAAAAAAACAGCATACTTGCCGACCCATTATTTTAACTAAAACTCTAAGAGATTTACCACTAAACATCAAATCACTATTTTAAAATTCTCGAGGCGCGTTTCGCTAACATGTTAGCATCTTCAGAAGATGTTCAGGAGATATATTCGTGTCTAGTGCTTCCCACCGAAGATTTCAATAGAATTATTATTATATATAATTTAAAATTTAATATTTATGACTTTAATCTAAGGATTTGATATGAAATATTTGATCTGCCACTGTTTTATTTCTTGCTTAACGTTTTAGCAATGTACCTTTCAAATGCATTATAAATATATGTCAACAAAGCAAATTTATCTTAATAAATCATTAATTTTTTAATCTACTTCGATGTTTAAGTGTTCAATTACTATACTGAAACAACAAATTTGTTCTGTAAAAGTAGTCGTGTTGGCGCTTGGATTTATACTTCCTAATGGTAGCTGGGAACGTTTATAAATTCGCAAATATTGCAAAACTGGTTCCAATACTAGTTTCCATCTAAATGCAAGATAGCAACTTTAAACTCCAGGCATAGCAATTCAAATTATTTTGTAAGGATAGAGATTTTTTTAAACATTAAGCAAAATTATTAATAGGTGTTTCGATTAATAATGTTGATTTTTTTGCAAAATTTGTGCGTTTATTTCCATTACAAAATAATTTACCTTAATAATCAAAGCATTGATCATGATTAGATATTACTTTTTCTCACCATTGTGGTTAAAGAATGGATTCCACGCCAAACGAACTTTTAGCGTTTTTTGGGTCCAACCATTCATCAAGTGAAATTTTCACTTCTTTATAAGAATGTAAGTGTTGTTCTGAAAGTCCATGCTGCATCGATCGAAATAAGCGGTAATTCGAAGGTGCTAAATCCGATGAATACGGCGGATGGGATAGGTCCCATTTAACGTTATCTAAATAGTTTTTTACACATTGTGCAACATGGGGCCGAGCATTGTCATGTTGAAAAATGACTTTATCGTGTCTTTGGGCGTGTTCTGGTCGGTTTCAACACTCGGTTCGATTTTATCAATTGTTGTCAGATCCCTCACTCGGAGGAAGTGCGGATTCCAACGTTTGGCCAGCTTGTATCGCTCTGTGAGGACGAGTATTGTCCTTCTGATCTCCCTTCTGATACTAATGGAGGTGGCAGTTATTATGAGGGGAGGTCATTAATTCTTCAACGTTTCAACCAGGATGAGTTAAATGACAAGAGATCTCAACCTGTAAAAAGAAGCTTCTGAATTACAGGCTTCCAGGTTGAAGCACAAAAAGTAACTGGAACGAGGGATCAAAATTACCTGTTACCGTACAAGAGAAAAGGGTCTGCTACCATTATTCTCTCAAGAAGACAATCTTGTATTTTGTCACGAAATTAGACGAAAAAATGGGTCTTTCTGAATATTTTCCAGATGATTGGCGCCCATTCATTGACAGATCAAAGCGTAGTTTGAAATGTGTGATATGGTCCAATACCAATTGCTCTCTCAGCGAAAATATAAAAAGATTTTGACACCATAACTTTAGTCTTGGATAAGATAAAGTATCATGAACATCAATAGGTGATTTGTGTGGACTTAAAAATGGTAAACATTCTCCTTGGACAGTAAAGTGGCCGCACCAAATATCCTTGCTTCTTGTGCCTCTGGGATAGCAAAGACAAAACACACCACTGGGTTAGAAAAGAGTGGCCTAAGAGAGAAAACATGGACATTGGGGAAAGGAATATCATTAACGATCTCGTAGTTGAACCAGAGAAAATCATCTTTCCTCTGCTGCATATCAAGCTGGGCCTACTGAAGCAGTTTGTAAAGACTCTTGATAAGAATGGATCATGCCTTGCATATATAAGGAAAAAATGCCTCGGTTGAATACAGAAAAAATTAAAGGAGGAATATTTGACGGTCCACAAATAAGACAACTCATTAAGGATCCTGTCTTTGTAAATTCGATGAATAAGGCTGAGCGAAAAGCCTGGACTTCATTTGTTGCAGTTCTCGGAAATTTTCTCGGCAAACCCAAAACTGAAAATTATGTTGACCTGGTAAACAAGATGCTTATCAGTTTCAAATCACCTTGGATGGAACATGAGCATTAAGGTGAACTATTTACACAACCACTTAGACCATTTTCTTCAAAATTTAGGGGATACCAGTGAGGAACAAGTTGAAATATTTCACCATAATATTAAAACTATGAGGGTCGCTACCAAGGAAGCGGAAGCGGAAGGAAGCTTAAAATAGTATAACGTATATTTTATTAAAATATTATGTCTTAGAAATTTGAGCTCCTGGGCAAAAATTAATGCCATATTTGAATTCAGGGTATCAAATTCGTATGAAAGCAGCTTCAAATACCCCGGTACGAAAACAATTGTCGACCTGTATAATTAATAATATGTAAATAAACATTTCTAATCCTACACAGATTTTTCTTTACAAGCGTTAAAATAGCAACTAATGGGAAACCCCTATGAACTTTCGAGATAACCACGTAGATTATAATTGTTAAAGTATCAAAGTTGCCGACCGAAAAACAAAAAAAAATATTCAAATCCAGCAATCAATTTAGGCCACCATGTTATTGCGGTTTTAATTTAAAAACAAAACAAACACAAATAATTGATTGTACGAGGATCGTTCAATAAGTCCTTAGAAAAAGATAGAAAAACAAATTATTTTAAGTAGTTTTTTTATTTTTCAACATTATCTGCTTTTAGCTCTATACACTTTAACAAGCGTTCTTGCAACTTTTTTAAGTCATCTAAAAAAAAAAAGAAAAAAAGTCTTCTTTCCGAAGGTCCTGAAAATAGGCATCTGTTTAGGCGATGACCTCGTCGTTCGTTTTGAACCGTTGTTCGCTGAGCCATTTTTTGTTGTTCGGAAGTTCGGAAAAAAGTCACTGGAAGCCAAATCCGGTAAATAATTCGAACTTTAATTCCATGATTTTGGCAATTGAAACTCTACAGGTCTACATCCTTGCATTGTCTTGATGGAAGAGGATCTTTTTCTTTTTCAAATGAGGACGATTTTTCTTTATTTATTTCCTCACTCGGTGCAATAACGATGCATAATACTCTCCAGTTATTGTTTTTCTTTTTTCCAAGTAATCGGTGTAGATAATTCCACGTGCATCCCAAAAAACTGTGGACATAACCTTACAAGCCGATTTCACGGTCTTCGCCTTCTTCAGAGCCTGTTCGCCTTGAAAAACCCAGTGTTTTAATTGTTGCTTTGTCTCTGTAGTATAGTACTATATCCATGTTTCGTCCACAGTTATGTATCGACATAGAAACTCTTCAGGATTGCAACCAAAAAGTGCCAAAACAGCCTTAGAGTGGACCACACGATTGCGTTTATTTTTCACTGAGAGCAAACGCGACACCCATCTTACCGAAATTTTTTTCACACCCAATTTTTGCAAAATTGAAAACACTGTACGTTGCGATAAGCCTGTGGCCACAACTATTTCGCGCACATTGATTCTTCAATCACTTAATCATTTCAGGAGTAGTCACTTCCACTGGACGTTCCGAACATCTTTTGTAGATATATGGCCACGTTTAAACTCGTTTACCCAATTATAAATAGTTGCAAACACAGGACTAAACGTGCCATAAACTTCATCCAACTCAGCTTTGATCTCTTTCGTTGTTAAGCCTTTTAAATATAAGTGTCATCACCACTCGAAACTTAATTTTTTCATTTTTCTAAATAAACAAAAATTTCTTGCTTCAATCGACAATAAAAATGAAACCATGTGATAAATATAACTGAAACTTTGACAGCTCTCTGGTGAATGCTTTTCTTGCAATGCTGCATTTCCGATGCTACGAACGCCATATCTTAATTTTTTTAAGGACTTATTGAACGACCCTCCTATATTTTATTTTAAAAAAAGTATTTATTAATAAAATTTGAAGAAAAATATTTGTTTAGTGTATTATATTGTATTTTACCGGATGTTAGTGTTGCTTTACTTAGAGGTAACCATTGTAAAAGTCTACGATTTATTTTAAAACAAAATTGAAAGAAGTGTACAGTGTACCCATGTATATATTTTTTTTCTTTCGTTCGTGTATCCATTTTGCTTAATTAACGAACTTATAAAAAACGATTTCACGTAAACATTGAAAAGGATTATGAAACGCACCGAGCTCCCGCTAATTTTTTTACGACATTACTTTTACATCGTTACAGTTACTTTTTAATCGGCCCATATCGATAAATAATCGGTATGTGTTCGGGGCAACAGAAAAAAAGCCATCTCTCACGATGGATTGATTTTCGGTGGGAGCTAATTAAACTGGTTTAGATATAAGAATAATGGTCTAGTTTTTTGGGCCAAGGGAAGCGACCGTGAATGCGAATAGGACCACCACGTCGACCGTATGAGAGGAGTTTTTGCGAGAGTGCACGAGGATACCGATTTATTTTTCGCTGTTTTTTTTTCTTTCTTTTTGTTTGTTTCGATACTGCGAACCATTCCACGAACCAACTAATGTTATAGATTCGCTCCTTTGACTAATTTAAATGTTATTTTCATGACGTAATGACGAAACGTTTCATTGAGCTGATTGTTTCGACTCGGTTCGGTCAGTTCGATGACTCGAGTGTCATCCAATTAAATGCTTGTCATTTTAGTTTCGTCAACGTTAAAGTATTTTGAAACAAGGTTTTTGGCCAGGTTTAATTCACAGTACTTAGCTGGCATTCTGATCTGAGATACGATGAATCTCAAAATAAACGAAGCATTCATTTGCTTTAATTTTGTGTTATAATGAGTTGCAATAATTATTTTTCAGAATGTGGGTTTATATTTACAGACCAAAAGTTTAAGGCCACCTTTAAAACTTCCCGAAATTTCTTTTAATTATCAAATTAATATTTATTTCTCAAACTGGGTGATATTGATTATAGTTTATTCAAGTTAATATACTGCAGATCAATTCTTCTATTGGAACCTTCGATGTTAATCACTAAACTCGAAGAGATTTACAACTAAACACCAAATCATTTTTTAAAATTTACTGGCGCACGTTTGTCCTGATGATGTTAACACGGTTGGCGAAACGCGGGTCAAGAAGTATAAATAGAAGTTATTTGGTATCAAATAGCGGTAAATCTCTTCGATTTTTTCAATATATTAATTAATAATTAATAATCATTCTACAAATCTTCTTCCACACCATATAAATGGTTCTTCTTAAATATTTCCCATATCATCGGTACATCATATAGTTACTTTTTAATCCTTAACCTTGTATTAGGACTTTTCCTCTTTTTACAGCTCTTTTGGTAATGATATTACACTTAACAATAAAATTATTCTTTGTTTTAATACTGAACATTATTATTATTTTAGCTTTATGAATTTCTAGAGTAAGAATACAGACATAAGAACACAGGTCTAGAGTGGGTTTGGTGCCGGAAAGACCAAAACTGTTTTTGAATCTGCTAGTTATGCTGGTTCTAACTGTACATATATTTTTTGAAATGTACGTGTAGTTTTCGAGATATCATTGAACATGGCGAAAGCTTCTTTTGCGTGATTTCTTCGAGTGAGTTCATTCCAGGCAATCACGCGTGCTACTCCAGCAGTAATCAGCCATTATATGTTCATCCCATACCCTGGTACCTTTCTTCCATATTTCCTGATGAAATCACTCCCCTTGTTCCTCACTGTAAGAACCAAGGTTGTCCGGAAATGTGTCCAAATGATTATGGAGGTAGTGAACTTTGATACTCAGTATTCATCCAAGATTTTTGAAAATGTCCAGCATGTTTTACACCAGTTCGCAATAATTTTCGGAAATGGTTTACAACATTGAATTTGTAGTCCATCGAAAATGCCAGCCTTAAGTTTCTCCTTACTCAAACCAGGAAATTTCATCGATATATAATTAAAACAGGAACCATTTTTATCCAATGCTTTGATATACTGTTTTATTAGTCTCAAATATATATGTCTCAATATAGTCTCAATATAGACTCTATAGTCTCAATTGTATATGCAATAAAGGCAACATTATTTTCTCTCTATTTACTAATGCTGTATTTATGATTTTTGTCTCCCAACTGTCAAGTCTTTTCTTTCAGGCTTTTAGCTTATGAATGAATTTTAGCATTATGAATTTCTAGAGTAAGAATACAGACAGAAGAACACAGGTCTAGAGTGGGTTTGGTGCCGGAAAGACCAAAACTGTTTTTGAATCTGCTAGTTATGCTGGTTCTAACTGTACATATATTTCTTGAAATGTACGTGTAGTTTTCGAGATATCATTGAACATGGCGAAAGCTTCTTTTGCGTGATTTCTTCGAGTGAGTTCATTCCAGGCAATCACGCGTGCTACTCCAGTAGTAATCAGCCATTATATGTTCATCCCACTGACCCTGGTACCTTTCTTCCATATTTCCTGATGAAATCGCTCCCCTTGTTCCTCACTGTAAGAACCAGGGTTGTCCGGAAATGTGTCCAAATGATTATGGAGGTAGTGAACTTTGATACTCAGTATTCATCCAAGATTTTTGAAAATGTCCAGCATGTTTTGCACCAGTTCGCAATAATTTTCGGAAATGGTTTACAACATTGAATTTGTAGTCCATCGAAAATGCCAGCCTTAAGTTTCTCCTTACTCAAACCAGGAAATTTCATCGATATATAATTAAAACAGGAACCATTTTTATCCAATGCTTTGACATACTGTTTTATTAGTCTCAAATATATATGTCTCAATATAGTCTCAATATAGACTCTATAGTCTCAATTGTATATGCAATAAAGGCAACATTATTTTCTCTCTATTTACTAATGCTGTATTTATGATTTTTGTCTCCCAACTGTCAAGTCTTTTCTTTCAGGCTTTTAGCTTATGAATGAATTTTAGCATTATGAATTTCTAGAGTAAGAATACAGACAGAAGAACACAGGTCTAGAGTGGGTTTGGTGCCGGAAAGACCAAAACTGTTTTTGAATCTGCTAGTTATGCTGGTTCTAACTGTACATATATTTTTTGAAATGTACGTGTAGTTTTCGAGATATCATTGAACATGGCGAAAGCTTCTTTTGCGTGATTTCTTCGAGTGAGTTCATTCCAGGCAATCACGCGTGCTACTCCAGCAGTAATCAGCCATTATATGTTCATCCCACTGACCCTGGTACCTTTCTTCCATATTTCCTGATGAAATCGCTCCCCTTGTTCCTCACTGTAAGAACCAGGGTTGTCCGGAAATGTGTCCAAATGATTATGGAGGTAGTGAACTTTGATACTCAGTATTCATCCAAGATTTTTGAAAATGTCCGGCATGTTTTGCACCAGTTCGCAATAATTTTCGGAAATGGTTTACAACATTGAATTTGTAGTCCATCGAAAATGCCAGCCTTAAGTTTCTCCTTACTCAAACCAGGAAATTTCATCGATATATAATTAAAACAGGAACCATTTTTATCCAATGCTTTGATATACTGTTTTATTAGTCTCAAATATATATGTCTCAATATAGTCTCAATATAGACTTTATAGTCTCAATTGTATATGCAATAAAGGCAACATTATTTTCTCTCTATTTACTAATGCTGTATTTATGATTTTTGTCTCCCAACTGTCAAGTCTTTTCTTTCAGGCTTTTAGCTTATGAATGAATTTTAGCATTATGAATTTCTAGAGTAAGAATACAGACAGAAGAACACAGGTCTAGAGTGGGTTTGGTGCCGGAAAGACCAAAACTGTTTTTGAATCTGCTAGTTATGCTGGTTCTAACTGTACATATATTTTTTGAAATGTACGTGTAGTTTTCGAGATATCATTGAACATGGCGAAAGCTTCTTTTGCGTGATTTCTTCGAGTGAGTTCATTCCAGGCAATCACGCGTGCTACTCCAGTAGTAATCAGCCATTATATGTTCATCCCACTGACCCTGGTACCTTTCTTCCATATTTCCTGATGAAATCGCTCCCCTTGTTCCTCACTGTAAGAACCAGGGTTGTCCGGAAATGTGTCCAAATGATTATGGAGGTAGTGAACTTTGATACTCAGTATTCATCCAAGATTTTTGAAAATGTCCCGCATGTTTTGCACCAGTTCGCAATAATTTTCGGAAATGGTTTACAACATTGAATTTGTAGTCCATCGAAAATGCCAGCCTTAAGTTTCTCCTTACTCAAACCAGGAAATTTCATCGATATATAATTAAAACAGGAACCATTTTTATCCAATGCTTTGACATACTGTTTTATTAGTCTCAAATGTATATGCAATAAAGGCAACATTATTTTCTCTCTATTTACTAATGCTGTATTTATGATTTTTGTCTCCCAACTGTCAAGTCTTCTTTCAGGCTTTTAGCTCTGCTATCCCACAAACAGATAAAACATGGAAATTTCGTGTAGCCGCTTTGTTGATCCAATTTTTTATGATCATGTTACTTGATTTTTGCCAATACAAGAGATATAGTTTCATACCCTTCATATAATTTAGTGGAATGAGCAATGGGAACCATACCATGCGTATTGTCATTATGTAGCAAAACACATTTCAAACTCCGCTTCGAACTGTCTATAAAAAGTCTCCATTTATTTGGCTGGTAGTTCAAGAAACCCATTTTTGATAAAATACCATCGACATCATTATAAAAATCATTTTATGAAGAAATAAACGGAAGCAGTTTCTTTTCTCGAGTACGATAACATTTAATTTTAGTACCAGGAGAAAGTAAATTCCTCTCTTTGCGTCTGGATGCCAACAGTTCTGATCTTTCTTTGGAAAGGTCAAAGTGTCTGCTAAGGTCACTTAAAGCGTCTTGAGTAAAAAAAAGGGCTTTTGATGACGTAACTTCAAAATGATTACTTTCTTCACTAGTACAAGCTTACCTATTTTCGGATGTACTACATTATATATCTGATAGATCAGACAGACCACGAAAAGTTGAAACAGGGACGTATTCTGAATGAGAAACAGGTCTTCTAGCAGATGAAGATTGATTGACTAAGCAAAAATAACATCGTAGTGATTTTTGGTTCCCTCCAAATCATAGGCACACCAAACTTCTTATTTTACCATTCGTCCATTGCCTTAAATATTCACTAAATATTTTGCAAACATTGTTTGGAATCCATGGTTTATCAATGTCTGATTTTCAAGTTAAAGTAAGCTAAATACTCATTTTACACAAATTCATATATAGGTTTTCGAATCTTTTTCACTGTATACTCTCCACAAACGTAACAAACAGTGTTCTGGTAACTTAAAGATGATTGTTTTGACGATGACATCTTTCAGGTTATATTTACTAACTTTTTTAATTGCACAAACAAAGAAATAAACAATTTAAATGGCTAGTGAGAAGAAAATATTATAATTGTGAGTGGATTAAAAACTGTACGTACTTTTAATAATTTAATGTTATTGAGAGTGTTCACACAAGACACTATACTTTAAAATTACGTTTAAGCCTCGGCGGTAACTTTTTTTTATTTTCTAGGCCTGCGTAATGGAATGTATTCTTTCTTGTTAATGTTTTCCATTATAAAGTTAGTTATAGTAGCTTTGTATTTCCGAAATTATTATACGAATCCATCAAAATTCTTGATTTTTCTCTTTATAAATGAATCACTTAATACGAAGCGTTTTAAACTTGAAGAGATTTACCACTAAACACCAAAACGCTTTTTTGAACTGCTCATCAGGAGATTAAATCATCTCCTGATGATGCTAACATGGTTAGCGAAACGTGCGTCAGATTAAATCATCTCCTGATGATGCTAACATGGTTAGCGAAACGTGCGTTGAGCAGTTCAAAAAAACCTTTTGGTGTTTAGTGGTAAATCTCTTCAAGTTTAGTATTTCACACCAAAGGTTCCAACAGAAGAATTGATCTACGAAGCGTATTATTGAGCTGCTTATTAGGTTCAGTCCAAAGACTCGTTTTATTCGTCATTCAGATTTGTCAACATTGAAATATATACATATATATATACATATATATATATATATATATATATATATATATATATATATATATATATATATATATATATATATATATATATATATATTCATATATATATATATATATATATATATATATATATATATATATATATATATATATATATATATATATTCATATATATATATTCATATATATATACATATATATATATATATATATATATATATATATATATATATATATATATATATATATATATATATATATATATATATATATATTCATATATATATATATATATATATATATATATATATATATATATATATATATATATATATATATATATATATTCATATATATATATATATATATATATATATATATATATATATATATATATATATATATATATATATATATATATATATATATGTATATATATTTATATATATATATTGGTTCATATTTATTTTTTTTCGAAATTTGAAAACCTAAATTTGGTTTTCCAGTTCATATGATCAGTCTTAAAATAAACCAACATTATGTTTCGTTTCTGTTAAGTGCACCAATTGATACAAGTAGTAGCCTTTCTAAGAATTACTGCCTACCTTCTTGTATACTTTTATGAAGTTCGCGAATTTTAATTGTGAAGAGAGCTTAATATTTTACGCGATAATAAGATTGGTCACAATTCTATAGTATACATTGGACTTTAGTCATTTCAATCAGCGTTAGTTACTTTAGTAATTTACAGGAGCTTAGTAGCTCTAGGTATAATATATAGATATAGATATCTATATATTATTCCAAATAAATCTAAACTATTTTTTCAATCTGATTTCACTTCTACCTCTAACTGTCGGATATTTTTTAGATTTGGTCGCTTAACAGTTACCTAGAACAGAAGTTCAACGCGATATGGCTGGCCATTGGCCTTGTTGAACATAATATTTTTAAAGATTAGTAAAGTGATTTTTAATTATTTCACTGGATACTATTAAAAAAATAAAGGGAGGGGGATTAGTAATGGTTACTTTGAGATACTTTTACTGTGAATTCAACATCAGTATCTAAAACCATTTGGCGGTGTTATGTAATTATAAACATAGATTCGTATAGTGTAGGTTTCAAAGCACGTTTGTTTCAACAACTAATATTTTGACGATAAGCTATTTTTAGAATGATTAATAGTTATAACAGAATGTAAACAATTTTTAATCCAACAATTATGTTTTTGCGTTATTAACAGCCTATTCATATTATAGGGGATATAAGGTAGTGATAGATATAAGATAATTACTAGTGAATAAATAATTCAATGTTAATATTTTTATCAGTAACTATAGATATGAAGAACCAAAACCCAAAAATTTTAAATCGAAATCCTTTTTCAGTCATTACAATTTGGCGGTCCATTAAATTTGTATCTGTTCTATATATATTGTGTATGTAAAGTATGGACTAATTTTTTGGAGCAATTCACCTCATTTATTACGAGTTTTAAGATTTCAAAAGCGCCTGATAACAATAATAGCTGGAGCTCAAAAATCAGCTATTTGTCGACATATTTTTCCTATATACAATATCTTAACATTACCAACATTATACACATTCGATATTAGTAAATTTGTCAGATTAAATTTTCAAAAATTTGCACAGCTTAATTCCTTGTATAAAATTAATTTATTTATTTAGTTATTATTTTATTAATTTTTTTGCTTTTTTATTAACAATGGTACGTATTGTTTACTTGACTAATCTATACAGTTTCTGTAATGTATCTTGGATTTAATAAACTTATTATTATATATCATCATCATCATCATCAACCCGTATCAATCCACTGCAGGATGAAGACCTCTTCAGCATGCTTCCAACGCTCGCGGTCCTGAGCTTTCCTTTGCCATTCGGGTCCAATATACTTAATAATATCATCAGTCCATCGTGTTTTCGGTCTTCTCCGTGAACGTTTGCGATCAAGCGGTATCCAGTCCAGGACCGCCCTGGTCCATCTTTCGTCCCATCGCCTCGCTACATGGCCTGCCCACTTCCATTTCATTTGCTTTATTCTTCCAATGATGTCATTCACTTTCGTTTGTTCTCTGATCCATGTGCAGGTCTTTCTATCCCGTCTAGTAATGCCAAGCATACATCTTTCCATTCCCCTCTGTGCTAAATTGTGTTTAAACAAAACATAAATAAAATATATTATGGTAAAAAATTCTTCTTATAGCTTTTCCTGGAGTGTTCAGTTTGTGGACATTCTCGCTTGATGCTCCAACAGTAGTCAGCCATCATACTGACATCCCGTCTACCTTGATACCGCGATTTCATATCCTTTAGATCTTGGTGGAATCGCTCGCCCTGTTCATCACTAACAGCACCAAGATTTTCTGGGAAGTTAACAAGATGACTATGTAAGAAGTGCAGTTTGATGCTCATGTTGCAACCAAGCTTTTTAAAGCTCTCCAAGAGTTGTTGAACAATTTCGATGTAATTCGGGGCTCGTGTATTTCCAAGAAAGTCGTTAACAGTATTTTTAAAAGCCAACCAAGCATTCCTTTCAAGTTCGGTCATTATTTCAGTGAAATTTTCATCTTTAACGAGTTGCCGAATCTGTGGACCATCAAACACACCAGCCTTTATCTTTTCATATCTAAGGCTAGGGAATGCCGAAATGATATACTTAAAGCAGTCTCCTTCAATTGACAAAGCCTTAACAAATTGTTTCATGAGGCCTAGTTTTATATGCAAAGGCGGAAATACAATGTTTTTTCTGTCGACAAGTGGCTGATTTAAAATGTTTGGATCACCAGATCTTAGGTCAGATCTTGGCGCCCAGTTCGATTACACCCAATGCTTCTCACGAGCTCTGCTGTCCCACATGCACAAAAAACAGGGATACTTGGTATACCCGCATTGCTGGCCAAGAAGGAAACAGACCATTTTAAGGTCAACACAGATGATCCATTCGTGCATGTTATATTGCAACAAGTCAATGACTTTATTTATGTCGCCATATTCTTCACGCAAAGAAACTGAATGACCTATTGGGACTAAACCGTATAAATTTCTATTATGTAGGAGGACACACTTCAAGCTGCGCTTTGAGCTATCTATAAACAAACGCCATTCAGTTGCGTTACAGTTAGAAATGACCAATTCTTTCATTAAACTTTCTACGTTCTGGCAATATACAAATCCGTCATTATTTCTGAAGTATTGCCTAAATTCACTTTATCTGGATCGATAGTAAGTGATTCTCTGATAGTCTGTGATTCGCCAAGCTTAGTCGGATGCGCAACAACTGTAGAGAAAAAACTTGACGTGATAGAAAAAAACTAAATAAAGTTTTGGAATTAGCATGTCAATTTATGTATAAAATATAAAAGAGCTTAAATATCGAACTCAACAGAAATTATTTTTCAAATTGTTCCCGAGTGTAATTAAATACTTCTAACATTAAGTGATCATAAAATGTTAAAACGTTATTGTTATAAAGCTATACTGGAAATCCTGGGCTATTTACAAAAATTGACATTACTATATAACATTAACAATATATAAATGTTTCTTCTTCATTCTTCCATATTTACTTCAATACCCTAACAGTTCCTAATAACTAACCCTTCCAGTTCCTTCGTCTGTGTCTTCTTCGTTCTGTGTTCGTTAGTCTGTCTCTAAGGCCTCTGAAGAAGACTAGTTTTAGTATCCTTCTTTCTTTTAAGCCCTTCGACACCCCCTCGGTATTATTTTTGCCTTGATGTGAGTGCTGATTAAACTGTATTTTACTGTCTTTTAGTTCTTTAATTACTCCGCTTCTCTAACTTTTATTAAGTATTTTTTTCTTCTGTAAATTGCTCTTTGTATCTTTCTCACTTTTTTACATCTTCTTTATCTAATTTCTTTAACACCCAGGTCTTACGGACATATGTATCTTTGTCTTCGCCGATACATACTTTTTTTCATTAAGGTCCTCAGACTCCCATATTTTTGCTTTTTTTTGCTATTCTGATCTTAAGTTCAAATGTTTCTTTATCTGTCATTTATTTTCACTTCTAAATACACACAATGCTTAACCTTGTCAAATGTATATTCCTTTACTTTGCAAGTTGATATATACAGATGGTTTTAATTTTGTGATTCTGGATTCTGATTCTAGTTTCTTTTGTGTGAATTTTTGCAGCGCTTTTTATGTTAAATCATTTGACCTTTTAATTTTGCTTTCTCACTATCAATTCCAGTACCAGGTTGAACAGTACTATAGAAAAAATATCTCCCTGTCTAAGCCGTCTATTGACTTGGAATTCTACGCACATATAGGTTATCTCTTTTAAATCATTTTTTTTTGTATTGTCCAGTGTAATTTTTAGCAGTCTAATTAACTTTATTGGTAAAGCTAAGCAATTCAAAGGCTGGCATATCTTATTTATTTCAATCCTGTGGTTTATATAAAATCTATAAACAAGGCATAAGAGGCATATTTTATATTCGTTGTATGTAGCTTATTTTTTAGTCACCTCTCTGTTTTTTATTACTCGAGATGACACTTTATAATGGGTGATTTTTTTAGTACTCCCGAACTTTAAATTCAAATAAAACAACAACAAAATGAGGTGCCTTGAAACTATTTATTTTGTGTGAAATATCATTCAGTGGCGTTAATGTTTGAAAACAATTGCCCGCCGCGGCTACTTCTGATAAAGAGCGTTCTGTCAATCCAATTTCCGACCAGTTTTTCGAGTAATTGGAGTCTTATATCCGCAATTGTCCGAGTTACGTTGGCTTTCAAGGCGTCAATAGTTTCTGGTTTATCGGCATAGACCAAAGATTTAACAACTCCAAAGAAAATCTTGGTGGCTAATGAACAAGGCCGTTCCTCTAAATAATTTTCCCACCGTATTGTTTCCTCAATAAATCGATCGTTGGCTGTATAACATGCGGAGCAGTCCTATTCTCCAGATCAATACCATTCAAAGTTGGAATTAAATATCGCTCTGTAACGATCCTCATTAACGAATTGACACATTTGGATCTTCATCAACACTGTTAGCAAGCATCAGCGATATTTTTTTCGGATCGCACAGTTTTTCGTCTTGTTTTTATTTTATACCTTACCAATTTGTTGTTCGTAAATGCACCTTGAACAATTGCATAGTGTTTGCGATCATAATGAAGTAAGAAAATAACAATTAAAATCTTCCAAAAACGCAATTACAAGAATGTTTCGCCGAAATATTATATTTCAGTGATAAGAGAAGGGACTTTGATTGAACAAACAACCTACGATATAAACGTATCGGCCGGAAATAAATATTTATAATGGCAGATGAATGTGGTAAATGTGGAAAAAGAATTAAAAGAAATGAGTCTGACACAATTCAGTGTGAGGGTATCTGTAAACAGAATTTTCATTCTGTGTGTGTTTGTATCAACACGTCTAATCTGGAAATAATAAAGAATCTACCAGGTCTTAAATGGTTTTGCCGTGGTTGTGCCGAAGTTGTTAATGGAGCTGATGGGTTTAAAAGGCAATTTTAGCATTCAAATATACTATAAAAAGGGAGCTAGAAAAAATTTCGGGAGAATTCGGGAGAAGCTATCACAGCAGGAAGTCTAACGCGGAAGAGTAGCGAAAAATCAATAAGTACGTATGCAGAAATAAGTATAAAAATCTAAAGGTGAAGTATTAGTTATTGAGCCCAAGGCAAGATAATACAACAAAAAAAACCAAAGAAGCCATAAAACATGTCGTCAATCCAACAGACCTTGAAGTTGGTATCATTCAAATGAAAGATGTAAAAAATGGCGGTATACTGATGAAATGTAATACTAAAGAGGAGATTAGCAAGCTAAAAACCGTGGTAGAAAAAAACTGAAAAGCAAATACAATATAAAAACGCCAAAAAAAATCCAAATATAAAGATATTAGATATAGAAGAAAATGTCAGTAAGGAAGACATAAAGGCACATTTACTTAAGCAGGATAAATTCATTTTACATGAGAACACTGCTCTACAAGTAAAGGTTGTGAAAAAAATTAACACGAATTACATGGCCATCGTAGAATGCGATCCAAAAACATTTTGTTCCATTATGGAATCGAGACGAAAATTGTGCATGGGCTTCTCAGTCTGTCGAGTTTTTGAGTACAAATCGGTGTGTGATCATTCGGAAGATTCCAATTACATCAAGTCTGCATGAAATAACAAAATTTAAAAGACATTATATTGAAACTAATATGAAACTATTTCAGCTGTATCTGAACGGGGATTGGCACTACGTATTTCAGGCTGAGAGTATGGATCGGAGATTTAAGGCATTTTCACATTGTTTGGAGTATTACATTGATATGTGCTTTCCCCTTAGAAAAGTAAGAATGTCCAATGAGGGTCAATTTAAACCTTGGTTGACAAGAGGTTTCAGAATGTGATCTATTACTTTAAAAGAATTGTATCGAACGAAACTATTATTCGGAGCCGAACAAGCTGCTACACATTATAGGATGTACAAAAGAATTTATAGAAAGGTTATAAGAAGGGCTAAATTGCTTTACAATGTAAAACAATATTTTGAATCGGAGAACAAGTCAACAACTGCTTGGAATATAAAAAACAATAACATTCAAAAAAGCCGCAATGCAAGAACTAACATAAGTGCCATAAGAGATGAAGATGGAATTACTTTGAACAAGTATGAAATTGCTAGTTGTTTTAATAAATACTTTGTTCATCTTCCTAAGAACGTGTTGTTGAGTTCAATGACTGCTACTAGGGTTAGACAAGCTACTCCAATTCAAAACTCTATGATATTACAGCCAGTTAACCAATATGACATAATTAAAACAGTAAGGAAACTAAAAAATACAAATTCTGTGGGGCTAGATAATATTCCTTCAGTTGTACTGAAGGAGTCTATCAATTCATTAATAATACCGTTAACATATCTAGAGAATTGGTCCCTGGAAACTAGTATTTTTCCGAGGGCATTAAAAACATCAAAACTAGTTCCTGTCTTCAAGAGAGGTGACCGGCTGTCTCTCACCAACTATAGACCAACAGCTATTCTACCTACGTTATCTAAACTGTTGGAGCGTATAGTGTATGAGCAGATCATGTCCTTTCTTGTGCGCTTTAATATATTGAAATCATCACAGCACGGGTTTCGAAGTGGTCGATCTACACATTCAGCAATCTGTGAGTTTTTAAACAAGATATATGAAAACATAAACGATAATTGTAAATGTGTTGGTCTGTTTATGGATCTAAGTAAGGCTTTCGATCTGGTGGATCACGCAATACTGCTGGATAAACTTCACAACTATGGCTTGAGGGGTCGGGTGAGAGAGTGGTTGCAATCTTACTTGCTTGACCGACCCCAAATTGTGCAAATTGGTAAAGCAACATCTGAAAGATTAAGGATTATTTCTGGAGTGCCCCAAGGATCTATTTTGGGTCTACTATTATTTTATTTTTTGTTAATGATCTGCCAGATGTTTGCAGTAGCGGAAATATGGTAACGTTTGCTGATGATAGCAGCTATTTAACAGAAAATAGAAACATGCAGGGAGTCATTGAAATCGTACAGGAAATGCTTAATAAATTTTATTATTGGTTTACGAATAATAAGTTGTTCCTTAACGTGGACAAAACCAGTTTTATTGCTTTTACTCCTCGAACACACATTGTAACGGAGTCATATTTACTAAAAATTAACGGGAAGTCTATACAGCAAACATCCTGTACTAGATTTCTGGGTGTTCATCTCGATAACAGACTGCTGGGATAACCACATAGCTGAACTGTGCAAGTACCTATAAACAGCATATTAGATGCTGTCTCATATGCTGTTTATAGGTTGAAACGGGTTGGTACCACGGATATTGTGCATTTATATTAGTATGCAGAGTTTTACAGTCGCGCTAGGTACGGTTTGATATTTTGGGGTGGGTCGCCTCATCTGATGCGTGTTTTCAAAATACAAAAAAAGGTAATTCGAATGATGGGTGGGGTGTCATTACTGGCAACATATTGACCAATTTTTAAACAATGCAGGATTTTGACTCTGCCATCACTAAATATTTTGGAGGTTATCATCTTTGTTAGGCGAAATTTTATAGCATTCGTGAAAAATAGTGATTTTTCATCACTATGACACACGAGGCTCTGATGAACTTGTTTTACCAATACATTCATGTAAGATAGTTGAACAAAATGTTTACTGCAGGAGTATGAAGGTGTATAATAAGTTGCCACAACAATTTAAGCATGTTCATAGTGACAACGAATTATATAAGTATATAATTATTTATTATATAATATAATTATTATATAATATAATTATTATATAATATAAATATTATATAATATAATTATTATATAATATAATTATTATATAATATGTCAAAGATTTAATATTTTTTTCTTTATTTGGGTTTTTCTCTACGATCTAAAACTCAAAAAATATCAAAAATATCTGTTCTTATGTAAATAAAGAATCACTGGGTAAAAACAAAAAACCAAACGGAGACAAATTTCTCAGTGATTTTTTTTTGTAATAAATTTGCCTAACGAACAAAATTTTAAAAATATAAAAATGTTTAAAAAAAAATACAAACTTTTAACGTTAACGTTTCGGGAAGTATTCTCATCCCGTTTTCAAAACGAATCTAAAAATAAAGT
The DNA here is from genome assembly GCA_031761425.1 of Cosmopolites sordidus. Lineage (NCBI taxonomy): Eukaryota > Metazoa > Arthropoda > Insecta > Coleoptera > Curculionidae > Cosmopolites > Cosmopolites sordidus. Next base: position 433,488 of record JARFXV010000852.1, on the reverse strand, counting down.
ATATTAATTTCTATAAATTATGAAAAGATAGAATGTAAATATATTTTTTGTGTATGTCAATGATACTTACATTGACAATTAGTTTTTAATGACAGTGACATACTACCAAAAAAATATATATAGGTAAGTATATTATGTAAATAATTAATAATTGTTTCTAATAATAATTGTCAATGTAAGTATCATTGACATACTCAAAAAATATATTTACTTTCTATCTTTTTATAATTTATAAAAATTAATATACTTTATTTTTAGATTCGTTTTGAAAACGGGAGGAGAATACTTCCCAAAACATTAACGTTAAAAGTTAGTATATTTTTTTAGAACATTTTTATATTTTTAGAATGTTATTCGTTAGGCAAATTTATTCCAAAAAAGAATCACTGAGAAATTTGTCTCCGTTTGGTTTTTTGTTTTTACCCAGTGATTCTTTATTTACATAAGAACAGATATTTTTGATATTTTTTAAGTTTTAGACCGTGGAGAAAAACCCAAATAAAGAAAAGAATATATGTTTTTATAAAAAAAAAGTTTTTATAGTCGAGAACACTATATGTCGTATCAATAATTAGATTCAATACTTATTTATGTATACAATGTTTATTTGGGCATGATTATCATATCATGTATTGTTTCTGAGGTCGTGTCACTGAACATTCTGTCAATCCGACTTAATCATGGATATTTTGTATAGTTATGGGAATTGAATAATTACATTATTAAATTATTAGTAGTGTATTATGAGCTGTTAAAATCGTCAGAAACAATCACAGGAGAACATTATCGAACCCAATCAATGCGTTTGAGCCGAGCATTGAAAGACAAACAGCCGCAATACAGCAAAAGACACGATAGGCTAACTATCACCTGTTTCGATCGATGGCACAAGACCTGGCTGACCAGCACTTCCGGTCTTATAAAGTTAAAAATCGGATCTATTCCTGGATCGCTTCAAAAAATTACTACCCGGTATTCGAATGCTGCATGAAAGATGGGAGAAAGTAGTGGCCAATGATAGACAACACTTTGAATCATAAATGTATAACCAGTTTTTTACAATAAAGCATTGAATTTCGAAAAAAAAAACGGCGGGAGCAAAGTTATACCTTTTAAATATCATTACTTTGATATCCCTTTCCTATTTTGTTTGTTTCCTGATGGAATGACCATATTTCTGTTTTTCTTTTATTAAAATTTATTAAAATATTAAATCATAATAGAGAATATTAATTTGTCTTGATCCACTTCAATATATTTTTTTTGAAATATCTTTGCAAAACTTAATGGGAGAATAATGCTAATGAATTATACAGGAACGAGATATTAAATCTCTTATTTAAGCAAAATATATAGTTAAAAATTATAATGTAGAATCATCTCCAATATTTTATTTCAGCAGGTATATAAAAACGATCCAATGTTGAGAATTATCGTTATGCAAATAATTATTACTTAAACGCTGCAAAAATTACCTAATTTTAACAGCTCTATATAACAAGAGTTTCAGGGTGGTCCACTAAACTGACGACAAAGAAATTATATCATTTGAGTGTCAGGGCCGTACTCCGGTAATATTAACCTTTCGTTTTTCATTCCGCGAAGATTTATTTTACTGACAGTCGTATGTTTTATGATAATGGATGTTTATGTTGTAAATGGTCGTAAAATTCATCTTTATCGTGTTGGTTGTTAATATTATCAGTATAACGACATGTGCCATTGTGATTGCTTACTATACGGATTTCGTTTGCTGATTGATCTTTGTGTTTTGGTCAGTAAAACACGTTTACGAAGAATAATTCGATTTTCAATAGAATGTTTTATGATTAAATAAAAAACAATGACCCGCTGTTCATTTCTTGAGCGTATACATTTAAGTATTGGATTATTTACCTAAATAATGTTTTATTTGCGTTTAAAGAAAAATATTATTATATACAATCAATATAAGATTTACAAGTTTAGATTAATTAAAAGTTGTACAAATAATTTTCCGCTGTTTTCTATCAAAAACTAGGAATTTATTGTGAAAGAACAGTACATTACGTTTTATTCAAAGTGATGTTCATCACTAGCCACTAGTTTTTCCCATCTTTCTGGCAGCAATCGGACACCACGTCGGAGGAACTCTTCATCTTTTGAAGCTATACACGAATCCACCCTATTTTTGATACCTTCATATGATCTAAAGCGCTGCTCAGATAGACCATGTGATACCGATGGAACAAGTGATAATCGGAAGGGGCAATGGCTGGTGAATACGGCGGGTAGGGTAGGGCTTCTCAATTAAGTGTTTCTAAATAGGTTTTGACTGGTGCCGGAACTTGCGGATGAGCATTATCATGCAGGAGAATAATTTTGCCGCGTGTGGAGTAGTAATGGGCGTGTTTTTCCTTTAGTGCTCCGCTCAATCTCATTAATTGTGTTCGGTATTGCACTGGTAATACCAGATACCAAGCTGATCCCACCAAATACACAGCATGAGTTTTTTTAAATGAATATTCGGTTTGGCTGTCGATATTGAAGCATGGCCATGTGGTTTCCATGATTTTCTCTTCTTTGGGTTATCGTAGCGGATCCATTTTTTAATCACTAGTGACTATATGATGCAAAAATACCTTCTTTAAGTCTGGCAAGCAGCATTTCACTCATGCAAAATCGGCGTTTAACGTCTCTCGACTTCAATTCATATGGAACCCAATTTCCTTGTTTTTGAATCTTCCCAACGATTTTAAACGAGGTGAAATTGCTTGTTGAGTCACTTCTAATGTAAGCGCATAATGTGCCCGAAAAGGAGACTGACTTGAAAGGCAGTGAAAGTTTCATATACGCATATACGACTGTGCCATCACAGGACAAGCAAATAATTTTGATACCATCGAAAAGAAATTATCTGAAGATTAAAATTACCGTCAACCAACCTCTCGAGGATCTAAACCTGGACCTTCCACCTGAGAAACAGGCAAGCGATGTGAACATTACAAATAGCCTGGGAAGACGTGCCCCTGGAGCACTGCCTAACCCCAAAATATCTGGGTGTTCGCCTAGATGGAGATCTTACTTATAGAAAACACCGCATGAACACCAAGCACAAAGCGGTTACGTGGTGTGCATAACCCAAGACAATAAGAACTACAGCTTTGACTTTGTGTTATTCAGCCTCGGAGTACGCATGCCCGGTGTGGTACAACGCTAGCCACGCCCAACAAGTGGATATACCACTCAACGAATCTTGATAAACTGTACTAATAATAAACTGTGCCTTGCCTCATTACGCCCTTGTCAACGATCTGATGGCGGGAGAAAGAATTTATTTACAATTATTGTTGTATTTTTATAATAGTATGTATTTGTTTAACAGTTACCTTTCAAAGTTTCACACTGAACAAGTATCAAAGTATTTATCTTATTGCCTCTTGGCCGAAATTTCTTGGACCAATAAGTCGTACGCGCCGCCAGGTTAGGCGTGACGCTATGGCTTTTGATAAAAGCCGCATTCGCATGATCGGTGCCAAATCTTTTGTTTTACTGCTTCAACTTGTGATTATTGTCCCAATAATTTCGAGCAAATAGCACGTGTCTCTTCTGCTTTGTTCGCGATTTATAGTGTCGAGTAAAAACAAAGAGAAATTAGTTCCTATACCGAAAAAAATCGTGTTTCGACTTAAGATAAAAATAAAAATGCTTTACCGTTTACGCCTTGGCACGTCGTTTATATCCACATCACGTTTTTTTTGTGAATGTCAATGAATCATCTGCACGATCCATCAAAACATCAAAACATCAAAAGACAAAATAAGGAATTCTACAGCTTCAAACTCACTTATCAGCAAAAATTGTTTATCATTCATCAATTGAAAAAATTAAAGCTACATTAACATTATGGATTGAAGACTATGGATTGAAGAGAGTGCCTCTGAGTGGTGCTATAATCCATGAGAAAGCTAAGCATCTTTACGCACATTTTAAGGAATCTGGTGATGAACATACGGATGGAGAATTTCAAGCACCGGAAGGTTGGTTCAATAAGGTCAAAGTGCGACAATCACTGCATAATATCAAAATTGTTGCAGACGCTACAGGTGCAGACACTTCATTAGTAGCTACATATCCAGAACAATTTTCAAAGTTAATTGCTGATGGTCGATGCAAACCTGAACAAGTGTTTAATGCAGACGAAACTGCCAGAGCCACTCATGCTTTACCGATCGCTAAATCATCGTGCTTTGAAAAATCAAAACAAGGACAACCGACCAATGTTTTGGCGTTCAAACAAGAAAGCGTGAAATACAGGTGTAATTTTATGTGACTGGTTCCGGGATTGTTTCGTTTCTGAAGTTGAAACTTATTTAATGAAAAATAATTAAGATTTCGAGGCAGTTTTAGTTTTGGACAATGCTCCAGGTCACGTTCGTTAGCTTGAAGGTATGCATCCAGATATATAGGTGATATTTTTGCCTCCTTGCCTTGGCACGGAATAATCCAGGCCTTTACAAGCTCTATTACATTAGACAATTATTACATTGTTATTACATTAGGCAAGACAAATTACCATTCCGTATTCACGGTTTCTGTTTCATTATTTTGTACCTAACGTAAAAAAAAAATGTTAAAATAACTTCATCGGAGCAAATGCCATGAAGGGAAAAAAGAAGAGAAGAGCATCTCGAAGATTTTATATGGGAAATATTGTTGATGAAATGAAAATGTATTTATTTTACAAAGGTGTTTCTTTTAAATAATTATTTGAATTTAAGAGGATTTCTCGGGATGCATAGAAACTAATAAAAATCTTAGAGACGAAAATAAATAAATTGAAAATACACGGTGAACAAATCTCAAAATCTAGGGGAAATTTTAGTAATATTTTTGGTGACAAAAGATAAAAAATAAACAATTCAACATAAAAAAATTAAGTTCCAAAGTTTAAATAAATACCTAGTCATGTGGGTTGCAGGATTAAATGAGGACTATGTACAACGAAATATCAAAAAGCAGCTATGGATTTATCTAATCAATTCCGCCAATTTTTTCTTGGGACAATCCAGGTGAAGCGAGCAAAGTAAACGAATATAACAAAGGTTTTTTTAATTTATTAAATGTGTTATTGATAATAATTAATACACTTGGTATTTGTTTCACAATATATTCAAGATATTCTGTGACATCTTTCGACCTCGCGACCATTCTCAAAGAGAGTTATGCATAAACTAAACTAAAGTTTCAAAGGCTGTCTAATGGAAGTCCTTTTTTTGTCTCGTTAAATTTAGGACACTTTCAATAATTGGGGTATTTCTGAAGTTTAGCTGGGTGTTTGTTAGGTTTTTTCCGTCGTATATGACTTTTTTAATTTCGGAAATGTCCAAGTAATTTAACAGGCTGCTTTTATTGTAGCTATGTATTAATTTGGATAATATTAGGCGTGAATAATAAACAATGTATAAGGACATTAGAACAATTAACAGGTGGAACAAAGTAATCGAATATAACGAAGGTTTATTTAATTTATTAATCTGTTATTGATAATAATTTTAAACACTTGGTATTTGTTTCACAATATATTCAAGATAGTCTGTGACATGTTTATACATCGCATTCTCAAAGAGAGTTATGTATAAACTAAACTAAAGTTTCAAAGTGCTGTCTAATGGAGGTCGCTTTTTGTTTCGTTAAATTTAGGACACTTTTAATAATTGGGGTATTTCCAAAGTTTAGCTGGGTGTTTGTTAGGTTTTTACCGTCGTATATGACTTTTTTAATTTCGGAAATGTCCAAGTCATTTAACAGGCTGCTTTTATTGTAGCTATGTATTAATTTGGATAATATTAGGCGTGAATAATAAACAATGTATAAGGACATTAGGACAATTAACAGGTGGAACAAAGTAATCGAATGTAACGAAGGTTTATTAATTTATTAATGTGTTATTGATAATAATTTTAAACACTTGGTATTTGTTTCACAATATATTCAAGATATTCTGTGACATGTTTCGACCTCGCGACCATTTTCAAAGAGAGTTATGTATAAACTAAAGTAAAGTTTCAAAGTGCTGTCTAATGGAGATCGGATTTTTTGTCTCGTTAAATTTAGGACACTTTCAATAATTGGTGTATTTCCGAAGTCTAGCTGGGTGTTTGTTCAGCTTTTACCGTCGTATATGACTTTTTTAATTTCGGAAATATCCAAGTAATTTAACATCCTGCTTTTACAGCAGATATGTTTTAATTCGGCATAATTGGTGTTAAAAAAATGGTTCTGGTCTATACAATGTTCGGCAAAGCCTGTCTTTTTTTGATTATGTAAAATTGAGTATTTATGTTCTTTTAGCCTATCATTGAGAGATCTGCCCGTTATACATTATATATATATATATATATATATATATATATATATATATATATGACATGACATACGGAAGTGAAACCTGGACACTCACATCGCAATCAATTCAAAAACTTCGGGTGGCACAGAGGGGAATGGAAAGATGTATGCTTGGCATTACAAGACGAGACAGAAAGTCCTGCGCATGGATCAGGGAACAAACAAAAGTCTGTGACATCATTGGAATAGTAAAACAATTGAAATGGAGATGGGCAGGCCATATAGTGAGGCGATGGGACGACAGATGGACCAAGGCAATCCTGGAATGGATACCGCTTGATCGCAAACGTCCGCGAAGAAGACCGAAAGCACGATGGATTGATGACATCGTTAAGTATATTGGACTCGAGTGGCAGAGGAAAGCCCAGGACCGTGAAGGTTGGAAGCATGCTGAAGAGGCCTTCATCCTGCAGTGGATCGATACGGGCTGATGATGATGATGATGATGATGATATATATATATATATATATATATATATATATATATATATATATATATATATATATATATATATATATATAGCGTCACACATTATATATTCACATATTTATTTCATATACCCCAGAACAAAGATAATATTAATATTTTCTTTCTTTAAATGATTTGTGATTCTGGAACTCTGGAACTTACTTTATGAATATACACGTCACACGTCACACGTAATATAGCGTCACACATTATATATTCACATATTTATTTCATATACCCCAGAACAAAGATAATATTAATATTTTCTTTCTTTAAATGATTTGTGATTCTGGAACTCTGGAACTTACTTTATGAATATAGTTTATAACATGCCAATTTGTAGAATCTTTTTCGGGTGTTACGGCATAAAAATGATTGATGTTTTTCTTAATCTTGTTTTTTATCATTTTATCTAATGTTGGGTTGATATCCATTATTATTTGCGATATTTTTCATAAGATCAAGTTCTTTTTCATAGTTGTCTGTTTTAAGTGGATTCGTTAGAAGACTGTGGGTCACTATGAAAAGTGGACATTTTTACATATACCTGAGTTTTCTATTTATTTCCAATTATAATTTCTTCGGTGTTCTTATTATTTTTAAATCTAAGCAATTTAATTAATTATTCGTCTGTATTTCTATTGTGAATGGACAATACTGGACAAGAAATGGACAATAGTATTTCTGTACCCGTCCATAAGCAAATAATATCATCAACATACCTGGGCCAAAAATGTGTGTCTTGTATAATTAGTGTCATTACATAAATCGTTTTTAAAATAAGCCATGTAAATTTTTGCCAGAAGGGGGCTTAGGGGGCTTCCCATTGGTAATCCGTTGGTTGGTAAAATTTTAAATTGGCCAGAAAATAATTCTGTTCCGTACCTACAATAATAGCTTCTATGAGAACATTTTTGTGTACGATTTCAAGATTACATTCATGAATTATTTCATTGAGGATATGTTTAAGATCTTGTACCGGAATGGGGAAAAACAAATAACAAGTGTTTTAATTATTATCAGTGTTACTGTTTTGCCAAGAGCCAACCGCGAAATCAATCAAAACAAATGTGTTATTGTTTATTTGTAAATAGGTTATGATAAAAAAAACTATTGAATCAATTTGTTTACCTGTTGAAGTATATTAATTTCAATAAACTACTAATTTAAAAATGATATAAGATCATACCTACTGCTGATAACAAATTTTCGGGTTCTTGGCAGGTTATTCCGCAACTGTGTTGACAACATTTTTCCAATCTGGGACATTGAGAATCGACGTGACAACTTCGTAAACATACTCTTGCAAAAGGCGATAGCGTAGTAATGTTCTGTGGGCATATACCAGGTTTTCTAAAAGGCTTTGTCAGGCATTCTTTGATACACTGAAAAGAAAAATATGCATTACTTAAATTACCAATAGTCTTATTAAATCATTATTTAATCTCATTTCAATTGTTATTTCAAATATTGTCAAAAATATGACATTAAGTTTTTAGGGTCTTTTCAAGTAGAGAGAGACGCTTTAACCATTAGACTTATTTAGTAGCTGGACCTAAAGCTTAACGGGGGTTCCGAACCACGATCTTCAGCTCCCTTTAAACCCTGGTCAACACTCTCCATAAACTATCAGCTCTTCGTTTGTGCTTGACCATGTCTGCGGTTTATTGAATGATCAACATTCAATGTCTCTCAGAAGGCAATTCGGCCGGGTGAACTGAGGGTCAATTCCTCGTTGAATTGTTCACTCTTGCCTATTGAAATGTAATACACAAGCCTAGTCTCCTCGAAAGGCCAATCATTTATTCGAATCATCAAAATATTTTATTCGAAGTATTGACCATCGCTAGCTATACATTTTTTCCACCTCTCTGACAATTTGTGGATGCCACACCAAAAAAACTGTTCCTCTTTGAAGCAAATCGGTCATCGAGTCATTTTCATACATTTTCGCAAGAAGTGAAGCGCGCTCAGCAAGTGCGTGTCCGATCAATGCAAATAAGTAGTAATCGAAAGGACCCAAGTCTGGTGAGTAAGCCGCATGCGAAAGTATTTCCCAACTAAAAGCCTCAATCGTTGCTTCACCAGTTTTGCTGTGTATGATGGTGCATTATCATGGAGCAAAATCACTTTATGTTGCCTTTGTTGATATTCTAGTCGCTTTTTACGCAAAGCTTGATTCTGATCAATCATTTGGTGTCAGTAGCGTTTAGTATTAATGGTTTTGCCTGGTTATAGCAGCACATAATAGATTACATTCTTCTGATCCCACCAAACACAGAGCATTGCCTTCGGTCCATAGCGTTTTGCCTTGCAGTCGACCTCGATGGCTCGCCTGGAGTTATCCATGATATTTTACGCGTAGGATTCTCAAAATATATCCACTTTTCATCGCCAGTCACATTTCGATGGAGAAATAAGTTTCTTATGTACCTGGTGAGCAGCATCTCGCAAGTGTTTTTTCGGTTTTCCGTGTCATATTTAATTGATCTGCGAGTTGTTGTAGCATTTAAGCGTCATACTCATCCAACAATGCTTGCAATTCGCTGTTTTCAAAGTTTTTTGGTGGTCTTCCCCGTTCTTCGTTTCTCACATCAAAATCGACACTTTTAATTTTTTTAAACTACTCAAAGCACTGTAATTTAGCTAGATCATGCTCACCTGAAGCTTCGACAAGCATTTGATGCGATTCTGCAGCAGTTTTCTTTAAATGGTATATCAATTCTGTCCGCAAATCGTAGTTTCCAGCCACAAAATTCAACATGTTCAACGCTATTATAAACTATTTTGTGATATGAAACTTGTATATTGTATTGTTGTATTAAAATTTTGGGGTTAGAGGCGCATCAGCAACTGAGAAGACTATCTAGCGACTGGACCTACAGCTTAACTTGGGTTCCGAACCACGGTTATCAGCTATCGAAAACCGCGGTCAGCACCCCCCTCGGGCTATCAACCCTTGGTTTTGTGCTGCACCGAAAGTATCTCGAGTATCGACTGATAATGCTACCGACCGACTGACTAATACCAACTGGGAACCGGCCTTACCCAGCCTTGAACTGGCGTGACTGAGGGGTGATTCCTTGTCAGATTTTGCACTCTTACCTAGAAACATTTACAAGAATTTTTAGAAAAACTTTTTTGCCTAGTACGGAATTCGAACCCGCTGCACATCAACTGCGGTATCGTAAGGTTGATGCCTTAGACACCATAGCTAATGTAGCTTCTATTGTTGTATTGTTGTGACTTGAAAACCTTTGTCAGATATCAACAAGGAAATGGTGACAATGACGCGGTTTGAGGGTAACTACATTGTCAGTTAGAACCATTTATGAGATAATTCCGGTTTCATATTTACAGACCTGATAATGTTGCATTTCTTTCGATTTCAAGATGCCGAATTGCAGAAACACCTCTCGGTCAGACTTAACATTAAATATTCAATAATAAATACTGCTTTGAAAATGGCTAACATGAAAAAAAAAGGTTTGTTGTCAACAAATAGGTATAAGTGTATGCTATATTTTTGCATGAATCGTTTATATAAATATGTACATTCATACAGTCAGAACAGAAGGTAGAGGTTATTAAAGGACCGAACTAAAAGCTTTATTTCAGCAATGTCAATATTTAGAAGCAAGATTACGTAAAGACATTTTTATACAAGTTATTTGATACTTTAATTGATTTATCTAGCTAATGGATGAAGTATTATTTATAATTGTTTTCTATATTCGATGTTTAAGAACTCACAACTTAATGGTTATAGGATGATCGTCTGAATCTGCATATAGATTTTTGTATATTTACATTATTCTCTTAATATAAGTGTTTAGACATTGTCAGTTTTTATTATATTAATACACACATATAATATACGTGGGTAGTCCCAGCGATGTGCAATAGCTTCGATTCCCTGTTTATAGTGAGAATCGTCGAGCTGCTCAAAATAGCGATCGATCGCAGACTCCCCTTCTTCATTGTTGCGAAATTTTTTACCACCGAGCCATTTTTTCAAGTTTGGAAACAGAAAATAATCCGAGGGGGCTAAATCAGGCCAATATGGTGCGTGATGAAGCAATTCGAACTTTAACTCATTGATTTTAGCCATCGCAATAATGGATGTGTAAACTGGTGCATTGTTTTGATGAAACAAAACCAAATGATTTTTTCTTGATTTCATCACTCAAACGGTGCAATCAGTTCGCATAATACTGGCCGTTGATTGTTTAATAATGAAAATTATCCAACACGCATCCCAAAAAACTGACTCCATGACTTTGCCTGCAGACGGAACTGTCTTCGCCTTCTTTGGAGCTGAAGTCAAACAGTCCACTGTTTTGACTGTTCTTTTGTCTCAGGTGTGATGTAATGGACCTATGTTTCATCCATGGTTATGAATCGATACAAAAACTCGGCTTTATTCCAGTGAAACTTCGCTAAACACTCGATTTAAATATCGTCACGACGCTGTTTTTATTTCATTGTGAGTAATCGTGACACTCATTCTGCGCACTGCTTTTTCATGTCCAAATTTTCAGTCAATAGGCGATGTACAGCACCTTTTGAAATGCCTACCGTGTCTGCTAGCTCGCGCACTTTCAGTCGACGTCATCCAATAATATTTTGTGAATTTTCTTCACTTCATTTGTGATGACTCATTTGGCCGACCACCGCGAAGTTCGTCTTGGAAGCTTTTACAGCCTCGTTTAAACTCTGCCGCCCAATATTTTACTGTTGTAAGCCAAGGAGCAGACTCCCCCAGAATAGAATCTAGCTCTGTTTTGATATGAGTTGGACTGAGACCTTTCAAATGAAAGTATTGTATCACATAACGATGACTAATTTTTTCCATATTTACAAATTCGCTGAGAGCGTTCACTATTAATGGCAGCCAAACAAATACTATATAACGTAGTGTTGTCAAACTTCAAACTTAAGCTTTATAAGGTTGGTACTTTCTACCATAGTATTTTTTTTCAAACAAAACAACCGCCATCTATATGTCAGATCGGCTACTTTTAGGACTACCCTCCTATGTCTATAGGGTGTATACGTTTAATTGTGTCAAACTCCAAAGATTGATTGAAAATTTTTATTTTCCAATAAAAAAGTGTTTGTTCACTGTAGGATAATTCCCAATGGTTGCGGAGATACCGGGTTGCCCGAAAAGGTCCTAGAGATTTGCTATTAGTTGCTCTTTTAACGCCTGTAAACAACACATCTGTGTTTGATTAGTAATCTTCTAGCAGAAACGTTGTCCAAACAAAAAACAAGATTTGTGCCATTTACTCAGAAGGTTCTGTTAGGGAGACCACGACGTAAAACTGGTTTGTCGGTTCAGAAGTGGTGATTTTGACCTGGAAGACTGGCATCGCTCTGGCTGTTTTTGAAGCACTGATATCGAGGAAATAAAAGTTATAATAGCCGAACATCCAGGCACTACGGAGAGGTGATCCACTGCACTGTGAGGTGATCGTTAAGTTAAATATTGTCGATACCATGAGTTAGTAAACGAAATTTCTTGGGCGAAATCTTCGTACGATCTTTTGCTGAAAAAGAAATCTGAAGCCGATGGTAACTGATGATGAAAAGTGGATTGTGTACTACAACGTGCAATGGAAAAAAAACCATGGAGGTTGCTATGGTTAGCGGTTTTATGTACGGCAAGACAACCTTCATCCGAAGAAAATTATGCCTTGCATTTGGTGGGATTGGAAGGAACCCATACACATTGAGGTTCTTCCATGCAACTATATCATAAACACCATGCAGAAAACAGGAAAGGTGTCATGTTTTATTATGACAATACAATACTACACGTTGCAATCAGGACCCAACAAAAATGGTTTAGTTTTAATTAGGATGTTTGCCCTATCCACTTTACTTACGACATTTGAAAATTTGGGATTTTTCAAGATTTCATGCAATTTATTGTGAAAGCATTAATAATTTCAAATAATTTAAATTCTACTCAAATCGAAACGTGAAGTGTATACCGCTAAATAAAGTGGTTTGTATTTAGTGTCCTCTAACTCCTGACTCCTGATTTTGGCGTTGGTTAAACTTTGTGAAGGAAGGTATGAGAATCTAACTGTAAGGGCTATGGTATAGGGAGGACTTCCTTATGACAACTTAGGTCATCCTGGTATTCATATGAACAAACCTAACTGTCGAAATAGCAGACTGCCATACCTTAAACTACTTGTCCACCAAGATCCCCAAATCTTTTACCAACTTCACTTCATATTCTCCCCACGGCACTTTCTTTCTCTCTTGTCTTGAGAGAAATTTCCGCACTCGCAAAGGAGAATAATTAAGCGACAAATAAATTGTAAGATATAAAAAAGACTCTCTGGAACTAATTTGTGTTAGGTTAGACTATAAAAATGCTTCCAATTACTTGGAAATACCATATTTTTATATACAGGCCTCCTAGTTTTCTTGTAGTCAAAGTATATTATCCTCGCATATATTTTTGATCCATTAGGTGCTAATTTTAAATATTTATCAAGGACAAGTTATTACACAAAAGGTTTGTTTTAATAGACTTAGATAGTCAGGATGCTAACGTTCCATCAATCGCTAATTTGTGACCGACGACTGCCAGTGTCAACATATTTATCTAGTTCAAGTATCGAATTACCAAACATTCTTTCAATTCCTATTGACTATAAAATGTTTCTATGAATTTGAGTTAGGCAGTTAAATGTGTCTATTTATAAAAGACGAAGCCAGCTTTTGCAGCGTTCTATTGTTTTTTATAGATTAATTTGTGGCAACACGCATCGAATTCTTTACTTTATACATGATGAGTAACAGAGAAACTAGCTAAAAGTAGCCTTTAATTTTTATATAACAAGTCGTTCAAATTCAGCTGTTTTTTTAATTCATGAATAGAACACAGATGGCGTTGTGAATTTGCCTAGGTCTAGCCTCATTTCAGAAGTTTCAGTAAGACATTCATAAAAATGTAGTGATGCACAATACAACAACCGATACCGATTGTGTCTTTAAAACTGGACAACATGTTTCCTGGTAATTCTAATTCTTCATCAGGATCTGATCTAAAACTTTCTGAAAACACTAGTTGTGACTCAACGTTGTTAACAACTCCCAGTGAATCTCACTTAATAACTCAATATTAATTAAATGACTTGGTATGTGACCTGGGATTGTTAAAACAAAAATCGGAACATCTTGGTTCCAAATTTCAACAGTGGAACCTGCTAGATAAAAATGCAAGTGTTAGTGAAAGAATTTCTGGGCCACAAGAAAGATGAAAACTATAAAATCCTGATAGATGAACTCTTGAAAGCCTATGCAATATCAGGGTATCGCATGTCCTTAAAAATATATTTTTTGCACTCCCATTTGGAATTTTTCCGGAGAATTTGGGTGTAGTAAGCGACGAACAAGGAGAGAGGTTTTACCAGGACATCAGGACGATGGAATCAAGATACCAGGGACGCTGGACCCCATCTATGTTAAGCGGCTGCTATTGGTTTTTAAAAAGGGAGGATGCTACAGAACACAGAAGGAAAAAATGACATTTTTTGTCGCTGTATGAAATTTCATGTAATATATTGTTTAATCACATAATCCTCGGTAAAGCTTTTACATAGATTTAACACGTTTTACATGTTTATATTAAATAAATATTAGATTGTAATAATATGTCGTCTTCTTTTTTTCCCACCACCGACCCTCTGTAACAAAAAAAAAAGGTAGGCAGTCATGGCGACTACCGACCCAAGTGAAAACTTGAAACTTTGATATAACTGTATTTTTTTTTAACGTAGGATCGAGGATCTAAACAAATATAGAAAATGGACATTTAGAAAAACTAATTATATTACAATACTTTTTTGTGAAGTTCTAATGGTGAAATTGAATAATATAAGTTTATAAATAATCATTTTTCAAAAAATAACAAAACACATTTTATTTCTGACAATTTAAAGCAATAAACAATAATTTTGAGAAATTAAATTTATTATAAAATTTTATAGAATTTTTTATTTTAAAATCCGCCACAAAAATACTGTTGAACAACTAGAAATGTGTTTTACCCCGCTAGTAAGATAACTCCTAAGTCACTATGAAATATAATTATGTATTGCAGAGACTAAATATAAAAAAAATAAATAATATAAAATTTTTTTGCGCGTCGCCAGATCGGCGCAACACGTCACTATCATGTCGGTGACGAGAACCCATAACGTGTACGTGTTAGTACAGTTTTTTTGTTACAGTAATTAGCATAACATTTTCGGATTCATACACTTCATTCATATCTATTTTCATCAATGTTACCTCAAAAAAGTTTATTTATATATATATATATATATATATATATATATATATATATATATATATATATATATATATATATATATATATACGCATATAACGCAGGTTGTTATGTGTTTCACATGAGATTGTGGAACCCAGCACTGTTGTCTCATTGGACGCAGTCCAAAGAATTCTAACACTGCATATATACGCCATCCGACGGGAAGTCGGCAAAAATTATGGGTTGTTGACTGTGGATAGGGTCTTCCTATTCTTGATGAGAGAACACATGTCGGTATCCTGAAGAGTATAAACATCAAGGGACGAAACATGTGCCCTTCAATGGAAGGGATGGGTGGGGCCGGTCACCAGTCAAACAATCAACAAAATGCTGATATATATATATATATATATATATATATATATATATATATATATATATATATATATATATATATATATATATGTATAAACTAAAGTTTCAAAGTGCTGTCTAATAATATATATATACACATATCATCATCATCATCCATCGTGCTTTCGGTC
Source organism: Cosmopolites sordidus (assembly GCA_031761425.1). Classification (NCBI taxonomy): domain Eukaryota; kingdom Metazoa; phylum Arthropoda; class Insecta; order Coleoptera; family Curculionidae; genus Cosmopolites; species Cosmopolites sordidus. Next base: position 417,791 of record JARFXV010000852.1, on the reverse strand, counting down.
TTCTTCGCCGATGTTTGCAATCTAGCAGTATCCACTCCAGGATTGCCTTGGTCCATCTGTCATCCTATCGCCTCGCTATATGGCCTGCCCATCTCCATTTCAATTACTTTACTCTTCCAATGATGTCACAGACTTTCGTTTGTTTCCTGATCCATGCGTTGGACTTTCTGCCTCCTCTTGTAGTGCCAAGCATACATCTTTCCATTCCCATCTGTGCTACCCGAAGTTTTTGAATTAACTGCGATGTAAATGTCCAGGTTTCACTTCCGTATGTCATTACGGGTAGAATGCATTGATCGAAGACTTTTCTTTTCAGGCAAAGTGGGAGTCTGCTCTTAAACACAATATTGAGCCTGTCAAATGCCTGCCAGCCACATTTAATTAACCTCCCGGGCGGTATTCCTCTCCATTGATATCATCTGCCCAAGATATATAACGCTGTCCACAATCTACAAATCCCTTCCTAAAACTGTCAGGTTATTGAACATAACCTGGCTCTTTTTCAGGTTTATTTTCAAGCCAAATGTTTCGCCAATCCTTTGCAGTTTTTGTATGCATCTTTGCAGCTCCTCTGGATCTTGTGAAAGTAGAACGATATCATCTGCAAATCTAAGATGGTTTAGGCTTGCATTATTGATCTTTACACCATCCTGTTCCCAATCCAGTTTACGGAATACTTCTTCAAGGCAATCTTCAAAGCAATCCGAGAAAAGAATAGGCGATATTGCGTCACCTTGCCGTACACCTCGTTCTACATTAATTCCCACTTCAAGATCATCAAGGTGAATTGTGGCTATAGCTCCATCATATATCGATTCTAATAGGTTTACATATGATTTATATACTCCTTGGCTAAGCATCCATTATTGCATGCTTTGAGATGGAGTAAAATGCTTTTTCGTAGTCGATAAAAGCCAAGCACAGTGGCATGGTGTATTCATTGTGCCTTTCTATGGTCTGCTGTACAACCTGGATGTGATCCATTATACTGAATCCACTTCTGAATTCTGCTTGTTCTCTTGGTTGTGCGTTAATCAGTTTGTTTGATATTCTTTTAGAAATTATCTTAGTGAAAAATTTGTAAATTTCTGATAGGAGGCTGTTTGGACGGTAGTTCTTTAAATCTTCCTGTGCTCCCTTTTTATGTAAAAGGATCACTTCTCAATTTTTCCATAAGTCAGGTACGTTTTGTTCTTTGAGGCATTTTGAGTATAATTTTGTCAGGGTTTTATGTAACGTCCGACCACCAGCTTTTAGCATTTCGACAGTTACACTGTCGTTTCCTGGAGCATTGCCGTTTTTCATCGATTCTTTAGCATTTCTTACTTCCTCCACTAGGATATCGGCATTTGTTCTTCCGTGGGTATTTTTATCTTTGATTGCTTCTGATCTTCATATATCTGGGAATACAATTTTCTGACAACCTCTAACATTTGCTTACGCACCCTGCATGCTGTGCCATCCTCACACCTTAAGGCATATATTTGCGTTCTTTTGTTTATCAGCTTCTGTGTAGCCTTGATAATTCCTTTGTTTTCCTCCAGGGTTTTTTTGCACTAGCTACATGTTGAATTGGCGCGTGTCCTCTCTGATACGTTTTCTTATAGTTTTGCAGAGCTCAGTGTACTCGACCCTACCAAATGGAATATCTGCATTTCTCATTGCCCGCCGTTTCTTCATTAAATCAATGGTCTGACTGGAGATTTTTGTGTGTTTGAGACATTTTTCTTGTGGTGCTATTGAAGCAGCCGCTTGAAGCACATTGTTGGCGATTTCTTCATATTGAACTGATAGTTCCATTTCCTCCGGATCTTGTAACACAGCACACCGGTTTGACAAAGCAATCTCAAAATCACTTGCTTTCTCCAGCAGTTTCTCAGAATCTACTTTGCCTTTCTTTGATCTTACCATTCTTTTGCGTTCTCTTCGACAGTTTATCCTAACTTTTGCTCGTACCATTCGGTGGTCACTTCCAACATTGAAATTGTTAAGAAAAGTACAATTAGTAAATATTGTTTTATCGTTGGTCATGATGTAGTCAATTTCACTTGTGAGCCCAGATGGACTTTTCCATGTCCATTTCCATGTCCATTTTTTCTTATAGAACGAATTCATAATATATAGTTCTTGTCCTTTATCAAAATCAACCAATCTGTCACTTCTATTGTCTCGCTGACCAGTTCCATATGGGCCAGTTGCATTTTCGTCAGTTCTTGTTGTTCCAATTCTGGTATTAAAATCACTATAATATATGTATATATATATATATATATATATATATATATATATATATATATATATATATATATATATATATATATATATATATATATAATGTATAAACTAAAGTTTCAAAGTGCTGTCTAATGGAGGTCGGTTTTTTGTCTTAAAAATTGTGTCGGTTAAATTTATTGCATTTTCAGTAATTGGGGTATTTCCGAAATTTATCTGTGTGTCTAGTGAAATATGAATTGAATATTTTTTCAACTGTTAATGAATGTTGATTTGATAATTCATTTCAATTTAAATAACTCACGATCCTTACGGAGGTTCGAAAAATGTATTAATGAAAATTTATATGAAATGGAATGATCTACAAAAAAGGTTGAATAACATTTTTCGATAAAATTGATAGTTTCGTCGAAAAATTGAAAAATATACAAATTTATTATGCATTCAAGTTTAGCCTCGAATAACTTTTGAAAAAGCAAATTTATCGAAAATTCATGAAACGCTTTTTGAAGAACATTCAGTTTCCTACAAAGATATGTAATAGTCTTTCCACAGTAATGTCCCGCTGAAGAGCTATAAAATTCCAAAGTTAAAAAAAAATCACAGTTGGACTCTTCAGTCGAGGCGGTCAACACTTGACATGTATATATATGTATGTATGTCATCATCATCATCATCATCATCAGGCCTTGTCGATTTACTGCACGATGAAGGCCTCTTCAGCATGCTTCCAACTTTCACGGTCCTGGGCTTTCGTCTGCCACTCGGGTCCAATATACTTAACGATGTCATCAATCCATCGTGCTTTCGGTCTTCTTCGCGGACGTTTGTAATCAAGCGGTATCCACTCTAGGATTGCCTTGGCCTATCTATCGTCCCATCGCCTGGCTATATGGCCTGCCCATCACCATTGCATTTTTTACTCTTCCAATGGAGTCGCACACTTTCGTTTGTGCAGGACTTTTTGTTTCGTCTTGTAATACCAAGCATACATCTTTCCATTCCCTTTTGTGCTACCCGAAATTTCTAAATTGATTGCAATGTGAGTGCCCAGGTTTCACTTCCGTATGTTATAACGGGCAGGACGCACTGATCGAAGACTTTTCTATTCAGGCAAAGTGGGAGTTTGCTCTTAAACACTATGTTGAGCCTGCCAAATGCCTGTCAGGCCCATTTAACACGCCGTTCCACCTACCGGGGGCTATCCCCTTCCATTGAAATCATCTGCCCAAGCTTTATAAAGTGGTCCACGATCTCCAAATCCCTCCCTAAAAATGAAATTCTTCTGTCCTGTCCTGTCCTTCTGGCGAATTTATAACATAACCTAACTCTTTTTCACACAAAAATAACTAAAATTAACTAAGATTGAATATAATATGGATTCGTAAATGAATACTGAATTTGAACTGAGTCTAAAAATTATTCAGACGTTAAGTTAAACAAAGATATTAGAATATTCATAAATTGAATGTAAAATTGAACATATTAGCTGTAAGCTCATCTCTATTGATTTATAGTACCATTTACACTCTTATTATATGTACTACTACTCTTACCTACTTATAATTTAAGTATCATTCATGAGTGAGTGACATGGTAATTATTTCTTGATTGTCGATAAGCGATAAGCCACTTGTTTTTTAACATGCTCTCTTATCTCTGAATGTATTTCCCATATATGTAATTAGTTCAACGAAATTTAAATAATAAAATCGCATATTGTCATGAAATGTGTGTACCTGTAAGTTATAGCAAATAAGCTAGGAAATCTTTTTTTTTTCATTCGATTTTTCGCTAGTTGATGACAAACCAACATATTCTAATTAATTGATATTATTAATTTACTGGGACAATTCAACTGGGCTTAAATTTATTACGTCATGAAGGATTATTTTCGTCTTTCAAGGGAAAAAAATACTGCGGAAGCTAAGAACATGATTTGGCTTGGATTTGTAAAGCGCCCGGAACCGGCAAAAACAGTGGGTGAATGAACTGTAAGCACTGCTGGAAGAAAATCATTTTCGTACACTGTTAAAGGTCGGACAGCAACTCAGAATTATCACAAACCATTTCTAAGCGTCTACACAAGCTAGAGAGAATTAAAAAACACAGTTGTGTCATTGCCCTCCAGATTCGAGAAAAATTACTTTCTGCGTAATATTGTGGCCTTTGGCGAAACATGGATCCTCTACGATAATCCAAAGGCAATTTGGCGAAAATCGTGAGTTATTCCTGATGAACCTTCAACCTGTATCACAAAACAAAATGTCCACGATAAAAAGATGTTGCTATGTATATGGTGGAATCAGCTGAGCGCTATTAGGACCAACTGATTCGTAATGATGCTTTGGAGAGAAAATTATCTTACTCTGACAAGGGAAGACAGGAAGTAATTTGGCTTCAGGACAATGCACGGCCATATTCACCAAGAAGTACTCCGAAAATTATCGCCGAGCTATGTTGGGCTATTTTATCGCATCCGGCGTATTCTCCAAACTTAGCCATCTCGGATTTTCTTTTTTTCCGGTCTTTTCAACATCACCTGATTGATAAACGCTTCAGATCTCTTGAAAAAAGTCGAAAAAAGCTTCAATGACTTTATAACATTAAAAACCAACAATTTTCTTTCAGTGTGAGATACGACAGTTGCCTGAAAGCTGGCGAAAGTGTATAGAAAGTGAGATTACTTCGAAGATTAAGTTTATATTACTTCTTTCATAAGTGAATGTTAAAAGTAATCAAAAAAGGTTGACAATTAAGTTGATGGCCAAATAGAAGATGTTGGATTCCATTATTCAGATGCAGTCGAACCTTCCAAGTTATTTATCACTATTCATTATTATTTTTAACGGAGTCTTTGAACGTCCTTTTCACCCATTTCAATACAATAATTTAATAAGTCCGTCCCCTTATCCTGAACAGGATCGTCAGGATCAAGGATTTGCTTTCGGAGTGAGAGCCTGAGACACGGTTACAACGGCCAAGGAAAGCAGTAGGCGCGCATATTACCCACTCCCGCCACGGGTAGGTAGTGACGAAAAATAAATAATACTTTAAAAAACTAACGCTTTTATAGCAGATCGAACTAAAAAATGAAAATAAATTATAGTTTAAAAAAAAACTAAAAAACACTCTTTAATAGTAAACCGAACTAAAAAGTAAAAAATAATTTTTAGTATGAGAATAAGGTAATGAACGAGAAAATTAATGTGTCATTGTGAAAAAAGCGTGAGTGAGTGAGATTCAGTTTCCTGTGGCCATTACATTATCATTGAGATGACTTTATGGGAGCTCTCGTTTAAGTTTTATCTATTTTGAATAGATGGAAATGTAGAAAATAAGATAGTCAGTTGTTACGTTGTGTTCTGTAATGCCAATAAAAACAACTTCATTACAGGTCCACTACGTTAATATGAATACTAAGGTGTAACAAAAGTATTTACGTTTTTGAAGTACTTAATTATTCACTGTTTAAAACATGTTTATCCGAAAATTATTCCTTGAAATATTGACCATTGTTTTCGATGACCTCAACCCATCGTTGAGACAGTAACTCTATTCCTTTTCGGTACCACGATGAGTCTTTAGGGGCGAAAAACTCGAGGCGGCTAATTTTTTTCCTTTTCTTCAGTTCTGCATACTTTCCTAACAAAAAGTAAGGTATTAATCAGACGGAGTGAGGTTGGGGCAGTATGTTTGGTGAGGGAGAAGTTCAAAATCCAATTCGTTAATTGTTGAAGTGGTCAGATGTGTTGCTGTAGGAGGGGTTTTTAACGGTTAACCAAAGATGGTTATATAAATATTGACCATTGTCTTCGATGACCTCAATTCATCGTTGAGGCAGTAACTCTGTTCCTTTTCGGTACCACGACGAGTGTTTGGGGGCGAAAAACTCGACGCGGCTAATTTTGACCTTTTCTTCAGTCCTGCATACTTTCCTAACAAAAAGTAAAGTATTAATCAGACGGAGTGAGGTTGGGGCAGTATGTTTGGTGAGGGGAGAAGTTCAAAATCCAATTCGTTAATTGTTGAAGTGGCCAGATGTATTACTTCAGGAGGGCTTTTTAACAGTTAACCAAAGATGGATATTTTTCGGTCAGACCACCGTGTACTCACTCAAGTTAAGCTGAGTAGAGTTCTGAATTTTTCATCTTCTCATCAGGGACCAATTCAAAGTAAATTAGTCCTTCAAAATTGCATCAAACACACAGCATGACCTTTGAATGTTTTTTAAAGTAACGTCTTAAATTTACTTTTATTTCGCGACTTATCTCTCACACTTTAACGTTTTTGTTAAAGACGGAGGAATGTTTATTTGTCGGAGCAAGAAGTTGAAATTGGATTAAAGGTCTAATGGTATATTAAAGGAATAATGATTAATTATAAACAAAGGAAAAACACACAAATACTTTTATTGTACCCTAGTAATTTGTCAACAATCCTCACAGAAACTTTTACAAAAGATTTACACTTTTACAGAAACATTTACACCCTCTAGATAGACCTTTAAACATATACAATTAAATATTATAATAGATTATAAATGTTGGTCTTTATCAACAACAAGAAGTTTTTATTGCAACAGGTTAAATTCCCTATAATAGTACACATTGAGAAAGTAGCTGAAGAACACGAATGTAGTTTAATGGAACATGGAATAGAAATATAACCATAAAAGTCGCGTTACGTGTTTCCAGTTTATTGTAAATGCGAATTCAAGGCACGGTATTACAGTTGATAGTTGAAATCTGCTTTAGAAAAATATACGTTTGTTATCTTGTTAACAAATCGTTTATTAATTTAATAGATGTGTATATATATATATATATATATATATATATATATATATATATATATATATATATATATATATATATATATATATATATATATATACTAGTTAAAAATTAAAAAACACCTCAGTATTTTTATGCTATATCAAAAAAACCCCGTATTTAAAAAAAACGCTAATTCAATCATATTGATTACATTTATTTTTTAATATTGTTATGCCTTTCTGTCTTATTTTTGTTTATTCTAGTATAAAAGTTTCTCAAGATAAGGGAAACTCTTAAGAGATTTACTACTAAATACCAAATATATTTTTTTTTAACTTCCTAAATCGCGTTTTGCTAGCAATTATCAGGAGTGTGAATCATCTCCTCTCTCATCAGATCATCTCTCCCTCATCAGAAATCTCATCTGGAAAGAAACTTCTCCAGCTTTTTTAAACATATTGAACGTGTCATTGTTCTCTAGATCTTCTATTTTTCTACAATCAATTGATTCTTAGCTTCGCATATTTCATTCATTGCTCTCTGCAAATTTCTGTATTTCTCTCTGGTGTTCTTGAGTTGTTTCCTCTGTTTCCTCTGTATGAGGTCCAGTATTTCATATATCATCCATTATTGTTCTTTGCTTTTTCCTACACTTACTCGTATTTGATTGATATCTGTACTGGGTTAGGCAAGTGTCACGCTACCATTTTGTTTTGGCATCATTTTTTTTCCGTGATATTTGTGACTGTTTGGGTTTGGTTGTTAGCTAGTGCAGAAGTGCAAATTTTATTATTGAGAAATATACTGCAAAAGAGTGTAGTGAAATTATTCAAATTTTCGCTTAAAATATTGCGAAACATGGTACATAATTGGAAATTTCTCCCGTCAGTTTACACCAAATTTTAAGAAGTCACTTATACCTGTTTTGCTATAAGATTCAATTTATTCAAGGCATGTTGCCTATAGATACTGTAGAATACTGTATTGACATCATAAACCACGTTCATTACATAATTGAGTAATATGTCCGTTACTTTGTGTTAGTTCATTTTTAAATTGAATTAAACAAATGTTTTATTTTGTTATTTATCACTTATTGTATTTTTAACTTTGTGACTATAGTTTTGTTTTTATTCACTTTCATCAAATTGACAATTTTCATGTAACATTAATTGTAAGCGAAGAAGCCCATTTTCATCTAAGTGGTCAAGTCAATTAATAGAATAAAGGTTTTTAGGCAAAACAACATCCTTGCTCCATTCATCAAACGCCATTACATCGAGTTAAAGTTACAGAATGATGCGGTATTCATGTTCAAAATAATAATAATAATTTCTTAGATATCTTTCTTAACTATCTTAGATAATAATAATTATTATGGCAAAAATATATTTATTCTAACATTTACTAAGAAAATATCAATTACAAATATTATATATTACGATTATTTTGACTGATATATTTTGCGTTTTTCTATAAAATTGCGCCTGGAAGTGCTTTTTTTATAAATTGCGTCTGGAATATCACGTTTTACTGACCAACAGTAATTAGCCATCATATTCACATTCCATCGACATTACCGACATTCCATCGACATCTTGATGAAATCGTCCTCCCTGTTTTTCACCAAAATCACCAAGATTTTCAGGGAAAAACTCTAGATGTTGTATACTTGATTCTGATGATGTTAAACTGAGATCAGAGATTGAAAATGGAAGTGGTATAGGAATCTTCGGACCATGTGAAATGGGGCGTGTAGCTGAATTCACATTTGGCTAGACTATTTTATTTTTATTTTTTTTTGCATTAAAACCTTTCACATTGCGACAACAAAAACAATAAACATCAACATGGTTAGTCGACTACTCCACATTCTAGGCCTACTAAAAGCCAACGATTTTTTTCGCATTTTATCCACTGTCTTCGACACTGTGTTCGACACAACTAGTACATACAAGGTGCATCTAACGGAAAACAGGATTTTTTTCAAAAAAACACAAATATTGATTTTTTCCGCAAAAATTATTATTTTTATTCAAAATGATCTCCTTGCGCCTCAATACAAAGTTTTATTATCGTCGATTAGGTTAATTTTAATAGGTTAATAACCTTTGGTGTGAAACACTAAACTTGAAGAGATTTACCACTAAACACCAAAGCACTTTTTTGAACTGCTCGACGCACGTTTCGCTAACCATGTTAGCATCATCAGGAGATGATTTAGCACTTCAAAAAAGTGTTTTGGTGTTTAGTGGTAAATCTCTTCAAGTTTAGTCGATTAGGTTGACAAATGATTTTTTTAGCTCAGCTAAAGATATGTCCTTTAGGATGGCGGTGGATGCCTTTTGAATGGCTTCAATGTCGACATAAAGCTGTCCTTTCATCGGCCAATGCAGTTTTTCAATGAGGTAGAAGTCTCAGGGAACCATATCGGGCGAGTATGGTGAATGATTAAAGCTATTTTTGGTCAAAAAGTCAGTGATAAGCGTCGAACAATGAAACGGCGCATTATCGTGCAACAAGCGCAAGTTGACGGTATTGTGACCCCACACGACGAATACGTGACAAGAGACATTTCATAACACAAAGATAAAATACAGCATTAATCTTTCCACAGGTGGAACGAACTCATTGTACACAATTCCCTCCGAATCGTAGCACAAAATCAACATTGTATTGATTTTTGACCTCTCGAAACGGCCTTTTTTCGGATTTGGCTCGCTCGGGTGCTTCCATTCGGCACTTTGACGCTTGGTTTTTGGATCATATTGAAAACACCACGTCTCATCACCAGTAACAAGGATGTACTTGAATTCCTTGTTGAATTCCGAGTACTTTTTGATCGTCAGTTAATTTGTGTGGAACAAAGCGAACACAAACCTTCAGAAGTCCCAAATGATCGGTCAAAATGCGATGAATTGAATCTTTGGTTGAATCTTGAATTTGTGTAATCGTGGCATTTTCGGATGTTCGTCGTTCTCAATGTCCTCACGGCCTTCTTTGAATCATTTAAACCACTCCTGGACTCAGCCACGAGATAAACAATCCTCACCGTATACATGTTCCATTCATTGAAACGTTTTTGTGAATGTTTTAGCAAGTTTAAAACAAAACTTAACATTCGCTCTTTGTTCGATGTTCATTTAACCGCAGATGTTATAAACACATTGACACTTTGGGCGCGATAACTTGGCTTCTAATGATCAGAATGTCATGTAATTATCAGAACGTCCCGCATCAAAAGATGGCGCTACTACTATTTTTAAAAAGTACTGTTTTCCAAAATTTAAAATTAATTTTAAACACAAAATTTAAAGACGAACAAAACATAATAATAATTTGTCTTGTTTCTTTTATAAGTTATAAATAAGTAAAATATTAAAGTGACACTTGCCCCACCCTGAACGTGCAATCAAAAAAAATTGTAAAACCGAAAAGTTCATTTACCAGTCAATTTCCATCAATCTTCTCAATGATCGACTTATTTTGTGCCACCTGGTATTGCAATTAATAGTAATTAACCTGTGAATTTAAAACGACCAATGGATCAATAATTTGCAACGATTTGAACAACATAAAGATGTTGTTCTGATAACTTCGTTTGCAGTAGAATTTTTAATTTACATGTACTGGTTTCGGTTTAAATTGTACTGCCATTAAGTAATGACCCGTCTTAAGCGGAGCTATTACAAAAAGTAAGTCTATCAACAACAAGTTTCAAATACCTTGCCTTCTTTTGCCTCTAAAGTTATCAGAGAGTGTCATTCGAGTGCTATAATCACCTCTGTAAACTAATTATTTCATATGTATGTGCCTGAGCTATTTTGGGTAATTCTCCAATAAACGACCGTCGTTAGCTCGGTGTTCTAACTGAGACGATTGTAGTCATTAATAATTCGTTAAATTCGATTAAATGCAATTTAGAAAAGGCAGTATATGCCAATAATTTAATCTGGTCGTCTCTCAAGTACTTTTTACAAATATATTAGACGCTCTGCTTTACTTTCGGTCTTTTTTGACGACCTTTGGCATTTATTTACGAAAAAAAATATATAAACTTAATATTTTAAGGAACTTTTCCCACTTTCTATACACTTGCCAAATCCAAAATCGAAAAAAACTTACTGGTTTTAATGTGATAAAGCGGTTGGGTTTTTTTTCACTTCCTCAAGAAATGTATTATAAAGTAACTTTTTTTTGTTGGTTACTTAAATTACAGCTACGGCAGCCGTTCGCCGGAGGCAGTTGGGTCGTGGGTCATGGATGGATTACATCAGCGCTTCTATAGGGGCGCCACCCAGTTATATATATATATATATATATATATATATATATATATATATATATATATATATATATATATATATATATATATAGCTGAGAAACAAAAGAACGCAAATATATGCTTTAAAGCGTGAGGAAGGCACAGTGTGCAGGGCGCGTACCCAAATGTTAAAGATTGTCAGAAAATTTTATTCTCAGTTATATGAAGATCAGAACCAATCAAAGACAACAATACCCACGGAAGAACAAATGCCAGATATCCTAGTCGAAGAAGTAACAAATGCTATAGAATCGATGAAAAACGGCTGGTGGTCGGACGTTACATAAAACACTGGCAAAATTATACTCAAAATGCATCAAAGAACAAAAAGTACCTGACTTATGGAAAATTGCAGAAGTGATCCTTTTACATAAAAAAGGAGCACAGGAAGATTTAAAGAACTACCGTCCAATAAGCCTCCTATCAGTGATGTACAAAGTTTTCACTAAGATAATTTCTAAAAGAATATTAAAACAACTGAATGACGCACAACTAAGAGAACAAGCAGGATTCAAAAGTGGATTCAGTACAATGGATCACATCCAGGTTGTACAGCAGGCCATAGAAGGGCAGAACGAATACATCATGCTACTGTGCTTGGCTTTTATCGACTACGAAAAAGCATTTGATTCCATCTCAAAGCATGCGATAATGGATGCACTGCTTAGCCAAGGTGTAGAGAGAGCCTATGTAAACCTATTAGAATCGATATATGATGGAGCTACAGCCACAATTCACCTTGATGATCTTGAAGTGGGAATTAATATAGAACGAGGTGTACGGCAGGGTGACGCAATATCGCCTATTCTTTTCTCGGCTGGCCTTGAAGAAGTATTCCGTAAACTGGATTGGGAACAGGATGGGGTAAAGATCAATGGTGCAAACTTAAACCATCTTAGATTTGCAGATGATATTATTCTCATTTCACAAGACCCAGAGGAGCTGCAAAGACGCATACAGGAACTGCAAAGGGCTGGCGAACCATTTGGCTTGAAAATAAACCTGAAAAAGAGTCAGGTTATGTTCAATAACTTCGCTCAGGACAGAAGAATTTCAGTTTTAGGAAGGGATTTAGAGATTGTAGACAGCTTTATATATCTTGGGCAGAGGTTTTCAATGGAGTGGAATGCCGCCCGGGAGGTGGAACGGCGTGTTAAATGTGGCTGGCAGGCATTTGGTAGGCTCAACATAGTGTTTAAGAGCAGACTCCCACTTTGCCTGAAAAGAAAAGTCTTCCCCATCAGTGCGTGCTACCCGTTATGACATACGGAAGGGAAACCTGGACACTCACATTGCAATCAATTCAAAAACTTCAGGTGACACAGAGGAGAATGGAAGGATGTATGCTTGGCATTACAAGACGACACAGAAAGTCCTGCGCATGGACCAGGGAACAAACAAAAGTCTGTGACATCATTGGAATAGTAAAGCAATTGAAATGGAGATGGGCAGGCCATATAGCGAGGCGATGGGATGACAGATGGACCAAGGCAATCCTGGAGTGGATACCGCTTGATCGCAAACGTCCGCGAAGAAGACCGAAAGCACGATGGATTGATTGACATCGTTAAGTATATTGGACCGGAATGGCAGAGGAAAGCCCATGACCGTGAAAGTTGGAAGCATGCTGAAGAGGCCTTCATCCTGCAGTGGATCGATACAGGCTGATGATGATGAGGAATGTTCTAACTATGAATGGAATGATGAGGAATGATCTAACGTTCGTGAAATTCAACATGATGGTAGACAAATAATGACTGAATAGTAAATGAGTAATAATAATGAAAATAATAATAAAATCTGGCCTTTATTCTTTGTGGTGCTGTTTAAATATCCTGCTATTAAAAAGTCGGGTAACTAATCTTAGTTACCATAAATGCCCCGCATCAAAAACGTCTGGTAACTAAAATGTCCCGTATCTAAAACGTTTGAAGTCTACACCGTCCGGATCCCAAAATGTCCGGCTCCTAAAACGACCGGAATTTAAAATGTCCATGGTCAAAAATGTGTGGATCCTAAAACGTCTGAATCTTGATATGAACGATAATCTTGAATATTGTCCATAGTCTAAAACCCTCTACAAAAATACCAAAAAAATAAACCAGTTCTGGGCTTAGCCAACTAATGAACATACCTCTGATGGAGGAATTACTTAATCGAGACTATCAGTGGCGTCGACTACTAGATCGCTGTCCATCTTTTTGTTGTGGAGGCAAGTGTTCTGCATGAGGCAAGCTTTTTTCGACTGTCTTGGCGTTCATCCCGTAAAATACAGATGCGCTTTAAAGCAAGATATGCGCAAAACAATCATACCTGTAGCAGCCGATAGTTTTTAAAGCTCTCCAGGGTATCAATCAGATGATGTTCCAGAGATCGAAAGAGATAAAAATTTGAAGGCGTTAAGTCTGGGGAATACATCGAGTGCCAGCCCAACTAGGTCATCGTTTCCGAGGTCCTTTTTGGTATATGTGCTCGTGCGTTGTCCTAAAGCAAAATTACTTCCGTTCTTTCTTTCCTTCTGTTTTATTTTTTTCTAGAGCATCAGTAATATATCAATTGCAAGTTATAACGTCAACCGTGACCGTTTGACCAAATTAGAACAACTCATAATACACGACGCCCAGTTGATACAGCAACACCTTTTTGGCGTGAACCTTTGGTTTTGCATTACTGGTTGATGGCTCACCAGGATTACAGATGGCTTACGGTGTTACTCCGAGTTTCTGGCCGAGCTCTAGCAGCGATAATGATTCTTCCACTTTTTTGCTGCCGTGGACGTTCTGCGTCAGTCCAAAATTACTGGAACCACTTCTTACAAGTACTGTACGAAACAGCGTTATATCTCAAATCTTCACAAATGATGTTTTAATCTTCTGCAGCATGTTTTTTAGTTGAAAGGCGAAAAGAACGCAGTGGCTCAAATGTCTCAAATATCGATATCGCGTCTACAACTTTTAACTTTTTTAGCTTACATTGGCACTAAGCTCATAGAGATAAGAAAAAGATCTATACGATGGGAAAAAATCTGAGAATTGATCGAATTGGTTCTGAGTCATTGAAACGTAGGGGCTGAAAATTAAGTTGAGGACTTAATAAACCAAACTTTGGTACATTTTATGTGAATACAAATTTATAGACTATGAATGGAATATTGTTGATAATTTTCAATGTTCATGGCAAAATTAAAGCCGCCGACTCACTTGAGCACGAACGCGAATGAGGCAAGCCGAAGCCCCACGAGGCAATTAGTGTGAACGTCGTACTGAGGCGCGACAAACAAGTTCTATTCGAACTATTCGCCGCCCAGCCTCGGAGCGATCCTTTTGTTGTCGGTTCATCAAAGGAATGTGTGCTTCAGACGCAATGTTTTACAATGTTTTGTGATCAGGTGAACACCAAAGAAAACCACCAAAACTTGGATCGCTGTTGCGGCAAGGCTCATGCGTCCTCATGTAGAAGACATTTTTCTTTTAAATTCGTCTTTTAAATTCGTTTGCTTTTAAGTTTAACGAAAGACAACTACTTGTTTTATAAACATCTTTACTAAATCCGTACAAACACAAACGCTTGAGCGGAAATTTCTTTAATGATTTCGAATATCTATTGAATGCATTGAATCTTAAAATATCTGGAGTGGTTATTGAAAGCTAATCGCTGCAACAACAAAATAATTCCTTATTCTCAATGATATACATAAGCATCAAAAGGGGGATAGGATTGTAGGTAATATTTGATAAACTTTCATGCAAAATCATAAGAGAGTTTACCTCTATAATGTTTTCGTGTTACTTTTTCCGCCAGCAAGAAAATGATACACATTTTTACAGTTCTAAAGATCGTGACGACAAAGAATATACCTGTGTAGAGAGAAAAGTCATAAACATTTTAAATTAAATATTGTGCTTTTTTAAAATCGAATATCGATTTATTTTTCAATGTAGTCTCCTCTTAACTCGATACACTTCACCTAACGATTTCCCAAATTGTTGCACCTTCCAAAAAATGCGACTATTACAGCGATGATATCTGTATTTGATGTGAATCTATTTCCAGTCAACCATTTGTTCATGTTTAGAAAGAGGAAGAAGTTGGAAGGGGTCAAATCCAGACGATAGAGTGTATGAGGCATCAGTTTTTAACGTAAATTGACCAGTTTCATTGTTGCAATAGAGGTCATTGTCGTGGTGAAACAACAATTTTTCTTTGATTAACTCTTCAAGAAATTTGGCTAATTATGCAGTATATTATTCCTATGTGACCATCTCTTCTTTTTTCATATAGTAGATGAAGATAATGCCTTGCAAATCTGAGAAAATAGTAGTCATGGCCTTTTAGGTCGAAATGAAGGGTCTTTGCCCTCTTCGAAGCATATTTGTCGGGTAAAACCCACCGTTACAAGTGTTCCTTCATTTCTTTTGTGTAGTAAATGAATCCAAGTTACATCCAAGTTGCATCAACAGTCATAAATCGTCACGGAAGCTTCTTTGGTTTGCGTTTATACATGTCTAAACACTGCTGTGAAGTGGTTACTCGATTCTGTTCCCCAGTGATTATAATATAAGTTAATTTAGAATTTTGTTACAGATAATAATTGTTCGTGAAGCAACCAGATATATGCAAAAGACATCAGGTATGGATTTTAGAAGTAATTTAGTTAACTAATACTAAAACTTAAGTAAAAGTTGTAAATAGAAACAATTCTGAAGGAGGGTCGTAAAAAGTATATATTTTACTACAAAAATTCCTAAAACGTAAAGCATCATAATTATCAAGATATTAGATAAGTTATAAAGGGCTGTCCAAGAAGAGTGTCAGAACTTTAAAATAAGGACAATGATTAATCTAAAATCCCGTACTTTTCATTTTATCTTACGAGTGTCGTTTAATAAGTCCTTAGAAAAAGATAGAAAAACAAATTATTTTAAGTAGAATATTTTTTTATTCAACATTATCTCCTTTTAGCTCTATGCACTTTTCCAAGCGTTTCTCCAACTTTTTTAAGCTGTCTAAAAAGTAAGATTTCGGAAGGTCCTCAAAATATTCGATTTGAACTGTTGTTCGCTGAGCCATTTTTTTTTAGTTCGGAAATAAAAAAAAGTCACTGGGAGCCAAATCCGGTGAATACGGTGGATGTTGCAATAATTCAAACTTGTGCGCCATGATTTTTGTCATTGAAACTGTACAGGTGTATACCCGTGCTTTGTCTTGATGGAAGAGGATTTTTTCTTTTTCAAATGAAGACGATTATTCTTGATTTCTTCGCTCAGCCGGTGCAATAACGACGCATAATGCTCTCCAGTTATTGTTTTTCCTTTTTTGAAGTAATCGGTGTAGATGATTCCTCCAAACCCAAAAAACGGAGCCCGTGCATCCCAAAAAATGGAGCCCGTTTGCCTTCAAAAACCCACAGTTTTGATTGTTCTTTTGTCTCGGGCATATAGTAATGTATTCATGTTTCGTCCTCAGTTATGTGCCGATGCAGAAACTCATCAGGATTGCGATCAAAAAGCACCAAAACAAACTCAGAGTCGACCACACGATTGCGTTTATTCTCCAGAGAGCTGATTCTTGAGTTCATTCAGAGTTTATTCTCTGAGAGCAAACGCGACACCTATCTAGTCGATTTTTTTTCAGTTTTTTGTGGAAAATTATAAACACTCTATCTTGTGATAAGCCTATGGCCTCAACTATGTCACGCACTTTGATTCGTCGATCGCTTAAAACCATGTCGATTTTATCAATCATTTCGGGAGTAGTTACTTCCACTGGACGTCCAGAACGATGATCATCTTTTGTGGATGTACGGCCACTTTTAAACTCATTTACCCAATTATAAACAGTTGCAAACACAGGAGCAGACATGCCATGAACTTCATCCAACTCAGCTTTGATCTCTTTCGGTGTTAAGCCTTTTAAATATAAGTGTTTAATAACCACTCGAAATTCACTTTTTTTCATTTTTCCATGTATATGTGTTTAATAAAGTATAACTTTTAGCCATTAGAGAGGCCACTTCTTATACACTCTCCCGTCCAGCATCCAATTGGCTCATTTGCTCTGATTCCTTAAATTCTCTCCAATCTCTTGTTGTCCTATATTCACCTCTAGTTGTTAACATTCTTTCTCTCATTCAGGAATTCCAATCTAGATGGTCGGTAGTAAAATTCCTTTGGATTCCTGGCCATGCAGGCATATTGAGTAATGAACGAGCAGACTGCTGCGCCAAAATGGCTATAAAGAGAAATCTTCCCATCTTGCCCATTTTCCATCACCGGGATGCTTCCTCCTCCATCTCACAAATTTTTCAAGATATTGTTCAATTCGATTGGGATACTTTGGGTTATTCCTCCAAGTTATATATGCCCCTCCAGCTCACGAACGTCATTTTTTTGTAAAATTGAATAAACTTAGAATCGGGCACAATCGCTTCTCACCTGGCCATTTAATAAATGGTGACCCTCCGTCAGTATGTTCCTTATTTGGTGCCCCTCTTTCTGTTCATCACGTCTTAGTAGAGTGCCTTTCGTTATCTGCCCTTGCGCAAACATATGTACTTCTCAGAGACCTTCCGTCTATTTTTTCTCTTTCCCTTTTTGAATTCTTCCATTCCTCTTCCTACTTTTTTTTCATATAGCCCATCTCTACTATTCTTAGACTTCTTTTTCTCTTAAATTTTCACCTATTGCTCTACTCTTAATTGAGCTCTGTTCCATGCATTACATCTGACTATTTGCGCAGTTCCTTTATTTACTACTGTATTAGAATATAGCCATACACTCTTTCATCCATATTACTGCAATTTATACTTTATATACAATATTTACTATAATCAAGTTTTATTAGTTTCTCCTTATGGGCTGCCAAATGGCCTCAGTTGCAGACGCGGCTCTAAATTGAAAAATTCAAATTCAAAATAAAATGTTAAATTGTTATTTGAATAGTGTTTTCTCATTTGAATAGTGTGAATTATTGGCGTTTCATTTTATTTTCTTTTGTTACGATTACATAGAACTGTTCTTTCTTTTATTTTCCTTCGTATATTACGTTAGTATTGTTATTATTAAGTGCATATGCTAAATAAAGTGTATTACATTTAATTTTTTGAAAATAATGTGGTTCAAATGTCCCCCTTGGCTTCGTCTGGTGAAATCCATTGTGGTGACC
Source organism: Cosmopolites sordidus (assembly GCA_031761425.1). NCBI lineage: Eukaryota > Metazoa > Arthropoda > Insecta > Coleoptera > Curculionidae > Cosmopolites > Cosmopolites sordidus. The sequence continues at coordinate 399,293 of JARFXV010000852.1, read as the reverse complement.
CAATTTTCCAGTACTCTTTCATACATATTGCCTGGTATATTTTCAATGGTGGCATGAATGTTTCTTTAAAATATACTATTCTGGGATTATTTTTTTCCTTTATTTGGGTTTTTCACCACTATCTAAAACTCAAAATATATAAAAATACCTGTTCTTATGTAAAGAAAGAATCACTGGGTAAAAACAAAAAATCAAACGGAGACAAATTTCTCAGTGATTCCTTTTTGTAATAAATAAAAATAAATAATAATAAAAGAAACCGCTATAATTAATTTAAATAAAAATAACTGTATTGCTATGCCTTCGGTAGATTTAAATTCAATATGGTTCCCGATTCTAAAGAATACAATTAAACACATTTAAATATTTTAATACACAATCAGTACAATAAACAATCACACAGTAAACATTACCTATATATATTTTTTGGTAGTATGTCACTGTCATGAAAATGTATTGTTGTCACTGTAAGTATCGTTGACATACACAAAAATATTTACTTTCACTCGTTTAATTTTGAAAACGGGGGGAGAGGACCCTCCGAAACGTTACCGTTAAAAGTTTGTAAAATTTTTTATAACATTTTTATATCTTTAAAATTTTGTTCGTTGGGCAAATTTATTACAAAAAAGAATCACTGAAAAATTTGTCTCCGTTTGGTTTATTGCTTTTACCCAGTGATTCTTTCTTTACATAAGAACAGGTATTTTTGATATTTTTCTTCTTTTAGATAGTGGCGAAAACCCCAAATAAAGGAAAAGAAATATATGAACACGCCACAATCATTCAGACATTACTTATTCGGGAATTATTTCCGTAAATAAGAGACTTAACATAACCCCACAAAAAATAATGCAGGGTGTAAGATCATGCGATCTTGGTGGTCAGCTGACATTACCGTTTCGTGAAATACCGTATTTAGGATTTTTTTCTTGCAATAAATCGATTATTTGGCGATATGTCACACCGTCACAAACAAAACATTGTTTATATTCACATTAGGTTAAAGATATTTTGTTGACATATTCCTATAGCGTTCACCATTAACTGTTATACGATTTCTATCATGGTGTTCAAAAGAACTAAGATCCTATCTCTGAGGATATATATTTCTAAGGATGAAGAGGTAACTCCCGAATCAGTTTGAGGATTTTTGATCGGCCCAAATCCTTCAGTTAGGTTTATTCAGAAACCTTTTAACCCAGAAGTGCGCTTCATCCAAAAAGAATATTTTTTCCTAAAGTGAGGGTCACCTTCCAACTGCTCTAGAGCCCAGTTTTGGAATATTATATAAGGTTTTAGTTATTGAGTTAATTGAACGTTATAAGTCTTAAAACGAAGTTCATGATGCAAAATTCTCCAGGTAAGTGACCAAAGAAGATTGAGTTCCTGAAAACGACGTTGAATATATAAATTCGAATCTTTCCTTACACTCAGTTCCACTGCAGCAATGTTCCCAACGATGTACGGCTGCTGACTCATCTCCAACTAAGCCAGTTGGAATTTGAACTGGCTCAGCTGCAAGTTCAAAGTTTTTCGACGATGCGAAAAATGGACTGTGCGGGAAGTCCTCTGTTAGAAACCTCGTCCGCGCATTGAGAGATATAATAATATTTCCACAGGATTCGCTGGTTCGCGAAATGGATCTTGGTTGAATTAATAAGCAGAAGATACACATATATACATTTATTTAATAAAATTCACTACTTCACTACACTTTTAGTGGGTAATTTTTCTGTAATTGTCTTAAGTTTTGCGAGATTTGGCGTAACAAAAATAACTGGATTTTGGAATCGGAATCGACAGGGAATTGACTAACGTGCAATTTTCAAATTGTGCTTTTTACTCTTAATCTTCGCGTGCAACTCTTAAACGTGTGCTTTCAACTCTCACTCTTTTCTCGTGATTTCTTTCAAACTATTTACGTGTAATGGGTTAACACGAACTCTCTTCACCAACCTTTCAACTCAAACTTTCGATTCATTCTCTTTCAGACTTCTACCTCGAATTCCCATGTAGCCCTGTCCACGTGATAAGACTATAAAAACCATCTGTTCCTGTCATTTCTTGGTTTTTACTCAAGTGCCTCACTTCGCCCCTTTACCGGCTACAGAACCTTTCACTATCATATTCCTCTGAAAGAATGATTGTTTTTCTGATGCCAATTACCAGCAATATCTACTTTAGGGTACTTGTAATTTTTATATTTATTACGAGTCCCTTTTTTTATGACTCTCCAGAAAAATGCCGGTGTTTATTTTTCTTTGATGGTATCGTTTTTCAACTTCAGTATGGGTCTAGACTTTTATTAATTTTGTATATATCTATAGGGTGAAATTTATTTTCAGTTGTGAATGTTTTCACAACATACTGCCCCGCGTTGAAACATTCAGTTTCAAAATGAAAATAACTGCTATTAAAAGAGGATTCTATTTCATTTCCGAGCTCTACTCTACTAAAATATTTAAACTTCCTCACATATCTCCGAGTTTACGTAAACGTTATGATTAGGTAGTGGGCATATTTTTATAATTGACCGAGTGTATGTGCCATCAGTGGTCCGCAGCTTGACGACCCTAACCTTTCCGTCTGAACCAGAGTGCGCTTCTAACACTCTGGCACGAGGCCAATGGAGGGGTGAAACATTGTCTTCTTTTAAGAGAACTAGATCATTTGCTTTTACATTTTTATATGGATTTGCCCATTTTGGTCTATTTTGTAAACGATTCAGATAATCGACCGACGAATCAAAAAGTTTGTTGCAGTTGAGAGCATCGTTACCAACATTTCAATCTGTTCCCTGCAATATTCGATACATCTTTTTCGGGGTAAGCTGTTAAACTTAAACCAATCAAAAAATGACCGGGTGTTAAGCACTCTAAATCTGAAGGATCATTGGAAATGGGGCATAAAGGTCTGGAATTTAAGATTGCTTCTATCTGATACAGAATCGTGCTAAATTCTTCAAAGGTGTATTGTGAATTTCCTACTAGTCTTTTGATGTGGTATTTAGCACTTTTTATAACAGCTTCCCACATACCATCCCATGAGGTGATCAGGGGGGAATAAACTTCCATTTTAGGATAAATAAGTTTTAATTATATCACAATTCCGAGAGTTTTAAAAAAAATCATATAGTGCTTTTAAATAATTTCTTGAGCCCAGGAAATTAGTAGCATTATCACTATATATGGTTGTAGGATTTCCCCGCCTTGCGATAAATCGCTTTAGAGTCATTAGAAAAGCTTCTGTGGATAAACTTGATAGCTAGCTCTATATGTACTGCTTTAGTAACCACACACACGAAAAGAGATATATAACACCTTTCAATGGGAGCTTTGCGAAGCTGTCATGATTTTACTAAAAACTGACCCCCAAAATCCACACCTGCTCTCTGAAACGGTCTAGCAACCAGAACTCTGTTTCGGCAAAGTAGCCATTATTTGTTGCGCTGTAAGAGCCTGAAATCTAAAACATGTACCACAATTTCTGATTATTCTTTTTCTCTCCCGCAGTCCATTCAAAGGCAACAGTGAATGGACAACACTGAATGGACAACACTGAATGGACAACACTGTTTGAGCACCAGCATGTCCTAACCTTTTGTGTTCATGTTTTAGCATTAGAGATACAATGAAGTTCTGAGATGGAAGTAATAAAGGGTGTTTTTGTTCATATGGTATCTCTGCATTCTCTAGTCTTGCGAGTTTACTCGCAAAAAGCCTCCAGTGTCTACAAAGGGTTTAAGAGAATTTAAGTTTTTATTTGAAAGTGGTTTATTCTCCTTCAACTCGGAAATTTCTTTCGAAAAGGATTGAATATGAAGTGTTTTGATTATTGTTTTTTATGCTAATTCAATTTCATTGACCAATAAGGGACCATTAATTTAATTTTTTTTATTTTTTATGTTATGCACAAATCTCAACACATACACTACTGTACGTTTTAATTTTAGAAAATCAGAAAACTTTGAAAATATTTTGGTCCAAAAAATGCACTCTGCAGGGATCTTGATCACATTAAGAACAATTTTTCTTTCCTCAGGAACTTCCATTATTGTCAGGAAGAAAATGTCTCAAATCTAATGTGGGAATTTGTAAAAAGTTGGGGTTTGAAAACCAAATGCCACCGTTTATATCTCTGAGAAAAAGACAAAATACCACGTGATTAGAGTTCAGCTAGATTATCAGCTGACTTGACATGTCTCCAATGGACAGATGCTATGAGTTCTTGAATTTGAGATCACTAAGATGTCTAATGACAGAAAGGTAGAAGACCTTCTGCTAGGAAGATCGTTGACCCAAAACAGCTATTTGAGAGTCAGACCATAAGTTTACAGATTCAATATTTGAGCTGGATTGGCCAAGAACAATATTCTACATAATTCAAGTTTAGGGAGTGTTAGAAGTTTGATTGAAGCTACCTTTGACTTAGCTGTAACAAGACTGCAAGAGATTATACCATTTAAAAAAACCATTGGTTTAATCGATTATGCTGACCATAAATGTCACACAACGCTTGAAAAGTGACCAACTGAACACGCATTTTGATAATAGATATGAATAATTTTTACGTGCTGTTGAATCATTTACATTATAAGCGGTGTTGCCGCTATTACGTTTCAGAATTCTTACAGTCTTATCGGAAAACTCGATATTAATAACTGACATGAGGTTTAATACAGCAAAACAAAGACAATTCTTTATTGCAGATATGTTTAGTGCAACGTAAACATTTCAGTTAAATTTAGGATCTGTTGCGAGCCGTTTTCTAAATTATTTGTTTCTACACTGTTTGAAGTGTTGCAGAAAGTGAGATTTGTTGAAGTTTATATTTACTACGTGTATAATAAAATACAGTAAACACCATTTTACGTGTTTAAAATTTACCAGCGCGTAAGAAACACAAGAAGTTATTGACTTCAAAGTTTCGATAAAAGATTATAATTTTGAATAAGATAATAAATATTAATAGAAAGTTTATTTATCCTTACGGTTAATTTGAATTTAGTTGTTACTTGATTTTTAACCTTTCATCATATTTAATACTGCTAATTAGATAGTTGTTGATTGTTTATTCTTCCTGTAGGAATTTTTTTTTAAATCTATTGAATTATTTTATTAGTTCCCACCATTTTTTCATTAAAGTTTATTGAAAATTATTACAACACCTAACAACAAATTAATTTGTGATGCATTTTCTGTCATTGTTCATGATCTACTCCCAACTCGATCAATTTATTGATGTAATGTAGCCGTAGCATTAGGTTAATGTAATATACCAATAACATTAAATTAAGAAAACGCCCTGTGTATAATTTTGCTGTTTACAATTAAGATATACGTAATTGAAATAAAACTGTCTAATCCTATTTGCCTCCACAAACATCATTATGATAAACGCTTGTATTTACATCCACTAACTAAATAATAAACAGGCCTAGATCCCAACAAATGATCACGTCTTTCAATAATTTATTTATCGTAATGACCGTTTGGGGCGGTTACGAAAATATATTTTAGCCCTCTCTCAGCTCTAGACATAAAAAGAACATTTTATTACTTGCTTAACACATTTTCTATTCGATTCCATTCCGTCCGCTTGTTCATTATACACTGTTTCGCGAGTATTATTCTAATTAAATTTTAAGAAGCAACTTAATTATACGTGATTCTGTTAAAATTATATATTGTTAAATAAATCCTTTGAGAAAAACCAACATAAAGCCTTTAAATCATTCCGACACATTGTTACCGTTTCACCAGAAATCACCGGGCCTGAACTCAAAGGAGTTGTTAAACCAGTTTTTGAGGTCCTCGTCGTTGGCTAAGGATGCGCTCCTCATTTGGTTGAATAGCGAGCGGAAGAGGTGATAATCGGTTGGTGCAAGATCTGGAGAGTACGATGGATACGAAAAAACTTCCCATTCGACATCATTCAGTGCCTCCTTGACGATGTTTGCTGTGTTGAGTCGTGCATTATCGTGGAGCAAGATGGGTTGATCCTGTCAATTGGATCATTTCAGTTGAATAACCTCAACACGGTTTATCTCCGGCATTTTTTAAAACACGAAACTCTCCCAGTCCCGCCAAACGCAAACGTCTTGCTCCACGCTCGGCTTTGGCGTGTTTCCTTCAGCCACTCACTCCTTAATTGGCTTCATATTGACATAAAGACACTATTTCTTATCTCCCGTGATGATTCTGTACAAGAATCGTTGCCTGTACCGCGTGTTTGCTCGGTGTCGGGTGAGATTTTGAACAGCTTTACTGCGACGATTTTCCTTGTCGTCGGTTAGTTTGTATGGCACACGATCTCCGAGTTTTTGAGTAAATCCCATAATTTGAAGATGTCGGGAGATTGTCGCAAGGCCGCAGTCCATCTTCTCGGTCAATTATTGGCATGTTTGATGGCCGTCCTCCTTTATAAGCGTTTTAAGATGATCCTAATCGGAGTTGAAAAGTAGACCAGAGCGAGGTATGTCGTCCAGCTCAAAGTTGTCATTATTGAACTTGGAAAACCAATCGCTCCATATACGGCGCAAATGTCTCGAACTGCTTCTACAGATTTTTGACCACGACGAAATTGTATTTCAAAAGCTTGAAAGTTAATTTGTTTTGTTAATTAGGTTTTTCAGAAAAATCAAGCAAATCGTTTTGTAGAGTAAGAAAAGGGCATTCGAATGCATATATACACTTGGCTAAATAAAAAAAAAGCGGAAGAAGAAAATCAATTATATAAATAGCGGGAAGTTATGGAATAACTCGTTAGTTCTTCCATATTTGTATACTATTATTCTTCTGTAACCACTAAAATTATGATCTTTATTAATCCGATTTCACCTCTTTTAATTCCTTATTTTGAATCAACTATTTCTGACTTGTTAATGCATGAAAGGTTTCTTTAATACCTTGACGAATTGCTTGTTTGATATGTTCATAATTTTGTTTCTATGGATTTACCTTTGTATTTATTTTTTATTGAGAACAATGAGACAATATAATGATATAAAGGGTGACAGGAAAGCATGGCATAGAACGGTCAATTTAAAGGTCAATCAATTGAACATAGTATATGATAAAAGGAGACTCTAGACATAATACATTTTCTCATTATGAAACATGTTTGGTTTTGACAAACCAACGTATGAGAAACAGAGATAAAATAGAAACACTTTTTGAAACGATAAAAATTAATCGAACCGAAACCGAAAATTAAACTGAAAACTGTGGTATAAGTGTTCCTTAGTACCAAGTGTGGTGGTAATAATTATTATTTTTCTTTTAACCTCTTTGGCCCCATAAATAAGAAAATGTCATGAATTAATTTTTAAACATAATTGCTGGTAACTTATAGTAAGTTTAATTTTCAAAGATAATTTTTCCATCAATTTTTCTTGAATTTTCGCAAAAAAACATATGTGCAGTATGTTGGACGTTGGCAAAAATAGGATTTTTTTAAATTTTAAAAATACTACGATTTGCTGGAATTGTAATGATTTATTAATATATTATTACAAAAAAAACTAATAAATTTTGTTAATTTTGAAACTAAAAAGAAACTCTGTCTTTCTGTGTTAATACACAAAAATATTACATTCAACGTTTTTTAAACGAGTTTTCCTTTACACCCGATGTTTCTGCACACAAATGGGAAGATGTTTGTTCCACTTTTTCTAACTTCGACTGGAGGAATGGTTCCGGAAGGGCTTGGAACTTTCTCTAGAGGTTGATTTTCTTCATCCTCTGAGTGTGGAACAGAAGCAGCTTCTGCAAGGCATGTATATTTTATATGTCAATAAGTCCATTACATGTTTATTTCCTAAAGCCTTTTGGTACAACCGATATTCCACCCATGAACTTGCAATTGCAAGATCTATGAAATGTAAGAAGAAAGTAACGAGCGACTGCCTCTTTTTACAGCAATTCTATAATATGCAATAAATCTGTCACACAGATCGACCCCTCCCATCTATTTATTGTACGTTAATATAGAAAGCTGTTTTATCCCATCTTCTAACTCCTACAATTGGAACAAGGCCCTGGGAGGATGAAGCTACCAAGATAGATCTGTCGTAAACCATTCAGTAACAAATAATTTTCCATATCCTCTTACTAACTTTTGAAAGCTTCGTTCCGTTCTTTTTTGGACAACTCTTTGTCAGTCTGAACTTCGCTTTTCTGATTTGAAGGTAATCTTGAACTAAGGATAGTTCCGGTACAATATTTTTTTTTTCGTATAGGAAATCTAAAAGTTTCAGACTAGTGAAGTAACGGTCAATGTACACACTATGCCCTGCTGCTAAATTAAATTTTGAACAACAATGCCTCCAATTCCCAGCTCTGGTTCAGGAGATCCTCCAGGCCATGTTTTTGCTCCTTGATATATAATAAAATCTTGAACTAACCCTAGAGGTGCCGCTAAAACAAACTTTTTTAATCCAACTGGGCTGGGTTTATTCTTTACATAATGCAAAAGAATAGTAGAACCTGTCAACGGAATCATCTGTTCGTCTATACGTAGATCTGGTTGTCGAGGTAAGAAGGTGCATTTTCTTCTTACGCAGTCAATAATTAGTTTGCTCAGATGTAGTTAGATTATTAACAAAGTGCATACAATTTTGCAGTTCAAAAATCTCGTAACTATTATAATTTTTAATAAACGTTTGTAATACATTCTAATTTTAGGAAGCCGCATACAGCCCATAATGATATTACTTCCTAATAATTTCTTGTACTCGTCGGAAATGGAATTTAAAATTATCTTATTCTCTTGCCGAGCTCTGATGGTACTCTGTTCAGATAACATATCAAAAAAATTATCATTGAAATATTGACTAAAGTAGTCAGAAGGTGAAAATGTTTTCCTATTACCTACGTACCAGTTTTCTTCTGCAATTTTACCAACACTTGCTTCGAATATTCCTTAGTTCCGTAGTAACTTCCTTAGTTCTTGTAGTAAACGAGGTTTTTGTTTTTTCTATCTGACTGCGGTATTTTCAGTTGATTTCCAAAATAGTATTGCAAGTGGTATTTTATCTTCTGACCAAACATCTTTGTCTATGATGCCGTTATCTAAGTTAGGTACAAGTGATGCATTCAGAACATCATCGTCATTATTTGAATTATATTCATCATCTGACGCATTATTTTCATTATCGACTACTAAAAGGTAGAAATTGGATATTCATCATCGCTCCATGTCATAAAAATCACTATCTTGTAAAATCTGCTCTAATTCGGCATCGCTTAGGGGCCTTTTCTTATCTGAAAATGTTTTATATATTATAGTAACCTATTCCTAATGTCCACACGCCTGTACCCAATATTTATGATGATTTATCAAACAAAAATATTATTTTCTATTGAAACAAATACTTAATTATCCTTCGATAGGATGTTTGTTAAATGTATATACACATCAATTGTATTTAAATGCGATAAAATTACAGGTTTTACCTTTTTTACTGATCTGCCACATGACAGCTTTATAACATAACTTTAAACTTTGTTCAACTGTCTAAACGATTGAAAAGTTTCCAAAATCGCGCGACCGCTTTATAACATGTCCAGTGGGCAACACATTTAGATGCACGCGGTTCTCAGTCAACTCTTTATAAGTATTTAAGTACTGTTGAAAATATGTCTAGTCGACTGTACCGGGGGATCGCACAGAGTATGAGTATTATGTCATTTTGTTGCTACGACAGTACCTCAAAAAAAAATTAATGTTTAAACCATTTCAACTTAGCGTCATATTTTTTTCGTGTGGTAAACATGTCGAGTTTCGAGCCAAATAAAGATCATTTGCTGCACGTACTGCTTTTCTTGTTCAATCAAAAGAAAAACGCGAGTGAAAGCCGTCACCCAAAATCCAGAAAGCCACAGCTTGTGAGCGTTAATTTAGACAATTTATAAGTGGTGATTTCAACTTAAAAAGCAAAAACGCCCAGGTCAAACGTCCATTGTTGGAATAAGACGATATGCAAACTTACCAACAAATGGCAGAGAGGTTAAATGTTGGTCAAACCATTTGTGATCACCTGCATGCTATGGGACAGATCCAGAAGCAGGAAAATGAGTACCGTATCACCGAAACGGCAAATAGATGGAAAAGCGAAAAACAGTATGCGAAGTTTTGTTTTGTTAGCATGGAAGAAAAACTTTTTTGCATCGGATCGTGACCAAAATGCAGAAAATCATGGGTTGACTTTTACAGCACGAAAACGCCCCATCACAAACAGCGAAAGCGGTCAGAAACACCATTTCTGTACTTAGCTGGGAATTCTTGCCCAACCCTCCCCGTACGCACGCACTTTCCATGAAACGAAATTTACAGAGATGTCTAAAAATTGCTTGATGACTGGACCACCTCGACAGATATGGTATGGTTTTTCTGAGAGGGCGTCTACAAATTGCCAGAGAGATTGGGAAAATGTGCAGCTAGCGACGACGCATACTTTGAATAAGCCATTTTTTACCTTTCTCCCAAATTAAACGTGTTTTTTTTTAAAGAAAAAATAAGAATTATTTACCGTCACACGTAATTAATGATAACAAGAACAAACAAGATGGGCAAGAAGGACTAAAAGTTACTAAAAAGACACTTGAAAGGACTAAAATACTTTTGCTACACCTTATACGTTCAGGTATCCTATTTTTTTAAATTTTACCTTACAAAGTAAGACACATGAAATTTAAACAAGATATGTCATCAAAAAAACTTAATTGATGTTTATTTTAGCTCATTAATTCTGTCAGTATTTACAAACGATAATGCATGCACTAAAATTAGTATTATATTTCTCAGAAATATCTGAAACGATGGCAAATACGGGTGCGTGCGTGTAACTGTATAATAAATATGTATCTTACAACTAGTCGATGGATAGTTTTTGTAATTATCACATTTCGTTTTTCTTCAGTTGCAAATTTAGACGTTTAGCATAATTAATAAGATTGGCCAGAAATGTTGACTCATCAAAATTTACATTGGAAAGCTACCAGATTGGTGTCTTTTTGTTGTTTCAAAATATTGAATAAAACTTATTCATAGGTTAAAAATTATTATTTTTAATATATGATTTATTGTCTTTAACAGCCATAATCTATTTTCTTGTAATAAGTATTTTAGAAGAAAGTAATAAGTATTTTAGAAGAAATATTTTTTTATTGTTTATTTAGTATTATAAAACCCACAGATAATTATAATATATTTACATCTACAGAATATCACATTGGTTTCATATTTTTTTAGACTGTTGTTTAGTTATTATTTATATTTTATTATCTCTATTATTACTTTGAACTTTTTTTTCATCATTTTGAGCACTGTTAACTTTTTTTTTAACTTCAGGTACATTCTCTTGGTTAGATTCCAGATTTCTTGTCCTCTTTAATTTCTTATCATTACAGGTTTCCTCAAAATTAATAGGATTATCCTCAAGTTTCTTTCCGCTACTAGTACGTAGTATTTTGCTTTTAACTTCATGATTAACTTGATTAACTTTTCGTTTCTTTTCAGTCTTTTTAGTCACTTCAAGTATATTTTCATTCACCACTTTTAAAACTTTCGTTGACAGAGATTCATCAGTAGTAAAGACAGCATCATCATTATATTTTATATTATCATAGCATATTACTTGGCAATATTTGCGTAGTGGTAAAAAATTCTTTACGTGCTCTTTTTGGACCATCAAGTAATCCAAAATTTTGTCCTTTATTGACCCAGTGATGAACCATTTTTTCTTTGAGTCCAAAAATATTAAGAAATGTTTTTTTACATGCTCGATATCGTTAAATTGTCGATCAAAAATTTGACAGACACACTGCTCTGAATTTTCTGTGTATACTTCTTATGTGTATATATATATAATCAGCACACGAGTTCTCACACATTGGATAACTGAATATTTGACGGTCAAAATATCGAATTGATGGATCATCCGCCGTACAATCCTGATTTGGAACCCAATGATTTCTTTCTATTCCCGTCCCTGAAGAATAAACTACGTAATTTGGACAATGGAAAAAATTTCAATTGTTTGAATTGGTTCAAACGTATACCAAAGTGTATCAATCATCACGGAGAATATTTTTAAAAACAATTAAATCATTTTCAGTGATAAATATTTGTTTTTATTTATTATTTCGGATACATTAATAGCAACCCTTGTATGACATAATTTGTATTTTCTTGATCGCAAATAACAGTGGTTGATATTAATTCAACTAAAAAATCAATTATCGATCAAGAAATCCTCGTTCTGATATATAGATGACGTCACTTACGAAAAATTCTTACCAGTGGTCGATTGTATCAGCCTGCAAAACTTTGCCTTAATACCGGACTGTTCCCCAGGAAAATAAACCGTAATTGATTGATGTGCTGAATTCAAACGTGGCCGCACAAGCACCGATAATACTGTACGCTCTGGACGTTCAAATAAGGTGGTTATAACAGACAAAATTAGAATCACAAAATTCACAAAATTATTTCGCAAAAGCGCAAAATAAAGCTACAGGAGATAGCCATTATCATGAGGGTATCGAAAGGAAGAATTTACATCATTTTGCATGAACATATGGGAATGCGTAAGTTGCTGTGTACCCCGTTTGCTCACAGCGGACCAAAAACAACAACCTGTTGATAATTCTGAGCATTGGAGCCCGTTTAAGCGAAATAAAAAGATTCACCTGCTGTTTCACCAAGGCTAAATTGTATGAATTGCACATCGAATTCTTTTTTTCCATTGTATTCTCCAGATCTGGCCCCCAGCAACTATTTTCTGTTCTCAAACCTCAAAAAAATGCTGTGGGAAAAGAAATTTTACTCCAGTGAAGGAGTAATAGCTGAAAGTGAAGGATATTTTGAAGGCAAAGAGAAATCGTTCTATAAAAAAGGTGTAGAAATACTAGAAAAGCGTTGGAATGATTTTATTGCTCTTTAAGGAGAATATATTGATGAATAAAGTCGAAATTTGCAAAGAAATGAGTGTTTTGTCGGACCGGGGACTTACCGACCGATGTATTAAAGTGGTACCACATACAAAACATTTATTAATATCGTTTCATACATCCATAGAGTTGTTGACAAACTCTGATTATTTACTGTGGAATCTCTTTATGTTTTATTTTTCGGCTTTATAATTAGGTGAAACTATTTACTCGCATATATCACAGTCACAAAACGTTGAATAACTTGACAAAACATTGCAATAGCCAACAGCTTTGCTGGCAAGCCACAATAAGAAAGTCGCCTAAAATATGCAGGTTTAAATTAAATTTAACTTATTTTAGTTATAGTTAGACGTATCAAATTAAAATATTCTTCTAGTACGAAAATACCAGAAAAAATAACTCAAATTTACGAATGAATATTTTTTGCTATAAAATATTGTTACATTGTAACAAATTGTTGCTATAAACGTATTATTAGTATTGATCGTAAGATTATCTTACCAGGTATGGCGGTTATTAACTCTTATTTTTTTCTTAAAGAAAAAACACATTTAATTTGGGAGAAAGGTAAAAAATGGTTGATTCAAAGCATGCACAATCACCAGCTGCACATCTTTCCCGTCTCTCTGGCAATTTGTAGATGGCCTCCCAGAAAAACCGTACATCTTTACAGGTAGTCCAATCATCAAGCAATTTTTCTCTGTAATTGTTGACGTGTTTAAAGGAAAGTCGGAAGGGGCCAAGCCTTGCGAATTCGACGAGTGGGACAAGAGTTCCCAGCCAAGTGCAGAAATGGTGTTTCTGACCGCTTTCGCTGTGTGTGATGGGGCGTTGTTAAAATCACTTTTCCGTATCCTGTAGCCCATTCTAGTCGCTTTTGGATCAATGCATGGTTCAAATTGATCATTTGTTAAATGTCAGCAAATGGTATTAACTGTTTCACCTGGTTTCAGAAGCTCATGGTACACGACACCCTTCTGATCCCCCCAAATGCACAGCATTGTCTTCTTTCCAAAGCGATTCGGTCTTGCAGTCGATGTTGATGGTTGTCCTAGGTCAACTCATGATTCTCGAAATATCTCCATTTTTCGTCTCCAGTCGCGATCCGATGCAAAAAAAGTATTTCTTTCAAGCCGAGAAAGCCAAACTTCACACACCGTTTTTAGATTTTCCATTTGTCTGTCGTTCAGCTGATGTGGTACCTATTTTCCTATCTTCTGGGTCTTTCGCATGGCTTGCAGATGATCACACATGTTTCGGATACAAACATTTAAGCTATCTGCCAATTATTGTTGAGTTGGCATATTGTCTTCTTCCAGCAATGCTTGCAATTTGGCATCTTCAAATTTTTTCGGTTGACCTGGGCATTTTTTGTCTTTCAAGTCGAAATCACCACTTTTGAATCGTCTAAACCAACGCCTTAAGCGTCTTGCGTTGAGCTTAAGGAAGTTTCCACAAGTATACGACGCTTTCACTCTCGTTTTTTTTTTATTGAAAAAGAAAAGTAGTACGTGATGCAAATACTCTTTATTTGGCTCGAAACTCGAGATGTTTACCACACGAAAAAAATATGATTGAGCAGTGTTGATATACTTGAATATTTAACTGCCACACCCGGTAGAATGATGTTGTTGATGTTTTACGATTATATTTTGTTTCTGGGAATTCCCTTAATATTCCAGCAATAATCAGCAAGTAAACTGGGGCTCTATTTATCTTGATATCGCTTTTCCGGTACAGAAATAACTTGTTTACCTCACTTCGAGGGAGATTCCGTCTTTTTAATCTGGATGTTAAAACTTTTTGCGGACTGTGATTTAGACAGTTTTAAATCTCGAACTAACTAATTAAGTTTACGTGTGAAATAATATGTAGTTCTGTTGAACATTCTGCAACACCAACTAAAGGATCACTTTCGATTTCCCATAGAAATGTTGAATGATTATTTAAAGAATCAGCCGATTCAGGTTCTTCATTTAGAGTTCAAGAGTTTGATGGTTCTGGAACAGGAATTTCATCACTGTGTTCGACGAGTCGTAAAGCTGGTGGTAAATTAAGATACTGCACAGTTTGTTTAGACTTTCTATTAGGTTGTTAAAAAAATTCTTGCGGTTTTTAACCATTAAATTGAAATGCACATCGGGAAAAATAACTGATTTGGGGTGGTTAAAGATGGACTCTTTATTTAAATATTGCTTACTATCGAGTATTGAATACTTAATGATTACGTCCTCTACACTTTGCCTTAGGAATAAATTGAGTTTTCGACGAATTATTCACGATCCATACCTTCGTCACGGTGCCCTTCTTATAGTGCCACAGTTTCGTGTTTCATCGTTCTTTCAGCTACAATGCTTCTAAATTATTTGTAGTAGTAGTATTATTTGTCTAAGTAGAGATTTAAGATGTCATTTAATGTTTTACAGAAAGCACATCAGATTTAAATTTTAAAAAATATCTGCTATCAGCTCAGAGGTAGAGCCTTGTATGTTATTTTATGATTATTTTCATTTTTCATTGATTAATCTTAGTCATTTTCCTTTATATCATTGTTTTATAATTTTGAATATGGGCTGAGGCATGGACTGATATTCCAGTATACCAAAATGCGTCCGGTTTGGGCATGACGTCACTCGTTGAGTAAAATTTAAATATCTTCGTTACTAGACTTTGAAATGCATTGTAATTGAAATTGAGGCTTTAGATTGAGGACAAATACTTTATCAGTGTGGACAACAGATTACAAAATTGTATATAACGGACGCGTACACAATTTTATTTGAATTTAAGACACTATTTACAGAACAAAACAACTTCGATTTGAAATGTATATAAAGAAATAATTTTGTTTCTTAGTTTAAAAATATGTATGTAAAAAATAATATACATTGGTTATATAAAATTGCAATATGCAAATTGAAAGTTTTGTAAACATTGGTTTTTAAATGTAATATCCAGCTAAATTCGATATTTTTTGTCACAAATAAAACACTAATTATTCAACACACATCTAGCCATATTTTATATTGGTATTTAAAATGATAAGATTTTGTTTCCTAAATTTAAAATTGTATATATTTCTTAAGCTTATGTCCATTGTAAGTTAGATATAAGTGTAATTATATAATAGTTATGTTTATGTTTATTTTACCAAATTTTTCACTTATATTTGCGATCGAAAAAATAGTTTTTTTGCTTTTTCTGGGCATTCAATGTGGCTACTTCTAAGCATTAAATTATTCAAAAAAATTTTGCTCTAGGATCCTCTATTAACAGACTTGAAAAATTGTTCAAGCTGTTTCATTTGTAAAAGACAATCTTCAGAAGGTTTGTGTAAACCTCCTTCAGATAAATGATCAGTCCATGTATATTTGGAAGTGCTCGGTCTTTCTAAACTGGAATCGTTTAATTTGAAACATGTATGTCCAGTTAAATGTTCGAGCCCATCATATTCAAGTTCATGAAGATCCTCGCCAATATCTCCTTCATGAGCACTGTTCAACATAAGTGGATCATTTTTCGAGTCGAATTTCTTGATCATTGCACCACTTATTAACAAATCTGAGTTATAAACATGGAATATTAGAAATATTACTACCATCACCATCATTACTATTTCTACCACCATCTCAACATCTAATCAAGCATAAATAAATAAAACACCATACTTTTTAAAGCAACAAGTTTATAAACATGATTCAATGTTTTTGGGTTTAATTTATATTTCAATTATTTTTCTCTTGGGATAATTACCTGGTCAACAACTCGGCGACGACTTGTTTTGTCTGCCTTTTTTCAATTCTTGCAGACTGTTCATTCGATACTGGTTTTTTAGAACTAACCAACTTTTTTAACTAAGTAAAAACCGTTGTAACCAATACACTTTTGCCAAAGTGAAATAAATTTATTTATACCGATTGCGTAAAATTCTGGAGTCCTGGAGACGACGAAGTCGTTGAAGGGAGATTTTGCATCCTCTTGATTTTTAAAGAATTTCTCGCGCAGGAAGTTGTCGAGTTGCTTGAAAAGGTCAGGCGAGTATGGCGGATAGTTGAGAGTTTTGTAGCCCAACTCATGTAGCTTTTGTCGCGTGATGATTGAGACGTGTGACCGAGCGTCGACATGAAGGAGAATTGCTCCCTTCCTGTTGCCCAATGCCGGGCACATACACCGCAGTTTTTGACGCATTTTCCCTTGATTTGCTGGCAGTACTTCTTCGCTGTAATCATTTTACCCGGGTTCAGGAAGAAGGGTGATTAATCAAACCGGCCGCAACCACCAAACAGGCACCATGACCTTATTTTGGTGCATTTTCGGCTTTGAGAAGTGTTGTGGATCTTCGTCGCGCTCCCACCACTGAGCCGATCATCGCTGATTGTCGTAAAGAATCCGCATTTCATCGCACGTTGCAATCCCTTCGGGAAACGGATCGTTATTATTGCGCAAAAGAAGGGCAGACGACACTTCAAAGCGACGATATTTTCTTTTCTTTACGGCTAATTTAGAGGCAAGCTCCCGAACAGTTTTGCGCGGATTGGCTTCGACTAAGGTCCTCAATTGGTGGTTGTCAATATCCGATTGTCGACCACTACGCTCATCATCTTCAAGACTCTCATCACCTCTACAACATGTTTTGAACCACCATTGCGCAGTACATTCATTAGTGGTTTCTGAACCAAATGCATCATTGATATCGCTAGCTATTCCGACAGCTTTTCGGCCTAGTTTAAAATGGAATATGAAAATTGTGTGAAAATATCTGTCTGAAAAAATTGGCTGAAATTATTTTATTTAGACCAAAACTAATGCCACAGTTAGATATAACGAAAAACGCGCTTTCAAATGATATATAAGTCATAGCAATTTAACACAAATATATTTGAAAATACAACATTTAAAATTAAAATAGAAAAAAACCACAATAACTTTCTTGACAACCTAATATATTAGTGCGGCAAGAAAAGTAATCATGGTCTTTCGGTTATCTCCAAATCAGTGGCAGTGCAAATTCCATTTTATGATTTGACAAACAATGTTAGACAAGTTTAACAACATATTTGAGGGACCCTCGTCTGCAACTTTAATTCCGAAATTGCATTAAGTAATATTTACATAAACTATTTGCATTTCTCTTTCTCGTAAAAAAATATCTACGAACTTTTCGGACAACCCGATATATTGTAGTGTATTTACTCGTGGCGGCTCGTGAGCGATGGCGTTGGAGCGGCGCCCTTCCAGCATTTATCACAGTAAACAATTTTTCAGAGCAAAACACCATAGACATATAAATTAAACTCGAAAAGATTTACCACTAAACACCAAATCACTTTTATTATTTTATTGAACTTCTCGACGCGCATTTTGCTAACCATAATGATGTCAACATTATCAGGAGATGATTCAGTCTGAATTCAGAGTGATTCAGATTTAATAATCTGACGATGTTAACATAGTTAGCGAAATGCTCGTCGTCAAGACAAATAAAGTGATTTCAAACACTCTAAAAATTATTGCTAGCTTTGTTGTTGTTTTTGATAGGCGTCGTTCCTCCTGCTCTTATTCCGCTCTCTCGGAGTATTACCTCTAACACAGCATTAAAAAGGAGTGTAGATAGGGGATCCCCTTGTTTCAATCCTTTTCTCAGCTTCATTTTTTTCGGAACTTGGAGCACGGTCAATGCTTGGTACAACTTCCTCCTTATGACTGAGTCATAGACTTGTTTGAAGTCGATGAACAATAACTTCATGTTAAGTTTCCCTTCATAAGTATTGTTTTGGAACATTTTCAGGACGAAGATCTGATCAGTAGTGGATCTGCCTTTTTTTAAACCCTCCTTGGTATTATCCCACTTGTCCGTTTAAATGTATTTCAAGAAGCTTAAAATATTTTTTGTCTTTTCTTCTTCAATTTGCCCTAGAGTCATCTTTTAATTTCCTTACGTCAAATTTTTGAATTCCTTTTAGTCACTGACTTTTTGTTGACATCTCTTCCTTGATGTTCGTTATGACCAAAAAGTGATCAGAGTCCACATCAGCTCCTCTATAGCTCCTGACATCTTTTACTAGCTTCGCGAGCTTTCTTTCTATTACTACATCGTCAATTTGGTTTCTCGCCCTATCGTCGGGTGCTACCCATGTCATTCTCCTGTGCAAACCCTATCACCATCCTTGCGTTTTCATTACTCTCCATGTGTCTGCTCTTACCACCTTTTATTCTGATATGCATATCCTCGTTTCCTACTTTGACGTTTAAATCTCCTAATATTACCTTCACATCCTATTTTGGGATTATGTTGTATATTAACTGTGTCGTATTATAAAATTCTTCTTTAATATCATTACTCTTATTGGAAAGGGCATAATAAGCTAATAAAGGTTTAATAAGCATACTTTTCTAAACTTACCTCTTAGCCTAGGTTTGTATATTCCCTCCGATATGGCCTGAAAGTACACTATGCTGCCCTTCATTTTTTTGCTGATTGTGAACCCTGTTCCAAGCATTCTATCTTCTGCTCCACTATTAAAAAATATATAACTGTCTATTTCGATATTTTCTCTCCATTTTTTGTATTTTTTGTATTCTTCATTGTATTCTTTGGTAGATTCATAATAGACTAAATGAATATTTACATAAAATACTTGCGTTTCTCTTTCTCCTAAAAAAATCTCTACGGACTTTTCAGACAACCCGACATCACAGCATTGTATTTTACTCAATGATAATCTAGTAAAATTGATTAAATCCTCAGAATATTTACACTGTCAAAAAGGAAATAGTTCACATTAGAACAATACACAAATAAGAAGTGCGTCAACTATTAAAATACCAACTACTAAGTCAAATTTATTTCCTTCGCTTCAGAATCATCTGCTCTACATTACATTACACTTATGCCATCGTTCCTTCCTTGAAACGTCTTTCTTAATCGACTTAAGCTGTAGCTTTGTTTTAAAACGGTATTCAAGAAGCGGTAATATCAGTTGAGGTAATAGAAAAAAGTTAAACGGTAGCCTATCAGGTTACGGAACGTACGGACTGGTATTTGTTGAATTTTTGGCTAAAGAATCGTTAACAAGAAGAATGCCCAATCGCTAAGTGCCGAGTATTCAATATTTAAGTGCATTGAAACGTTGGCATGGAAGGTCGACCAGAGAACGTATTCCCAATCTTTTTTAACATTTGTAATATTAAAAAGCGTTTTTTCGGTACGAGGGTGGGTCCATAATTATTGTCCCTAATATTGTAACCTTTGACAGAGGTGTTCACCTTATTTCGCTCCAAATATTCATATTACTTTTAATTCGTACTGCTATTTTAGATAGACAGAGGGATAAATTAAATTTGCAGAGACCACTACTACCACTAAACACTAAACTACCACTAAACACCACATCACTTATTATTATATTTAACTTCTCTGTGCTAACATCATCAGGAGATGATTCAATCTCAATTCAGATTGATTCAATCAGATTTAATAATCTGATGATTGTTAGCGAAACGCTAGAGTTTAATATTTTACCCTGAAGGTTCCAACAGAAGAATTGATTGGTCATAGAAGATAGATAGATAGATGTTAACTAGATTACAAGATAAATAGATGCCCAATTTTCATGCTTTTCTACCAACGCATTGCTCTTCTTTTACGTTTCTGGTAGCCATCACTATAATTATCTCTTCTGTCTTCGATTTTTTAGGTGTTTCTCTCTTTTGGGGGTTTAATGGAACCCGTTCCACAGCAATCTTGGGTAGCTTAATTTCATCCAAACAGCTATTAATTATTATCCGTTATCTCATGTCATCATTTTGTCTTGCATCTTTTCTAAATACATTTCATTTGCCTTCAGGTTTCTCCTGTAATTTTCTGTAATTCTCCACCTTTTTGGACCATAAATCAAGCTGCTTTTGGAGGTACCAGCGGGTCTTTCAAATCGATTTTTTTTTAATTCTTGAATAATACGCACAGATGGCGTTGTGAATTTGCCTAGGTTTAATCATATTCCAGAAGTGTAATATATGACATTTATTATATTTATAAAAATGGAGTCATACGCAATACAACAACGCTTTAAAATTATTTTAAGAAAATGGGTGTTCAGTGAAAAATGTTTTTAGAAAATTACGTGATATAATAAAGGCTTGCACAATCTGAAAGCACCGTCAATCGGATTGTCCAAAAATTTCAAGAAACTAGTTCAGTGGATAATAAAAGAAGAGTAATATATAGTCGTAGTGGTTGTTTACAAAAAATAATAATTTCGCATGAAGCAAATTTTGAATTTGATGGCTATGTTAAACAAAATTGCCGCATTTACGGCGATGAAAATCCACGAATGATTCATGAGAAACATTTACATCCTAAACGAGTCACTGTTTGGTGTGTATTAATGGTCAGAAGTTGTAATTGGGCCGTATTTGCTTCAGAATGCTGCTGTTGAAGTTGTAACTGTGAATGGTGTTCGATATCGTGAGATGATAACTGGATTTTTGTGGGCTGATTTGTGAATAATATTGATCTCAAGGATATAGGGTTCCAACAAGAGAGCGTTACACCTCACTCTGGTAATAAAACAATTGATTTATTGAAAGATAAATTTGTTGGACGAGTTATTGCAAGAACGATGATGTTAATTGGCCACCAAGATCATATGATTTGACACCGTTGGACTATTTTCTTTGGAGTTACATGAAAAGGTCTATAAGAACAAACCACAATCGATGCCTAACCTAAGGAATGAAATAATTCGAGTCATTGGTGAGATAGAGCCACGGTTATGCCAAAATTTTGACAAAAGAGTGGACGTCTGTGGAACTGCAAGAGGTTGTCATTTGGTAGATATTGTCTTTCGTGTTTAAATGTCATACGCTATGCTTCAATTATCCATAAAAAGTTTTTTGAAATCAACGCAAATTTTGTCTTTTATTCAATAACACAATTCTGTGTGTGCACTTCTAGTCCCCAATATCTAGGTCATCGCCAAATTATAAGGTGTATAAGCATATTGTACCAAATTGGTTACCTTTACCGTAAAGTATTCTTTTTCATTGATTCAGCACTTAGATACGTATATTTTAAATAATCTGGGCGACATACATCCTTCTCGTCGTTACCCTTTACTAACGAGAAACTTCTCTGATCTAAGTTACCACCATTCTTAATTTTTGATATTGAACCATTATATATGTTTTTTAGTTTTTTATTAGCGTGTAGTTAATGTTAGTTGTCTTTTAGTCAAATGAAAATATCCTCAACTTAATTATCTGTGCGCCCTTGTTTCATCGACTTCAGAACCTACTCAAATCACAATGTTTTCATCGTATAGTTATTTTAAAGCACCATCTTTCAGCTTCAAAATGGGGTATAATATAAGAATCTACTGTGAATGTATCCTGAAAAATCAATTGTAGACGCGATGTCGTTCGAACAGGCGCAGTTGAGAGTCATTGATGGTTTCTTTTCGCTTTTCAACTGAAAAAAAAAATTCTGCGGAAGTATAGAAAATGATTTGTGTAGTTGCAGAAAATAGTTTCAGCAATAGTTCAGAAGTTTTAAAGTGGAAATTTTCAGTTAAATGATGGAGAACGTCCACTAAAGCCAAAAAAAAATGGAAGATGAAGAATTGCAAACATTGCAGGAAGAAAACCCTTATCGTATACTGCTAGAGCTCGGGCGGGAACTCGGAGTAATCGCAAGCCATTTGTAAACTTTTAAAGGGGGATCATCGTTCTTAAAATTCTAGAAAAAGAACTTCGTGCATCAGATTGTTATCTGTAATGAAAAGTGGATTCTCTATGTTAATTGAAAGAGGCGAAAATCGTGGATTATAACCAAATAAGTTTGATTTGCTAAAGCTATTTTGCTTCAGGGCAGCAAGTATCAGAGATGCCACAAACTCTTGACAACGACTATATAAATGATTTGGCATTTTACAGGCGCCACTTAAGTTCTTAAAGAAACTATTTTGATCGCCAGATAAAAATGGAAGTAAACATTTAGATTCAAATGGGATAACCTCCAAACGTGTCAATAAATATCAAGAGAAATTTTAAACCCGACAACGTCACATATGCTGCCAACCGACCACAGCCGCTAAATTTGAAATGTATTGAATACATTCCATTTGATTCTTTTATTATTTAATTTTTGTGGTATTTCTGCTTTTGTGGTGGTATTTCTGCTGTTCTTTAATAGCGTCATCGATGACGTGCAACGATTTAAGTTTTGTACAGGACATACAGTGGTAGCCAATACAATACGGGTGGCGGATACATTTTATTTAAACTCATTTTTGCGCTGTTTCTAAGACAATATTAATTTTCCAGAATGAATTTACCGAGCATTTAAAAGGCATAATGGTATTGATCTGAATATAAACAATCACTTTATTCATATTATACATATTCTTTATTATACTCTGATATTTTAGAAAAAATTACGTAGTGGAAAGAATAAGATGGCGTCTTGTTTGCAATTTTTACTAGCCAAGACGTCGTTTTAACTGCTTCCAAAAGCTCTCGATTGGATTTTGATCCGGAGACTGTGAAGACCATTCTTCACAGTCTCCACACTTTAATATGTTTCTTCTCGAAACACTGCTCCACCGTATGAATTGTATGTTTGGGCTCATTGTCTTGGTAGATCCACTGTAAGGACATATTCTCTTTAGCCTATGGTAGCATAATTGTCTCTAAGATTCCTAAGTAAATTTTACTCGGTTATATGGAAAGGACGCTTTCGAACGAACGAAAGAACGAATGTTACCACCACCATACAAAGAATGTTTTTCTAGTTACGTAGGAAATTTTTACTAGTTTATTTTTGCAAATTTTAGCCACTACTTTATATTTTGTTTACTTAAATTCGGAACTTTTCTGGCTACTTCAGCTTATAGGTTTTTCTATTGTAACCGTCCTCTTGTGGTTCTGGTGCTGATACTTAGATCAAGATTTTTTTTTATAACGCCAGAGGTAGTACAAGAATCCTTCAAAGTCTCGCACACAATACGATTATTCATTATTTTACTCTTTTTTTTTTTTGAACGGCCTCTTATTTCTAGTTGTTTTTGGGTCACATATAATTCTTTCAAAACTTTCGCAATTACACATGATGACCCCTTGATTGCATTCGCATTAAATGCATAACATTTGTTATAAATGCATAAAATTTGTTCTTCTTAATTACAAAATTAAACCTTTTTCTTGAACAGCAACAACATATGGTAAATAAATTAGAAAATAAATCTTGGTTTTTAAGATTTTTTCTACCGCTCTTATTGGCTACTGTAATGCCATGTAAAATGTAGTATCAGGAGCACGCAGTATCCCGAGCTTTTTGATTAAAAAAAAAAGAACTTGCATAGACACGAGCACGAAGAATTCGACGATGATAACTTCGAAACGTGGTATCTAAAGTCTTTATTTGGAAATAGATTTTATTTTAATAACTCTGCAAGTTTATTACATAATTATTGAGCTTAATAGCTAGCGCGGCTCATGTTTACTCTAATATAGTGAGAAGCGGACTAATCTTTGCTGTATCAAAAAAATAAATACAGTTGACCGCCGAAAGATTACCCGTGCGTCATTAATTTTTATCCATATGAATCAAATCAAAAATTATCAGTCAAATTAGTGTTAAATTTTATTACGGACGTGCTTGGTGATATCGAAAGATAGACACTTATATTTATGATTTAAATCCACTATACATTTATTTGTCTATATTTTGTAACATGCAAATAAAATGTCTTGTTATAAATCGATATTTTAACGTAAAATTTTGACTGTGGGTCATGAAATTTTGGTTTTATGTCATAGATTGAACATATAATTTTGTAGGTTAAAATTGTATGGACAATTTCAAGTTATCACGAAATTTTAGAAAAATATCCAATGAATGAAATTGTTTTGTTGTTGATCAAAACAAGGAATAAAATTATTTTGGTCTTGATCAAAATCATTATTTTTTATACCCTATAAACATTGTTGTTGAGACCCATTTTTATATGATGAAAATGTCACTAAGCTGAGGGAATATTCGGGTCTTATAAACAATTGCATTACACTTTTATTAAAAACATATCACACATTTATTACAAACGTATCATATAATTATATAAACATATTGTACCAGGTATTTCAAATTTCCATTTTACTTCCTTCGTGGTAAGTCTGCTGTTTTGGTCTTTGCACGAGGTGTATGTTCTTTTCTTTTCTTAATAGAATACAAAGTTTTCCTTGATATTTTTAATGCTGCTGCATTTCTCTAAATATATATATATATATATATATATATATATATATATATATATATATATATATATATATATATATATATATATATATATATATATTATATAAGTAAAACGTAATCAAATTAAGCATTCTTTACTCTTGAATGGCTAGGTTCTAAAGGCCCCCATTTCTTTTTTCCATTTCGAAATACTCATTAACATTGAGCACAAACTGGTGGGATTACGATTTCATTGTTTTCCAGACATTATCTGAAATTTCACAAAATGAAATATAGATACCTTAAAAGCTGGCACTTCTTTATTTCCGTCATTATTTTGAAGCAGTTGTTTTTATTTCAGTATGTTTTTAGAATTAGTCACTATTAATTTTGTTTTTATTAAACATTTGTAATAAAAAGTCTTTGATTTGGTTAGAATTATTGAAGGAAATAAAACTTTTTGTATCTTTACAAATACTTACCGCTGGACTTTACAGCACAAAATTTCACTAAAACACAATAATAAAACAACTCAAATGGCAACCAAAAGAGGCCAGCTGAACTCAATAAAGGAACTTTTAACGGCCGGTACGAACAAACACCATTTAATTATTTGTTACTTTCTGTTTCTGCCCCGTTCTAAATCTGTCGTAACATACTGCTCATACCCGAAGACATACATAATGATTTGTTACCTCCTCTTTCGTTTGGTAAAGAAAAAGTCTCATTGAGACAATGTCTTTGATATAGGACGTGAATTAATGATGCACGGATAATCTTTCGGTGGTTTAACTGTACATACATATTGTCATAATTGGTACGCTATAAGTTATATAAAATTAGTTCACTCTTCCTTTTTCCACCACTGGTACAAACCATTAGGAAGAAATAAATTCTTTAAGAACATAAGCAGAAATAAAACGCGTTGGTTATATTGTAAACGAAATGTTTAAAGGTCAGTTAATATCATATTATATTATTTATTATGGTAAATAAATTAGAAAAGAAAGCTTGAGTTTTAAGAAATTTTTTCTACCTCGCGTACTGGCCACTCTAAGTAACAACATGTAAAATGTAGTATCAGTATCACGTAGTATCCTAAGGTTTTTGATTTTAAAGGAAAGAAGTGGCATAGGCACGAGAACGAAGAATTCGATGATGGCGACTTCGAAATGTAGAATGAAAAATCTTTATTTGGAAAAAGTTTTTGTTTGAAAAACTCTGCAAGCTTCTTAGATAATTACACTGGGGAACAACAATTTTGTTGACTTGGATCTGTGACTTGTTTTTGACAAATTTTTCATCTCTGAATTTAAAATATTCACTGTTTTTCTCTATCACGTCAAGTTCTTAAGCTACAGCATACCCCTCATTTTACCTTAAAAGTGTACATACGAAAGGAAATAAGGTGAGATCTGACCAAATAGATTAGAATATTTTATTCATACAGAGGTTAACATATTATTAATAGTTAAATTGTGTTTATACAAAAAAATAAATAAAAGATATTATGGTAAAAATTTCTTCTTATAGCTTTTCCTGGAGTGTTCAGTTTGTGGACATTCTCGCTTGATGCTCCAACAGTAGTCAGCCATCATACTGACATCCCATCTACCTTGATACCGCCCTTCCATAACCTTTAGATCTTGGTGGAATCGCTCGCCCTGTTCATCACTAACAGCACCAAGCTTTTCTGGGAAGTTAGTAAGATGACTATGTAAGAAATGCAGTTTGATGCTCATGTTACAACCAAGCATTTTAAAGCTCTCCAAGAGTTGTTAAACAATTTCGAACAATGTAATTCGGGGCTCGTGTATTTCCAAGAAAGTCTTTAACAATATTTTTAAAAGCCAATCAAGCATTCCTTTCAAGTTCGGTCATTGTTTCAGTGAAATTTTCATCTTTAACGAGTTGCTGAATCTGTGGACCACCAAACACACCAGCCTTTATCTTTTCATATGACAGGATAGGGAATATCGAAATGATATGCTTAAAGCAGTCTCCTTCAATTGACAAAGCCTTAACAAATCGCTTCATGGGACCTAGTTTTATATGCAAAGGCGGAAATACAATTTTTTTCTGTCGACAAGTGGCTGCTTTAAAATGTTTGGATCACCAGGTCTTAGGTTAGATCTTGACAGCCAGTTCGATTGCACCCAATGCTTCTCACGAGCTCTACTGTCCTACATGCACAAAAACAGGGATACTTGGTACACCCTCGTTGCTGGCCAAGAAGAAAACAGACCATTTTAAGGTCAACACAGATGATCCATTGGTGCATGTTATATTGCAACAAGTCAATGACTTTCTTTATGTCGCCATATTCTTCACGCAAAGAAACTGAATGACCTATTGGGTGGGACTGAACCGTATAAATTCCCATTGTGTAGGAGAACACACTTCAAGCTACGCTTTGAGCTATCTATAAACAATCGCCATTCAGTTGCGTTATAGTTAGAAATGGCCAATTCTTTCATTAAACCTACGTTCTGGTAATATACAAATCCGTCATTATTTGTACTGCCTAAATTCACTTTATCTGGATCGATAGTAAGTGACTAGCTGCTTTGTCAAGCAAATTTTTTTCGTGAAGTCTTGATACTAATAATTCTGATGCTTTTTTGAATAGTCCCAAATCTCGTGCTAAATCGTTTAATTCGTGTTGATTGAATCCTTTACGAACAGAATCATTGGAAACTTTGAATTCTTCGTCGGTGGAGTCACTTCGATCT
Organism: Cosmopolites sordidus; assembly: GCA_031761425.1. Classification (NCBI taxonomy): domain Eukaryota; kingdom Metazoa; phylum Arthropoda; class Insecta; order Coleoptera; family Curculionidae; genus Cosmopolites; species Cosmopolites sordidus. The sequence continues at coordinate 371,370 of JARFXV010000852.1, read as the reverse complement.
TCACTTGATTCACATTCTTCTAGTTCTAAAGAAGGTAATTCTTGAAAAACTGGCACTGGAATTTCAGCTGAATGAGACACAGGACGTATAGCTGACGGTAAGCTAAGGTACTCAATTGTATGTTTGTTTTTCTTGTTGAATCCTTATGTTTTCACTATGCAAAAGTAGCAATCACTTAAGTGATCTTTGGGCTCTCGCCAAACCATTGGTATACCAAACGAAAGTTTATTGCGTGTTCTCTTCGTCCACATTCGTAAACTCTATACACACTGCTTGCACACTTTATGAGGGGCCCATGATTTATCTTGGTAGCCTATTTTCACTTTAAAATAAGCAAAATAGACTTGCGTGACTAATGTACTAATATTAGTCCGTTGAATGGGGATGGTAAAACTACCACATATATAACAAAATGAATCAGGGCTGTTTAAGCACTTACGACGAGAACTACCAGAGGCAGACACAACGAAAATCTGTAGTTGTGTATGTATACTTTAACTTCACTATATCAGAGCGACACAGACCCGCGTACTTTAGCATCTCATGCGTAATTGACCGAACTAGTTTTGGATGACTCAACGTCACTCACGTCCCCACTCCTAGGTCGAAGAAGGTTCGCCGGTAGGAGAGCAGTAGTGACTTGTGTGATTCCCCAAGCTTAGTCGGTGCGCAACAACTGTAAGAAAAAACTTGACGTGATAGAAAAAAACTAAATAAAGTTTTGGAATTAGCATGTCAATTTACGTATAAAACAGCTTAAATATCGAACTCAACAGAAATTATTTCATTTTATTCAACAGAAATTGTTCCCCAGTGTTATTGAGCTTAATATGAGGGTTGCTATTTATGTATCCAGAATTGGCAACAGTGGTGCTGTTAGGCGCCATCTGACATATACATCGTAAAATTTGACGTAGTTGACTGTATCGGTACTAAAGACGTTTTGTAACACGGACGCTATTTGTGTTGTTTAGTGACTTGAAAATTTCATCTCAGTCAAATAATGGAATTAACTCGTGAGATTTTTTGTGCGATGATTTACTACGACTTTCGACGTGGATTATCTCAACAACAGTGCATTGATCAACTGACTTCGCCTTTTGGAGATGAAACAGCATCTAAAACCACTGTATATCACCGGTTTAGTGAATTCAACCATGGCCGTCGTTAAGATCGTGAGATTAAGGTATCCCTGGGCATTAGTATGACGATATATATTTTTTTCTTTTTTTAGGTTTTTCGCCACGATCTAAAACTTAAAAACTATCAAAATATCTGTTCTTATGTACATAAATAATCACTGGGTAAAAACAAAAAACCAAACGGAGACAAATTTCTCATTGATTCTTTTTATTAAATTAAAAAATATAAAAATATAAAAATGTTCTAAAATAAATACAAACTTTTGAACGTTAACGTTTCGGGAAGTATTCTCCTCCCGTTTTCAAAACCGTTATAAAAGGCAGCACTAAACTAAACATAAATACAATTTTGGAATTATTAATACACATAATAATGTGTTTAAAAACCACATATTTTCAATTAGAAAATGATTATTATCAACAAAATTTTGGAATGGCAATGGGTTCTTCTCTTTCTCCTTTGATGAGTGATATCTGTATGGAGGAACTCGAGAATGACATATTGAGTAAATCTCTTAAAAACCAATAATATGGCTTAGATATGTTGATGATATTTTTGCTATATGGCAACATAGCATTGATGATCGAAATATTTTTTACAAGATATAAAATTTCGAAAGCCTACAATTAGGTTTTTGTTAGAGATGAGAAGGAGAATAAATTGCCATTCCTCGACACTTTAATATTAAAACAAAACAACACATTAAAAACTACAGTTTACAGAAAACTGACAAACACAGATTGGTATCTCAGTTTCTTTTCTAATCGCTCAAAATCAGTCAAAATAGGAGTAATTAAAAATTTATATGACAGAGCAAAACTTGTTTGTACCGACAATAATACACTACAAAAAGAAACAAATCACATCAAAGACATTTTAATAAAAAAACAATTACCCAAAAAGACTCACAGATCAATCGTTTAAAACTGTTGATACCAAACCAAACAGACAAGTTTATTAATAACAATAATAATAACTCTCAAATAATTAACGTCACAATTCCTTACACCGCGGTATTTCTGACACAATTAAAAGAGTAGGAAATAAATACAACATAAGAATGACATTTAAAACAAAAAATACTATTAGATTTATATTAACAAATACTAAACCTAACAAGCAACAAAATACCAAAAATTTTGTTTATAAATTTCCCAGCGAATGTGGCAAATTTTATATAGGTGAGACATCTAGACCGTTAGATGTTAGAATAAAAGACATGTTGAAGAGATGATGAGATGTTAGAAAAACCTTCTTAGAAAGGGCGATTTTAATAAATCTAGAATTTGTCAACACGCATGGGAATCGGGTTAGAAAAGAATGGGTAACAAAATACAGAAGATTAAAAGAAACCGCTATAATTAATTGAAATAAAAATAACTGGATAGCTATGCTTTCGGTAGATTTAAATTCAATATGTTACCGATTCTAAGGAACACAATTAAAATGTCACTGTTATTAAAAACTAATTGTCAATGTATCATTGACATACATAAAACTATATTTACATCCTATCTTTGTATTATATATAGAAATTAATGTAATTTATTTTTTAGATTCGTTTTGAAAACGGAAGGAGAATACTTCCCGAAACGTTAACGTTCAAAAGTTGTATTTATTTTAGAACATTTTTATATTTTTAAAATTTTGTAATAAAGTTATTACAAACAAGAATCATTGAGAAGTTTGTCTCCGTTTGGTTTTTGTTTTTACTCAGGGATTCTTTATTTACATAAGAACAGATATTTTGGTATTTTTTGAGTTTTAGATCGTGGTGAAAAGAAAAAAATATATGAACACGCCACAATCATTCAGACATTAATTAGTATGACGAGCATACGCAAGATTTTACATGAACATTTAGCCGTGAAAAAGATGTGCGCGTTGTATTCCGCATAATTTGAAAATCGCTCAAAAAAAGGCTCGTGTCGATACAGGTACTAAGAATTGCTCAAAAAATACAATCGTAGCGCGTCAAAAGCCTTGTATAACATCTACATAGGTGACGAATCGATCTATGCGTATGAACCCGAGAGTAAACAGCAGTCGACTGAATGTGTCTTTCAAAGTGTGCCAAACCCTACGAAAGTTGTTCGCGCAAGAAGTATTTCGAAGCGAATGGTCGCCTGTTTTTTTGACATAAATGGGCATGTAGCTACAGTACTACTAGATAATCATATAGAGGTCAATTCTGAATGGTACAACTATTTGTTTGCCAGGAGTCTTTGAAGAAATAATAAAGGATTGCTTTTTGTTCCCGTCCGTGAAGAACAAACTACGTGGTCAACGATTTTGGATACTAGAACAAACGGTTGATGCGTTCAAAATGCATATTTCAAAATGCAAAATGCATACATCAATCGGAACGGAAAAAGTGCTATGAAACTTGATTCAAACTTACGGAAAAGTGTATCGATCATCGCAGAGAATATTTAAAAAAAACTAGTTGCAATGATAAATATTTGTTTTTATTTATTTTTATTTATTTACTATTACATAAATAGCAACCCTCGTAAAAATCAAAAGTTTTCAAAGCTTCAAATAAATCAAATTATTTATGTATTCATCCAATTTTATTTTGCTTCATTTAAAGTAGTTCTATCTCTCTTATTCTAAAGTTTTTTTCTAGTCTACGGAAGAATTTTTATACGCAACTTTAAGTACTTCTTCCAAAGCGGCCATCCATCTCTCTTAAATGGCTTCTATGGAATCAAAAAAAGCGTTAACGGAGTGGTTTCCTTAATCGAGAGATGTTTCCTTAATCGAGGATTGATACAGGCTGATGAAGATGATGATGATGATGATGAGATATATATGTGCTATTTGTGTTATTTAGTGACTTAAAATAAACTCGTGAGAATTTTCGTGCGATGATTTACTATGACTTTCGAAGTCGGATTATCTCAACAGCTGTGCATCGATCAACTCACTTCGACTTAAAGCACCATCTAAAATCACTGTATATCACTGATTTAGTGAATTCAATTGTGTCCGACGATCTCTCACGGACGAATTTTAAGAAAATCGTCCAAAATCGGTTGTTGTGCCAGAAAACATCTCTACTGTACGCTAACTGAAAAAGCAGGATTGCCATGTGATATACCATAAGATTGAGGCATCCCTGGGCATTAGTATGACAAACATACATAAAATTTTACATGAACATTTAGCCGTGAAAAAGATTTGTACACATTGGATTTCGTGTAATTTGACAATGGCTCAAGAAAAGACTCGTGTCGAATGGCGCAAAGAAATGCTCAAAAAATACAGTCGTGGTGCGTCAAAAGCCTTGTATAACATCTACACAGTTGTCGAATCTTGGTTCTATGCGTATGAACCCGAGAGTAAACCGCAATCGACTGTAAGGGTCTTTCAAAATGAGCCATCTCTAAACAAAAGATGTTTGGGCATGTGACTTCAGCGCCACTAGAGAATCGTAGAACGGCCAATTCTGAATGGTACACAACCATTTGTTTACCAGATATATTTGAAGAAATAACAAAAAATAATCAGCTACGCAGGATCATTATTCACCATGACAACGTGAGCTCTCGAACATCGAACCGAACAACTCAATATTTTACCGGTCAAAACATCGAATTAATGGATGATCCGCCGTACAATCCTGATTTGGCACCCAATGAGTTCTTTTTGTTCCCGCCCGTTAAGTATAAACTACGTGGTCAACGCTTTTCGGCGCCAGCAGTTGATGATAGATACCTCAATCGGAATGGAAAAAGTGCTATGAAAATTCGTTCAACCGTATGTAGTGATGGGAAATACGGATCTTTTTGGAGAGTCGGATCACCGGTTCCGAATCAATTCAAAGATCCGGATCCCTGAGCCGGTTCTCGGATCCCACTGAATCTTTTGTCGTATAACTGGCTGCATAACTTAGTATGCAGCCAGTTAGTATGCAGATTGGCAGTAGTATATAGCATAACATTTTAATTTCTGAGAATATCAACATGCCCGTATATGAATTATTTTTCGTATGAATTATTAAAAGGCTTCGGTATATCATTGACATCAAAAAGCAATAATTCACTCTCTCATGTGAAAAAATGTTGAAAACTAAGTTCCAGAAACCCTACGTAGGCAGCTATTAATGAAATAAAAAATATTTAAATGAGCCCTTAATCGATCGACACGAGGACCCCTTAATATGGTGGTTTTAAAGAAAAAATATTTATCCAAGACTATATGAATTTGTCCAAAAAAGACTCTGTCTTATGTCTACTTCAGTGCCATGTGAAAGAATTTTCAATAAAACTGGTCAAATTGTGACAGAAAAGAGAAGTCGATTGAAAACTAAAAAGATAAATGAAATCATATTTTTACATGTAAATATGTAATTGTTTAAAAATTTTAATTCATAAAAATTAATTTTAAAATTTGATGTACTTATGTGTGTCTTAGTGTGTGTCTTAGGTGTGTCTTAGGTGTGTCTTACCTGATGTTGAACTTTATTTTATATATTTTGTATCTCTATGTTTTTTTTAATATTTTTTATATATAATATATTTTTAGTCTATTTTATGTTTTACATATTTTTATAGTTTATTTTATAATTTATAATTTTCGTGTTTTACAATTTAATCTATTTATGTAATGTATATATATATATATATATATATATATATATATATATATATATATATATATATATATATATATATGTATATATATATATATATATATATATATATATATATATATATATATATATATATATATATAAAAGAATATTAAAAAAACTGAATGACGCACAACCAAGAGAACAAACAGGATTCAGAAGTGGATTCAGTACAATGGATCACATCCAGGTTGTACAGCAGGTCATAGAAAGGCACAACGAATACACCATGCCACTGTGCTTGGCTTTTATCGACTACGAAAAAGCATTTGATTCCATCTCAAAGCATGCGATAATGGATGCACTGCTTAGCCAAGGTGTAGAGAGAGCCTATGTAAACCTATTAGAATCGATATATGATGGAGCTACAGCCACAATTCACCTTGATGATCTTGAAGTGGGAATTAATATAGAACGAGGTGTACGGCAGGGTGACGCAATATCGCCTATTCTTTTCTCGGCTGGCCTTGAAGAAGTATTCCGTAAACTGGATTGGGAACAGGATGGGGTAAAGATCAATGGTGCAAACTTAAACCATCTTAGATTTGCAGATGATATTATTCTCATTTCACAAGACCCAGAGGAGCTGCAAAGACGCATACAAGAACTGCAAAGGGCTGGCGAACCATTTGGCTTGAAAATAAACCTGAAAAAGAGTCAGGTTATGTTTATAACTTCGCTCAGGACAGAAGAATTTCAGTTTTAGGAAGGGATTTAGAGATTGTGGACAGCTTTATATATCTTGGGCAGAGGATTTCCATGGAGAGGAATACCGCCCGGGAGGTGGAACGGCGTGTTAAATGTGGCTGGCAGGCATTTGGTAAGCTCAACATAGTGTTTAAGAGCAGACTCTCACTTTGCCTGAAAAGAAAAGTATTCGATCAGTGCGTTCTACCCGTTATGACATACGGAAGTGAAACCTGGACACTCACATCGCAATCAATTCAAAAACTTCGGGTGGCACAGAGGGGAATGGAAAGATGTATGCTTGGCATTACAAGACGAGACAGAAAGTCCTGCGCATGGATCAGGGAACAAACAAAAGTCTGTGACATCATTGGAAGAGTAAAACAGTTGAAATGGAGATGGGCAGGCCATATAGCGAGGCGATGGGACGACAGATGGACCAAGGCAATCCTGGAGTGGATACCGCTTGATCGCAAACGTCCGCGAAGAAGACCGAAAGCACGATGGACTGATGACATCGTTAAGTATATTGGACCCGAGTGGCAGAGGAAAGCCCAGGACCGTGAAGGTTGGAAGCATGCTGAAGAGGCCTTCATCCTGCAGTGGATCGATACGGGCTGATGATGATGATGATATATATATATATATATATATATATATATATATATATATATATATATATATATATATATATATATATATATATATATATATATATATATATATATATATATAAATCCATGCGAGCCATACGCTAAATAAATAAATAAATATAATTGTTTAAAAATAAATTAATATATTTAATTATTATGTGTATTATTCTATATATTTATATATTTAGGTATATAAAACAATAATAGATTGCAAAATTTAAGCCAGAGTACGGCTCCTTTCCCCACGAATCTTTTCTCTCACGGTTCACAAATCAACGGATCTAAAAAAGACCCGAGACCCGAGATCCGTCCGACCCGACTATCTAAGATCCAACAGAACCGAGAACCGTTAGGGACCCGAGAACCGTCTGGGATCCGAGAGCCGTCTGGGATCCAAGAGCCGTCTGGGATCCGAGAGCCGCCTGGGATCCGAGATTTGTGAATCGTAATTTTAGGAACCGGTTCATTCGGCTCTTTTAAACGATCCGAATCTGGGAGTCGGATCAGATCCGATCCGGACATCTCTAACCGTATGCAAAAGTGTATCGATCATCGCGCAGAATATTTTGAGAAACAATAAAACCATTTTCCATGATAAATATTTGTTTTTATTTATTATTCCGGGTACATAAATAGCAGCCCTCCTGGCTTAAAATAGCTTTAGCCAAATTATTATCATTACCTGTAAATCTCTATTCACCTTGTATTATTGCAGAAGTTTTAAAATTAAGTTCTAATTATATTATTTTTAACATATCTTTGAATGTGCTATAGCGAGCTATTAGCGTAACTATTAGCGAGATAATTTCCAAAGAATGACCCATGTCACAAGAAAGCATAAATGGTAGAACGGGTTGAGAGTTCCACGACATTTATCCTGCTTGAGTATTCCCGTCATTGGGGCATAAATCTTCGCAGATCAAATACTTATGCCTTTATGAACTGTTGGAATTCAGCGGGTTTTTTTTCCATCTCCGTGTTCAAATAGCCGAGTAGTTACTTCGACTTAAATTGTTTTAAGTGGGATGTTTGAATCTCTATTTTTAGGCCGTACAAAACCTCAAACATGTGCGTTTCTTATAGCGGCTATTCATAGACCTAATATATGTAATTGTTTTAATCTGAAATATGTGTATGTTACTAAGCTTTCCAATTCTGTCGTGAATTTATATTAGTTAATATGCCTAATCAACTTACCTTGATGTCAGGATAAATAATTAATTGCAAATTATTTTTTGAAACGTGTATTTTAAGTTGTCATCATTGATTACTAATTATTTCCAATTAACAATCGTTGATAAATTATCTGTTTTATAAGAAAATAAGGTCAAATGATGCATACACAGGGTAGAGAGGCTTGTGATTATAAACACTCAATAACTTCAAAGAAATATCGGGTTGTCCGGAAAGTTCGTGTAGATTTTCTTTAGTTACTATTTTAACGCTTATAGAGAGAAATTTGTGTTGGATTAATAATGTTTATTTACATATCATTGGTATTCAGGAGAAAGTAACCAAGTCCACGATTAATGATTTTAAGTTATTGGCATTTGAAGATTCGCGGTCAAATATAAAACCAATTATTTCTTACAAATTCGTTTTAGCATAAGTATGGTGAACAATTATCATTGTTAATAAACTAAGTGCTGGAGCCAAAGTAATTAAAGTATTATTATATCGGTCATATATTATTATTTTCATATTTGAAGGAAATTAAGTTCAGGTTATTTACTAATCATCGTCATCATGAGCTTGTGTCAAGCCACTGCAGAATGAAGGCTTCTTCAGCATGCTTTTAACTCGCGTGCTTTCCTCTGCTATTCGGGTCCGATATAGTTAATGATGTCATCAGTCCATCGTGTTTTCGGTCTTCTTCGTGGACGTTTGCGTTTGGTCTATCTTGCATCCTATCGATTATGTCACTCACTTTCGTTTATTGTCCGATCTATGTGCAGGTCTTTCTATCCCGTCTAGTAATACCAAGCATACATCTTTCCATTCCCCTCTGTGCTACCCGGAGTTTTGAAGTGACTGCAATGTGAGAGTCCAGGTTTTACTTCCGTATCTCATAACGGGCAGGGCACACTGATAAAAGACTTTTCTTTTCAGGCAGAGTTGTAGTTTGTTCTTAAACACTATGTTGAGCCTGCCACATTCCTGGCAGCCATATTAACGCGCCGTTCCACCTCCGGGATGGTATTTCCTTCCATTGAAGTCATCTGCCCAATATATATATATATATATATATATATATATATATATATATATATATATATATATATATATATATATATATATATATATATAGATATATATATAGATATATATATATATATATATATATATATATATATATATATATATATAGATATATATATATATATATATATATATATATATATATATATATGTATATATATATATATATATATATATATATATATATATGTATATATATATATATATATATATATATATATATATATATATATATATATATATATATATATATATATGTCATCATCATCATCATCAGCCCGTATCGATCCACTGCAGGATGAAGGCCTCTTCAGCATGCTTCCAACCTTCACGGTCCTGGGCTCTCCTCTGCCACTCGGGTCCAATATACTTAACGATGTCATCAATCCATCGTGCTGTCGGTCTTCTTCGCGGACGTTTGCGATCAAGCGGTATCCACTCCAGGATTGTGGATATATGGCCTGCCCATCTCCATTTCAATTGTTTTACTCTTCCAATGATGTCACAGACTTTTGTTTGTTCCCTGATCCATGCGCAGGACTTTCTGTCTCGTCTTGTAATGCCAAGCATATATCTTTCCATTCCCCTCTGTGCCACCCGAAGTTTTTGAATTGATTGCGATGTAAGTGTCCAGGTTTCACTTCCGTATGTCATAACGGGTAGAAAACACTATGTTGAGCCTACCAAATGCCTGCCAGCCACATTTAACACGCCGTTCCACCTCCCGGGCGGTATTCCCCTCCATTGAAATCCTCAGCCCAAGATATACAAAGCTGTCCACAATCTCTAAATCCCTTCCTAAAACTGAAATTCTTCTGTCCTGGGCGAAGTTATTGAACATAACCTGACTGTTTTTCAGGTTTATTTTCAAGCCAAATGGTTCGCCAGCCCTTTGCAGTTCTTGTATGCGTCTTTGCAGCTCCTCTGGGTCTTGTGAAATGAGAATAATATCATCTGCAAATCTAAGATGGTTTAAGTTTGCACCATTGATCTTTACACCATCCTGTTCCCAATCCAGTTTACGGAATACTTCTTCAAGGCCAGCCGAGAAAAGAATAGACGATATTGCGTCACCGTGCCGTACACCTCGTTCTATATTAATTCCCACTTCAAGATCATCAAGGTGAATTGTGGCTGTAGCTCCATCATATATCGATTCTAATAGGTTTACATAGGCTCTCTCTACACCTTGGCTAAGCAGTGCATCCATTATCGCATGCTTTGAGATGGAATCAAATGCTTTTTCGTAGTCGATAAAAGCCAAGCACAGTGGCATGGTGTATTCGTTGTGCCTTTCTATGACCTGCTGTACAACCTGGATGTGATCCATTGTACTGAATCCACTTCTGAATCCTGCTTGTTCTCTTGGTTGTGCGTCATTCAGTTTATTTAATATTCTTTTAGAAATTATCTTAGTGAAAACTTTGTACATCACTGATAGGAGGCTTATTGGACGGTAGTTTTTTAAATCTTCCTGTGCTCCTTTTTTGTTGTAAAAGGATCACTTCTGCATTTTTCCATAAGTCAAGTACTTTTTGTTCTTTGAGGCATTTTGAGTATAATTTTGCCAGTGTTTTATGTAACGTCCGACCACCAGCTTTTAGCATTTCGACAGTTACACTATCCTTTCCTGGAGCCTTGCCGTATATATATATCCACGACTTCCAAATCCGTTCCTAAAATAGAAATTCTTTTGTCCTCAGCAAATTTATTTATATAGCTGTTGTACGTATCTTTGCAGCTCCTCTAGGTTTTGTGAAATAAAAACGATACCATCTGTGAATCTAAGATGGTTTAATTATGCACCATTGATCGTGATTCCATCCTGCTCCCAATCCAGATTACGGAATAACCAACCAGGTTGAGAAGAGAAGAGACGATATTGCATCACCCTGCCGTACACCGCGCTCTACATTTATTGTAACCTCAAGATCATCAAGGTGGACTGTCGCGGTAGCTTCATCATATATCGGTCTCAGTAGGTTTACATAAGCTTTATCTACACCTTGGTTAAACAATGCATCCATTATGGCCTGCTTTGAGATTGAATCAAATGCTTTTCCATAATCATTTAATTGTAAGTTTACTTTTGGATTCGCTTTAGTTTGCCTTCAGTTAGTCAAGTTGATTCAAATTGAAAATGTCGATCGATTGGTCTCGTATTTACGCCACAATATGTGTTTATATTTCAAAAATGCCTTTCAAGTAAAAAACAAGAATTGTGTCGGTTACGTAGAGAAACGTTTACGTGTTCGGGTGGCCATGGTGTAAAAGTGGTTTGGTCGGTCCAGGAGGGGAAATTTTGGCCTCTTGCCGTTCTTCAAGCACTGATGTCGATGAAATAGATGCCATAACAGCCAAAAATCCACGCCCCAAGGTCCGCGAAGCAACATATAAATTAAATATTAGCATATCGATCGTTTTTGACCATCTGAAAAAAATGGATTTGTCTGACGATGCAATATATGGGTCCTTCATCAAGTTAGTGAGCGAAATCTGCTGGATCGAACCCCTTCGTGCGATCTTTTCATGAAAAAGATAAACTAAGGCTCTATTTCTGAAGCGGATGGTAGATAACTGGTGATAAAAAGTGAATCGTATACAACATTGTATACAACAACAAAAGTGAATCGTATACAATCGAAATCTAATGAAAAAAAATCAAGGGAGTTGTCAGGTTCTGCGATTTTAAGTACGGCAAAAGACCGCCTTCATCCGAAGAAAATTATGCTTTGCATTTTGTGGGATGGGAAGTAACCCATTCACGTTGATCTTCCACGTAACCAAATCATCAACACACAGCTCTACTGTTCAAAATTAGATCGGCTGAACGCAACATTTAAAAAAACGGCTTAGAATTAGCAAAAAAGTAGAAACGTCGCAATCCGCTCAGTAATCGCACCATTCAAATTATAATTAAAATTAGTAAGATTTTTGATATTAGCAAATGACATGTGTTAAAATTCAGCGGTAAGTTTTTGATTCAATAATATCAATGTCCTCCTGCAACCTAAGGGAGTCAGCGATGTTATTTATATTTCTGTATAGTTTGGGATCATCTCCGTACATTAAAATATTGTTTGAAACATTTGTTACCATATCATTGATGAAAAGTGCAAAAATAAGAGTGCAAGATTACATTGTAAATCAAAGTGTTTTACAGGCCGTGTTATTTCGACGCGTGTAAGTCAGTTTATTCTTTTTACAAGACAAGTATAATGTGTAATATTGACACAGATATGTGTGTTAGAAACAAAACACGTTTGATGGCAATTATCACAAATACATAAGGAAGTGTGTTAAAACACCGCATGTAACATTAGTGTACGCTTTTAAATGTGTCTTCAGAACTGAAAAATTTAAAATAACACGTGTTTAAATCAGAATAAATACTATTTAAAAAATACGTATGATTATTTTTTCTATTCCATTGATTAAAATAAAAAAAAATATAAAAAACTAATATTATATTCATTTACATTGCATATGTTACAAATATAATATTTATTTTAACCATAAAATTCTGTAGATAGATAAGAAGAATGTAGATAAGAAGATAAATTATGTGGGACAATTTTTTTTTTTAATCAACCACGATTCTTCTATTACTAAAATCTTGAGAAATATGAGGAGCATTTAATTTTTCACTATAATTTTCAGTGATAAGTTCAAATAGTAAAATTAATATTTCATCATTTAAGATTATTATTTCATCAATATCTCCGAACATTCCAATGAAATTATACTACCTCGTTCATATACAGTTCCAAAACTAATAATCTTAGGAGATTTCATAATTTTAGATGAAGTCCACTGATAGGATACGAGTTGAACAGCTATTCTAACTACTAAACCAGGAGATGCACCATGAGCTGTGGCTTATATTGACGAAAATAAAATTTCATGTACTTATATAGTGGCCGATGAGGAAATCGGAATGGAAATCAGGAATCCAACAACTACAAAAATTACTTGTGCACCGTGAATATTTGACTAATTATTCTAATACACTGCAGTATATTAAGTATGAGGTATTTCAAAATACTGTCAGTAACAAAGTTATATCAGTTATTAAATTAATTAGGGATGTTGGTAATTTGTCAAAATATAAAAGGTATAGTTCTATAAAATAATTTTTTTCTAAAATTCCCTCTAACCATGAAAAAATCCTATTGGGTGATTTCAACGCTTAACTAGGGAAAGAAAGAAAGTACAGAAAAACAGTCGGCAGTTTTCCCGCTCATAAGTGGATTAACCATAATGGCAGAAGATTGGTTGAACTATGTTTGCAGTTTAATCTAAGAATAATGTCAACCCATTTTAAGACTTAAAGACGGTCCCTTACAAAAACGTAGAAAACATGCGTGGTGGGATGAAGGTTGCGAGCAAGCGGTATTAAGCCGAAGTAAAGCATTCAAAGAATGCAACAGTCAAAAAACAGCATAAATTATAACATATTTTTCTAAGCAAGAAAAGAAACATCGAAGCTAATTAGACAAACTAAAAGAAAATATGAAAACAATCAACTTAATGAAATAGAAGAAGATTTCCAAAAAAAGAATACCAGAAATTTTTACAAAACATTTAAAACTAAATTAACATGCTATCATCCCCAAAGTATTTGCTTCCAAAAGGAAAACAGACAATTAGCTCTAAATAACCAAGACAATTGCAAAGAACTTGGAAAATATATTGAACAACTACTAAACTATTCTGAGCCCTTAAACAGATCACCAACACTAAACCCTAAAAATGACAAAGCTTCTGGTGAAGATGGAATCACTGCTGAACTTTTGAAATCCGCTGGTCCAGGTACAATCAAGGAAATAACGGAATGGATTCCGGAAGATTGGAGAGATGCTCTAATCCATCCACTACATAAGAAAGGAGATAGAACGGATGTAGACAACTGCAGAGGGATATCTCTTCTCCCAATTTGTTACAAGATTCTATCTCAATGTCTACTAGACAGAACACAGGGACAGTTAGAGCCTAAAATTGGTGAATAACAAGCAGGTTTTCGACCGAGCAGATCCTGCCCTGAACAAATCCTGAATCTAAAGTTAATCCTAAGACATCAAAAACTGTACAATAAAAATCTCGTCTGTACATTTGTGGATTTGAAAAAAAGCATATGATTCTATTGATCGTAAATCTTTATTCCATATATTGAAAGAAGGACTAGATCTGAAAACGCTGGTAATTATTAAAGCAACACTAACTAGCATAAGGTCAAAAGTTAAATTCATGAGGGACATCTCAGAGTCCTTCGAAATTAAAACTGGAGTGAGACAAAGGCATGGACTCTCGCCACTCTTATTTAACTGTGTTTTAGGAAAAGTAATACAGGAGTGGCGTGAAAAAGGTCGTCCCTGAATATTGATCAGCCCATTAAATTGGGGAGATGATCTAGCAATTTTGGTCCGAGGTATATTAACGGCACAAAAACCATATTGAAATCCTAAAAAAAAACAGCAGAAAATGTAGGACTCCAAATTTCATTTGATAAGACACAATACATGACCTGCAACAGACTAAGAACACCTTTTCTAAAAACAAAATATGGTAACATCAGACGAGTCTCTCAATTCAAATATCTGGGTAAAATAATCATAGAAAACGGGTTGGAAAAAGCTGCCAATAAGGGTAGATGTCAAAAAATGGAAATTTCATTGAGACTTACGCAAAATATTTACAACAAAAAATGCAATTCTAAAAACACAAAACTGAGATATTACAACACAGTTATTAAGCCAGAATATCTATATGGGGCAGAAACGCTCATTTTGAAGACATCGATGAGATTGAAAAGAAGGAAAGAAAAAGGCCCCAAACAAATAAATAGCACAACATACCGACTTCGAGAAAACCAAGAAATCAAACTATACACAGATGTACATAGCCATATGAGAAAAAGAAGACTTAAGTTTTACAAACACATAAAACGCATGAATCCGAGTAGGCTAACTAGACAAATAGTCGAATTTTATGAAAATAGGAGTAGAGCTAAAGTTGAAATAATTTAATGGATTACTGCAATTAAAGAGGACCTAAGATCCGCAAATATTACACAAAGTGAAATTCAGGATAGAAACTGTTTCAGACACAAGGTTGACCAGAGAAAAAAATGTAAGAAGACTGGAACAACTTGGTCTGTCGAAAGGAAAAAAGCTTATAGCGGAAGAATGAAATCAGTATGAACGCAAAGGAAGGCTAACAGCAACAAACGCCTCTAACTGTACTTCGCGTGGTTCACCAGGGCCCATACATGAATAATAATAATAATAATATATATATATATATATATATATATATATATATATATATATATATATATATATATATATATATATATATATATATATATATATATATATATATATATATATATATATATATATATATATATATATATATACATATATATCATCATCATCATCAGCCCGCATCGATCCACTGCAGGATGAAGGCCTCTTCAGCATGCTTCCAACCTTCACGGTCCTGGGCTTTCCTCTGCCACTCGGGTCCAATATACTTAACGATGCCATCAATCCATCGTGCTTTCGGTCTTCTTCGCGGACGTTTGCGATCAAGCGGTATCCACTCCAGGATTGCCCTGGTCCATCTGTCGTCCCATCGCCTCGCTATATGGCCTGCCCATCTCCATTTCAACTGTTTTACTCTTCCAATGATGTCACAGACTTTTGTTTGTTCCCTGATCCATGCGCAGGACTTTCTGTCTCGTCTTGTAATGCCAAGCATACATCTTTCCATTCCCCTCTGTGCCACCCGAAGTTTTTGAATTGATTGCGATGTGAGTGTCCAGGTTTCACTTCCGTATGTCATAACGGGTAGAACGCACTGATCGAATACTTTTCTTTTCAGGCAAAGTGGGAGTCTGCTCTTAAACACTATGTTGAGCCTACCAAATGCCTGCCAGCCACATTTAACACGCCGTTCCACCTCCCGGGCGGTATTCCCCTCCATGGAAATCCTCTGCCCAAGATATATAAAGCTGTCCACAATCTCTAAATCCCTTCCTAGAACTGAAATTCTTCTGTCCTGAGCGAAGTTATTGAACATAACCTGACTTTTTTTCAGGTTTATTTTCAAGCCAAATGGTTCGCCAGCCCTTTGCAGTTCTTGTATGCGTCGTTGCAGCTCCTATGGGTCTTGTGAAATGAGAATAATATCATCTGCAAATCTAAGATGGTTTAAGTTTGCACCATTGATCTTTACACCATCCTGTTCCCAATCCAGTTTACGGAATACTTCTTCAAGGCCAACCGAGAAAAGAATAGGCGATATTGCGTCACCCTGTCGTACACCTCGTTCTATATTAATTCCCACTTCAAGATCACCAAGGTGAATTGTGGCTGTAGCTCCATCATATATCGATTCTAATAGGTTTACATAGGCTCTCTCTACACCTTGGCTAAGCAGTGCATCCATTATCGCATGCTTTGAGATGGAATCAAATGCTTTTTCGTAGTCGATAAAAGCCAAGCACAGTGGCATGGTGTATTCGTTGTGCCTTTCTATGACCTACTGTACAACCTGGATGTGATCCATTGTACTGAATCCACTTCTGAATCCTGCTTGTTCTCTTGGTTGTGCGTCATTCAGTTTTTTTAATATTCTTTTAGAAATTATCTTAGTGAAAACTTTGTACATCACTGATAGGAGGCTTATTGGACGGTAGTTCTTTAAATCTTCCTGTGCTCCTTTTTATGTAAAAGGATCACTTCTGCATATATATATATATATATATATATATATATATATATATATATATATATATATATATATATGATTTCACAGTAAATAGTTTTTGTGTTATTACCATTATTAACTTTCCAATGAACCAGTAGATGTTAAACTGAAATCTCATCTGTTTGTTTGTCAATATTTAATTGTACTTCATTAACTAAACATTCTTATCTCATAAATGTTTAAACTTCGTATGTGTAATTATTTTAAAACAAACTTAATGTAAAGTAAACATAAAACACTGCCCAACTCTAAAGTGAAAAATTATATTTGTTTATATTATTAAATATCCGAAGAGCGTAAATTGTAAATTATGTTTACAGTTAATTCGGGCCGAATAAGAATTACGAGGGATGTTCACGAAGTGTCATCTCTAACATGGCAGATCAGTGGCGCAAAACAGCTTAATTTCAACATAACCCTCTAAAAGTTTAATTCAAATCGATGATGAATGTTTTTGATGCCCCAGGAAAAAATGGTCCCTTCTTAACAACACCCTCTTAATTTCTGGTGTAATTTCAGGCCATATAAAACGATAGCTTTTGCGTTTTTTGCATTCTTTTCTATCTCTGACTTTGCGTTTCCTCTCTGTGTTATGTTTTTCCTTTAGATCTCCCCTGATTGCCTCTCTTCATCTCCTTCTTTGCCTTCCTCTTTTCTTTTTCCCTACTGGTTCCTTCCATCCGATTTTCTTGTCTTCTCTGATTCTCTCCAAGTAAACGTTTTGCCTTTATTAAATTTCTTATTATTTGTTCAAGATATCGTTCGAATATTTATTGATTTATTCGTCCCTCCCATCTCTTTCTCTTTTCTCTTTCCACAATATATTTTGCGTAAGATCTTCCTTTCCCATATTTCGGTCATGTTTTATAATTTCATATTCCGCACTCATACCTCGGTTTCCATATAGTAAAATTGATCTAAGTAATGTTTTATTTATTATAATTTTAATATTGCAGTTAGTCTTGTTTAATCTGAATCCCCTTTATATGAAGCTCAGTGGCTTTTTGCTATTCTCAGGTATGCCTATCTTTCTTCTTCGCCTCTCGTTTATTATGGGGCTCATAGATGTACGAGGTATGGCTATTAAATAACGAGACTGACGCTGCTACAGAAGAAATACGCATGCTTTAATGCATGCCAGCACTAAACAGCTGTTTAGCGCGAATGCAGTATCCCTCGCTTCTGTAAACAAATCCGTATAACCGTAGCCTTCGTTCGCATTAGAGTTGTTTTTTTGTTTCTCCGAAAAAATGTTGAGTGTAATAATAGAGCAAAGAATTGTTGCGAAATTTTACTTGAAACTTGGAAAAACCGCTACCGAAACTTATAATTTATTGAAAGAAGTCGATGACAATGAATGTTTATAGGCGTGAACGTGTTTTTGAGTGGTTTCGACCGGGTCGCCCTTCCATGTCAAAAACGGATGATAATATCGAAAAAATCGGTAATCTGGTTCAATCTGACCGTCGATTAAGTATTCGTGCGATTGCTGAAACTGTAGGAATTGACAAAAAATCCGTACGACAAATTTTACATAACAATTTTAACATGCAAAAAGTGTGTGCCAAAATGATGCCTAAAAGTCTCACGTTTCAACAACAGGGAGCTCGCGAAAATATTTGTACTGACACTTTAAATGACATTGAAAATGACCCAAACTTACTGGAAAGGATAATGACGTGACGAATTGTGGTTTTTTACTTATAATCCTGAAACGAAGTGCAAATCCATGCACTGAAAGAGCCGAAATTCACCAAGAGCCAAAAAAAACTTGAATGAGCAAATCAAAATTGAAAGCAATGATGATTGTTTTTTAGATATTCATGGGATTGTGCACCATCACTGGGTTCCTGAAGGTCAAACTATTAATCAACATTACTACCTTCACGTTCTTACTGAACTCCGTAAAAGAATAAGGAAAAAACGACCCCCATTGTAGAAAGATAAGTCATGGGTTCCCCACCAAGACAATCCGCCGGCTCATTTCACATTGTTTGTCAAAAGGTTTCTAGCCAAGTACAACACCCCCAGTATTAGACCATCCGCCTTATGCGCCGGATCTTGCGCCGTGCGACTTCTATCTATTTCCTAAGGTGAAATCTGCATTAAAAGGAATAATATTTGAGTCCATTGAAGCTGCGAAAGAGGAAACGGCACGCGTTTTGAAGGAGCTCACAGAAGAAGACATCCAGCACGGTTTTGAACAATGGAAGATTCGCATGGAGCCTTATAGGGTTAGAGAGGGGGGGGGGGGGGGGGGGGTTATATCGAAGGCGATAATAAGTAAATATGTATGAAATCAACATAAAATATTTTACAGCGTCAGTCTCGTTATTTAATAGTCACACCTCGTATTCACACTTCTACTTGTTTGAACTCAAAAATTGTCCTGGTCGTTGTTGATTGAGACTTGTTTTAAATATTATTTTTCAGTTCGTCCCCAACTGCATATAACTACTTTGTTTTTGTTAATCTTCAACTGATTTACAAAGTGTTTTCATGCTGAAAGTACAAAGCCTTCATTTAATTCAAAACAAAATCAGCAACTTTCTTAAACTACCACATTCGTTTATTGTTTTTTTTTTCAGTTTTTATAGATCATTTTTTTCTTTTAATTATATTCCCTGTTTAGCGCTAATAACGAAAAGAAACATAACATTTGAGTTCAGCCCTACATTATTTTGAAACTAAAGTAAAATATGTTAAAATTATTACATCGGAGCAGATTCCATGGAAGGAAAAAACAAGAAGGGAAATGCATTTCGTAATTTTTTTATGGAAAATATTGTTGATACAATACGAATAACAAAAATTATTTTAAATAATCAAAAATGTATAAGAGGTGCTTTTAAAATATATTTTATTGCTCAGGAAGCATAGTAACCAATAAAAATCTTACACGATGACCGATCTAGGGGAATTTTTTGTAATATTTTTGGTGACAAACGACACCACCTTAAAATAATTTAACATAAAAAAATGTAAGGGAACCCGATGGCTGGTTTATCCATATGTGAAAGTTGCCAAATTTGAGGACATTTTTCTCAAAAACGGTTCTAGCTTGTGACTTGATTTTCTCAGCTTTTTAATCTTTACTCGTAGTTTTGTTTGACCAATAATTTTTATTCAATTTCGAATATCGCACAAGTTTTATTAAGCCGCCAAAATTTCGATTTTTTTTCACATTGAGATTTTTGTTTCTTTTTTCCTAATATACTTTTGGACCTAAAAACAGGTTAAAACAAGCACCAAATGCTGCTGAATACTTAGGTGAAAACTGCATCACAATAACTTTAGTAGTTTTTGAAAAAATGAGAAAAACCTAAACATGCAAAAACCAAATTTTTCAGGACGGCCTATTTTCTGTCACGGTTTGAATTCATCGGTTTTTCGCAGTGAAAACGAATCAGTATTGTATCGGAACCCTCAATTTACCTCTTTTACATTACATTATAGTCATAATACGTCGTCAGTTTAGTCTCTACATTTATTTTTCTCCCAGATGGGTCGTAATAAGAGAGTTTTTCCTAAGCGGAGTTACACAGAGCCCTAATGAGTTTTTGAACAATGTAATTTGGGAAAAAATACCTAAATCATTTTTTGTAACTCTAACAACTTTAAATTAGGGACATATGAAGCCGTAGAAACTTTTAATGAAGGGGCTATATTTCATCTTCAAGTGTTTCGTGAATTGAAACCAGGAAAACATTTTATAGAAAATATGTACTTATTGGATAAGAATAGGCACAGCACAAAAAGCCAGGTCCAAGATGACAAAAGCAAGGCGAACATTG
The DNA here is from genome assembly GCA_031761425.1 of Cosmopolites sordidus. Lineage (NCBI taxonomy): Eukaryota > Metazoa > Arthropoda > Insecta > Coleoptera > Curculionidae > Cosmopolites > Cosmopolites sordidus. The sequence continues at coordinate 350,425 of JARFXV010000852.1, read as the reverse complement.
GACCGGCAATTTGAATAAGCTGAAACAGGTCCATCCTGTTCAAAAGGCAATTTTTAATTTGTAAATACTTTTATTTTTATCTATATATATATATATATATATATATATATATATATATATATATATATATATATATATATATATATATATATATATATGATAATAATTAAAACACTTGGTATTTGTTTCACAATATATTCAAGATATTCTCTAACGTGTTTCGGCCTCGCGACCATTCTCAAAGAGAGTTATGTATAAACTAAGAAAATTAAAATACCCTAAGAAAATGTAAGTCACAAAATTTTGCTCACCTAAATTCTCATAATATCAATTCAATTAGTTCAGTAAGATTTTATGATAGAGTTGTAAATTTAACAAATGTTCAGTTTGATAATGAAGAAATTAAGTTATTAGAAAAAGGCCTCAAATACTGTCCAAACTTCGTCAAATCCACAGATATTGAAATACTCGCAGCCAATTTAGAGAATCTTTTAAGTAGTTTAAATAAAAGCCAATTAGCAAAATATAACATTGCAAATATAATAGCAAACAATAAAATAAAAAATAAATATTCCAACGAACTCAGAATAATTAATAAATTACGTAACAAAATTTACCAAAACAATTTAATTATTTGCAAAGCTGACAAAGGTAATACTGTTACTATTCTAACAAAAGATGAATACCTACTAAAAATGAACACACTCATCAACACAGAAAACTGTAGAGAACTCAAGACTGATCCAACAAAAAAATATCATACCGCTGTAAAGAAAATTATAAAAACGTACAATGAAACCTTCTTAAATATATCGCAATCCAAACTAGATACCATGAACCCAAAATCTCCAGTCTTATACGGAATGCCTAAACTGCATAAAGATGGCATTCCAATGAGACCAGTCGTTTCTTATGTAAGTGCTCCTGCATATAAACTTTGCAAACAACTCAACAGTGATCTACCATTATTTATCGATTTCAACTCGCCCAAAGCAATCAAAAATACAATAGAACTAACAACAAAATTAAAAAACATACAGATACCTCCCAATGCAAAGTTAGTTTCGTTCGATATAAAAAGCCTTTTTTCCTCCATTCCGGTACAAGATCTTAAAAATATCCTCACTGAAAGAATTCATGAATGCAATCTTGAAATCGCACACAAAAATGCTCTCATAGAAGCTATCAATGTATGTACCGAACAAAATTATTTTCTGTTCAATTCAAAATTTTACCAACAAACGAATGGATTACCAATGGGAAGCCTCCTGAGCCCCCTCCTGGCAGAAATTTATATGGCTAATTTTGAAAACAATTTATTTAGCGACACGAATTATACAAGACACATACATTTTTGGGCCAGGTATGTCGATGATATTATTTGCATATGGACCGGTACAGAAAGACTATTGGGTCAATTTCTTGAATATTTAAACAGTGTAAACTCAAAAATCCAGTTCACAATAGAAACAGAGACGGATAATTAATTAAATTTCTTAGATTTAAAAATAATAAGAACACCGAATAAATTAGAATTCGATATATTTAGAAAACCCACGTATACCGATACAATTATTCACGCAAGTTCAAATCAGTCATGGAATGTAAAAATGTCCACTTTTCATAGTATGACCCACAGACTTCTAACGATTCCACTTAAAAAAGACAGCTATGAAAAAGAACTTAATTTTATCAAAAATATCGCAAGGAATAATGGATATCAGCCAAGCATCATAGATAAAATGATAAAAAACAAGATTAAGAAAAACAACACCAAACATTTTTATGCCGCAACACCCGAAAAAGTTTCTAAAAATTGGCATGCTATAAACTATATTCACAAATTAAGTTCAAGAATCACAAATCAGTTAAAGAACGAAAATATTATTATTATCTCTGTTAATAAGAATAATCTTGCATCGATGTTAAACAATAACAAAGAAAGAGCAAAATTTTGTGACAAATCTGGAGTATACGAAATTAAATGTAATATGTGTGACGCTATTTATATAGGCCAACGGGCCGATCGCTCAATGATAGGCTAAAAGAACATAAATATTCAATTTTACACAATCAGAGAAAGACGGGCTTTGCCGAACATTGTATAGACCAGAACCATTTTTTTAACATTAATAATACCAAATTAATACATAGCTGCAATAAAAGCAGGCTGTTAAATTACCTGGAAATTTTCGAAATTAAAAAAGCCATATACGACGGCAAAAACCTAACAAACACACAGCTAGACTTCGGAAATACTCCAATTATTGATAGTGTAATAAATTTAACGAGATGAAAAAACCGACTTCCATTAGACAGCACTTTGAAACTTTAGTTTAGTTTATACATAACTCTCTTTGAGAATGGTCGCGAGGCCGAAACATGTTAGAGAATATCTTGAATATATTGTGAAACAAATACCAAGTGTTCAAGTGTTTTAATTATTATCATATATATATATATATATATATATATATATATATATATATATATATATATATATATATATATATATATATAGATAAAAATAAAAGTATTTACAAATTAACTATATTAACTATATTCTATTACAGTAGGGCCTCGTTAATCCGGAGCAGCAAAAACAAGACCCTCTCCGGATTATCGAGGTGTCCGGATTATAGTATACCATATTTAATGGTAATAAAACACATGGTGTCCGGATTATAGTATACCATATTTAATGGTAATAAAACACATGTTTAACCTTAGTTTCTTTAATCAATTTTTAAATTAAAGCATAAAGACAAAAATGTACATGTTTACAAAATTACAACCATCTAAGAAAAACAGTAAGTTAAAATTAAACATTAGTCAATTCTTCTTGAAAAAGTCTGTAATACTCGTCTGTTTATAATTTTCGCAGTTCATTTCAAAAGCCCAGTCTCTAAGTCGACGGAGAAACATAACTTCGTGGCTATCAAATTCGTTATCTTCAGCTCATTTAAAGTAGTGTTTAAAGCTCCTACTGCCTCTGAATTACCAACTTTTTCGGAGACGAGAACTTCAACGCTATTGTCCTCATCTTGCACATCGTCCTCACATTGCCGCTCGCACAATCTCCTCATCAGTTGACACTTCATACGTGGCAGCGCCATGATGTTATCGAGCGCGCTAAATTGACACTGTAGACGGAAGGCGATAAACAAAAAACTGACGACGGATTGGCTCATGGCAGCCCGCACCTACACCCACCTCTCCCGCGAACCCCATTGCCCGGCCGGATTACAGCGATCACCGAACAAGCGGGAGTCCGGATTAACGAGGCCCTACTGTACTCAGTTATTTTTTATTTTATTTTTTAACAGAAATTTTAGATGTTCTTTCTAGATGTTCAATAAAATAGTTGTCTTTTAGTCATCCTATATGAAATTGCAATATTGAAATAATTATAATGTGAAATATACATGAAATATGCATGAAAAATACATGTGCAAATATGCGGCAAATAAATAACTATTTTATTGAATGTAAGTAATTTATATTTATATATAATAATAAAATAAGCCTAATAATAGCAATAGCTAATAATAATAATGCTAATATAAGCCTATTTTATTACGAGGGTCGATCCAAAAGTAAGTTTCCCTTCATTTTTTCAAATAGACAACTATGTTTATTTTCATTAAAATTTACATCGTCGGAAAGATGAAACTTTCCTCTATTTTTCGACATAATCGCCATTTCGATCAACACATTTTTGTAGACGGTGCTCCAACTTTTGTATGCCCATGTCGTACACCTCCGCCGCCAAACCCTTAAGAAAGCGCTGCACCTCTTGTTTCACTTCCTCGTCGTTCCGGAAGCGTTTGCCACTCAGGTGTTCTTTTAACTTGGGGAACAAGTGATAGTCGCTGGGCGCGAGGTCCGGACTGTAAGGTGGGTGGGGCATGACAGTCCATCCAAACTGCTCCAAAAGTTCCTGGGTTTTGCGGGAAGTGTGAGGTCGGGCGTTATCGTGAAGCAGCGTTACACCTGTTGTCAGGCGTCCTCTCCTGCGGTTCTGGATAGCACGCCTGAGTTTAGTGAGTGTCTCACAATACCTGTCCGAGTTTATTGTTGTCCCGGGTGTCAGGAACTCGATCAGCAGTATCCCCTTGCGATCCCAAAAGACAGTGGCCATGATTTTGCCAGCAGAAGGAGTTTGCTTGAACTTCTTTGTGACTGGTGACCCTGAGTGACGCCACTGTTTAGACTTTTCTTTGGTTTCGGGGGTGAAATGAAAAACCCACGTTTCGTCACCGGTCACGATGGAGTCCAAAAATTCTTCCTTATCGTCTTGACACTTTTGAAGAAACTGTCGAGCACAATCGAGGCGTTTCTCCTTGTGTTCTGCTGTCAGCATGCGCGGTACCCATCGAGCGCAACACTTGTGATACCCCAACTTTTCAGTCAAAATTCTTTCCACTGTACCGTAAGAACTCCCAGGAATCCTATCAACGAGTTCACGGATGGTGATTCTCCGGTTTTGAAGCATTTCGCGTTCGATCTTCTCGACAATCGACTCCGAAACTGCAGGTCTTCCACTCCGCTCTTCGTCGTGAACCTCCTTCCGTCCGTCACTAAATTCCCTGCACCAATGTCGGACCATTTGAACGGACATACACTTGTCGCCGTAAACTTGTGTCAACTTTCGATGAATTTCCACAGGTGGAATTCCTGTCGCATGCAAAAACCGAATAACCGATCGAATTTCGCACCTGGCGGGATCAACAATAAGAGGCTCCATCGCGAACGGAAAGGGAGTGGGGGATCTGCCGTGCACAGCGGTGTTGTCGAATTTCGCCTAGCAGCTTCCAACGCTGCTGCAGCTCTTTGGGAAACTTACTTTTGGATCAACCCTCGTATTATGAGCAATATGAAAAAGACCAGTCAAAGATGCTGCCGAAACCAACATTTTTGTAAAGAAAAACTTTTTTATGCATTTTGCAGTTTTCAAATCCTTATGATATCTATATAGAATTAACCAAAATTAAATGTTGAATTTTTGAAGACAATAATTTGTTTTTTTTTTTCATTTTCCGACCATCGGGTTCACTAAGTTCCTAAGTAGAAATAAATTACTACCCACGTGAGTTAGTTACAGGATTAGGTGAAAGTTCTGTATAAACTGATTTAAACCTTCTTTTTTAAGCTTTCAAATGGTTTTCCAATAAATAGTATTCATGAAAAATCTATTCTGATCTTAATACTATTTTTTAATGAATATGAATAAGTAACTTACCCCTTTGTTCTCGGCTCGCCAACATTTTGCCTCGCATCTGGCCACAAATAGAGCATCGTGTCCATTATTATAGATCATTCGTAATTTTGCTTCAGATTTTATTAATAAACTTAACAGTATAATTTTAACACTTGTAAGAATCAGTCGTTTCGTAATCATATCTATTCCTGAGATACGAGAAGGAACTATCAAGATCAATATTGATTTTAGTAGTCTGACGCGTCGTGTGCCGCTTATTCTTTAAGTTCCGGCGTCATATTGCTCGTTGAATTTTCACTTGACTGCGTGACTCCAGCTGCAACAAAATTAATTCTTATTAGTAATAACAAAGGGCAGCAAAGATAGCTAATAGGCTAAGCTAAATACGAAGATCGAGTAAAACTTCCGTTTTGCAGATTGATGTTTGATTGATGGTTTATTTTGCAGATTGATGAATATGTTTGTTATCGCCGAAAAAAAACGATTTTTGTATTGATAAAACAGTACTATTTGGGCGGAAAATCCATCACGGGCAACCCAGTGAAGGTTAACGCGATCCACCTTCCAACCGGGGTTATTTTCTAAAATAACTCCGAAACTGGACATCAGGTAGATGGGGCAATGATTTTCCGTGACACTGGGCCACTGTAAAACTACAGTCTTCTTTTTCTTGGTGTTTCCGAAGACTGAGTAGATCAAGAACTTCGCACCACCCTCCTCTGCAGGACACTTAAACAGAGGGGGTGTATCTTAGGATATTTATTTAATTAATATAACTATTTAATTAAAATAAGTGCTTACGGTTACCTTCATACCTTGGTCTTGCTACACATCCTGTTCAGTAAAGGTTAGAGAGATGATTTAGATGATATACATCTTAGAATAATACGGACGAAAGATTCTACATGAACATTTTGAAATGATGAAGCTATTGACCAGACGAGGACCACATTTGTTCAGTGCGGACCAAAAATGGAATGCAATGACCATAGTGCTGTTTAGACATATATAAGAGAATCCGAAGGAATATTCTGCGGTAATTCTTAACTGTTGATGAAGCTTGAATTCATCACTACCCACCAGAAATGAAGAAACAGTTAAAACGTTATTTTTTCCCGGGCGAACGCGCCCCGAAGATAGCGAATTCCATCGGTCGGAAAAGTCATGGCTACTGTTTTAGAGGATTCACAAAGTATTATCTTCATCGGTAATTTGTAAAAGGGAAAAACGATCACAGGAGAGCGGTATGCTGCATTATTAGTCTAGTTTTACGAAGAGTTGATAGAAAAATGCACAAACCCATTCACTCGTCGTTGCAGCAGTTAAATAGACCAATTTGTTTTATGAATAGATGCCATGTCTATCCTGTTTTTCATACTTGGCTCCCCTCCGTCCCTCCGTTTCTCTTTCCAAACATGAACATATAGCTGGAAACTAATTCACATGAAATGAAGCGGTCGTTGGACCTTATTTTTCCTAATGTGGGGAAAGAAATACTGTTAGAGTCATTGCTTAGTGAAATTCATCGATGCTAATAGATTTTGTGTCTCTGAAACTGAATGGCAATAATTTGAATGATACGTGGTTCCAACAAGATAATATTACATACCACATTGCAGCTCTCATTATCCATTAATCGCACCCAAAGTTTGGTTAATCGATAATTGCAAAAAATGTGACTATAATATTTGTTGGCTTTTAGGAAAATGTCTATATTATTTTGGTTGATTTATTATGCAATGAGTGAATCTTCGATGAATTAAAATCGTAAAATTAGTCCTGATTTATTACGTAAAGTTATCAAATGAAATCATGATTAGAAAGTAATGAAAAAAATATTCCACCTAAAATGATTATTGTTTTATATAATTTTAAAGTATTATTGCTATCGATAAGTTTATATATATATATATATATATATATATATATATATATATATATATATATATATATATATATATATATATATATATATATATATATATATTATTTAAAAGAGCGTGTGTGTGCTGTTCTGACAGATTTTCTTCGTTAGTCACTATGGTTAAGAACAAAACCAATGGCTGGTAATCCGAGAGAGGTGCTAATCGAGGTTTTCTGTAGCCAATTACCCTGGTTCGGAACCTACGATAAGCTGTAGGTACAGTCGCTAAATACCCTTCTTGGTTGTTGATGCGCCTCTAACCCCAAAAACTTTGCTTTTCTTAGTTTAAATTAAATACTACATAGAAAATACTCCAAAAAATTATATGACATTTTTTGGGAAACGTAAATATATATGTATTGTTATTTTTCAAGAGTTCCTCAGTAACAATATGTGTAATGTGTTAGAAATATATGTATATCAGGTAGTTATTTAAAAAAATGCAATTTTTAGAAATTTTATTACGCAGGTGCTTGTTAGAAGTGAATATATTAGCAATAAATATTTTTTTACTTCAACCATATATTCACATATTCAATATTTTTCCAAATTGTTCTATTTAATTGAAACAGTCGCAAAATACGAATATAGTGTGAATAGCCAAATAGTTTTTAAATAAAATATATTTTTAATGGAAAATCGATTTATTTTCAAACATAGTCTCTTTGTAACTGGATGCACTTCGCCCAACGATTTTTCAACTTTTTTTATGCTCTCCAAAAAGTACAACTTGCTGAACTTTGCAAAATAGTCCTATATTTCGAAGATGATCTTTATATTTGATGCAAATTTCTTCCCGGCTAGCCATTTCTTCATGTTTAGAAAAAGAAAGAAGGTGGAGCGTAGGATGAATGCAGCAACAATTCGTAACGTGAATTGTCGTGATCAAGCAGCAGTTTTTTTCTTCGCCAAATTCTGTTAAATAGTTTTCGATTTCGGCGATGATCTGTTCTTACTTACTTACTTAGTTTTCATCTCTTCTACCTTACTGGATGTAGAGGTTTGGGCTATCCATCAGCCCCCTTAGTGGAATCATCTCCATTTCCCTCTGTCTCAGGCCATCACCATTGCTCCCTCCCAATGAATTCCCCGCCTCTCCAGATTTTCAGCGATCAACTAGTTCCAACTTTTCCTCGGTCTTCCTTTCTTCCTCCCTTCGTAGACACCCATGGCCCACACTCTCTTCACAACCCGCAGGTTTGACATCCGCACAAGGAGCCCGAGCCAATGCAATTGATTTTGCTCAATTACTTCCAATATCCCTCTAACGCCCAATATCTCTCTTATCTCGGTATTTCTCAGTCTATTCCACCGTGCCACCCCTTTCAATCCTCATCACTCTCCTCTCAAATACTTGTAGTTTTACTGTTTGCTGTTCAGACAACACCCATGATTCACTACGGTGTCAGTATCACGAAGCTATAACTTTGGTTTCCTTAGTGATTTCCCTTCTACAGAAAAAGGGCCTGTACATTGCATAATAAGCTATAGTCGCACTATCTATTATATTTGTTAGATTGCATTCTCCATTTCCTTTTTGCTCCAAGGTGACTATTTGGAGATATTTAAATTTATCAACTTGCTTCACATTTACGTTGTTCAGCTTAATATGAACATCCTCCAAACATTCTGAAACCAGAATGCTTGATGGCAGATGCCAGATGATCTCTTCATTTGATGTAAATTCTTTTTCATCCAGTCATTTTTTTATGTATGGAAAGAGAACGAATTTGGCGGGGTCCAAGTCTGGAGCATATAGAGTGCATGGTCGTGGTAAAGCAGCACTTTTTTCTGTTTGTTTTTTAATGCATTCTTCGTGAAATTTCACGAACAGTGCTTGAACAAAATGTTCTCCTGTGATCGTCTTTTCCTTTTCCAAATTATCTAGGAAGATAATGTCTTGCAAATCCCAGAAAACCATGGACGTGATCTTTCCGATTGAAAGAAACGTATTCGCGATATAAAACCCACTATTTTAACTATTTCTTCATTTTTGGTGTGTAATGATAAATCTTTGGGATGGATCATGATCGTGATATTTGTAATCGTGCAGCATGTTCATTAAGACATTAAGACATTAATTAAACAACATTAAGACAATAACAGACTTTCAACTTAGAGAGGATTTGATCAAGGACGCATTTCAAAATTTAAATGACAAATTTTGAAAAACTATCTAAACATGTAAATGATTTTTAGGACATTTTTGAATTTGTCAGCTCTCATGGTGTGGAAGGTAGTAACTTTTGTCCTTGCTTTATGTCTCTTTATTAGATATAAAAATGCCCATTTCTTATGTCCTTACTATTCCCAAATATTGCAACAGAAAATTTTGTTGTATGCTGGCTATATTATTAAATTTTGATATCGTATAATTACAATGTTTTTCAACTATTTATTTAACAATTGCCAACAATTAATTAATGTTTACTTTTATTATAATATTTAACCATTGTTATTGCCTAACAGCATGTATGAAAACTTATTAGATATTCATTACTCCATTTCAAACAAGTTTTTACACAAAATATTCATTGTGTTATAAGATTCTTCTTAAAATTAATCTTTAGTAGTTAAGCGAGCTAATTTAGTTTTTGTTTCGTATTACATCTACGTCATATTTGGTAGCCTTGTCAATCAATCAGTCAGTAAGCTAGTTTATTTGGGTTCACGTTCGATGAAAAATTTAGTAATAAAACATATTGATTGTTTTTTCAGTAGTGATATTGTTAATTTTTTTAAATATATAATTTATAAATATTATATATACGAGGTGTGTAAAAAAGGAATCTTTTTATAATTTTTGTATCTAATTCAAATTACAATTCTACATTGTTCCCTTCAAAGTAGTTTCTCTGAGAAGCCATTTAGCGCTGAAGACGGTTTGTCCACTGTTTGCCTCCAAAAGGGCCACCCCACCAAAAGGGAAGGGGAGGGGGATATATATATATATATATATATATATATATATATATATATATATATATATATATATATTCTTTTATAGATCATTATAAAGCAACAACTCACAATATTCAGACTCATAATGATCAGACGATATCAGATCATTACGGTTTATATTGAATATCATTATTTTTAGAATATGCGCCAATAATGAAAGCAGTTTATGTACGTTTGCAGTGATTGACGACTACTATTGCTCTGATGCTAGAAAATCAGTAATGATAGTCGTATAACTCTAACTAACTAACTATATATATATATATATATATATATATATATATATATATATATATATATAAACCCTGCTATCATTTCTGCACCATTTCACGAATAGGTTAATTGAGCGTCACCAAAAAGGAGTACTGCTAGAGTGTTCAAATAAAAAATATATTGTTTTAAAAGGTCTTTCTGAACTATTCTATACAAAAAATATATTTATTTTTCAATATTAAAAATTTTTACGAAAAAACCATCCATACTATATATACACACCCTTTCAATGAAACATCTTTTCTGAGTCCTGTATATAACGTGTTCAGATAAGCGCCAATTTGACGTCCTCTTAGAAGTATATTTTTCATTTTATCCACTATTGTGCGTCCGCAATGTTGCCAGTTCCACTATCTGTTGTATTTTGTGGTTACTGTATATAATATTACATACATACGCGTATCTGGCGTCCGGTTTGTATATTAATTACACCTTATCGCTTATATGACGTCCTTTTCTTCCAAATAACTGTAATATTATTTTAAAAGATATTTGACCCTGAAGAATTTGTCAAGGAGGCGCCGCAAGATTTATATATCCGAAAATAACCGAACGAATCCGAATTGAAGGCTGAAATAAGACCGAATTAAGACCATCTGCATATTACATGCATTTTGGTTTTGTAATACAGGGTGATAAATTTATTATCGTGAACGGATTTTTATTAATTTTTGTTAAGTTAATTATAACTAATTAAATTAATGTTAATACTAAATTAATATTATAAATTAATTAAAAAACATTTGTAAAAGTAGATTTTGAAGCCAAAACGCTACATATACTATATATAAATTATACATTTGTAATACAGAATATTTTGTTAAGTTTATTATCAGCCAGATATACTTTTTCCAGGCTATTATTTTGACATATTTATAATTTAATTTTGATATATAAATAAAGGTGGGTTTTAAAGGCAAAGGGCAAAGGCTAGCCACTAAGGCCTAAATATTGTCCCAGAACCAAGATTTATATTGAAGATTTTGGATCATATAGTAGATTACCATGGGATTATAGTAGATTATGGGCCCATAAATATAGCTGAAGATCCGGTATTTGCTTTACAAAAGGGTTGATTACTAGCAAAACATTTAGTAAGAACCACTCAAAAGCTATATCGATATACTGAGAAACTGATGAAACTCTGGTTTATCTTTGAATTTGGTTGTTGCCAAAGAACAATATCGAATTAGAAGCCACATGCAATGTCTAATTGCTTTTGAAAACCAAATTCCATCAGTAATGTGATGGAAATTAGATGTTCGTAAAAAATGCGGATTGAGCTGTTAGTCGCACAAAGATACTATCTCTCTCGAAAGTCTGACGAATTTTTGCTGGCTTGATTTTTGAAAGCATGGCTACTTTGTGGACGGACGAATATATAGCGCAAAAGCCGAATTTTTAAGGATAATCTTATTGATGTGCGCACAGTCGTTGATAAGACAGGGAAGCGCTTTGTTGACTATCATATCATGGATAGGGAATTGATGAGGCTGAAAGGACTGTAATCCGAAGAGAAGTTTTAGTTTCCCTTCTTTAGAAGCGGTAAATGCGTTAATGAGTTTTGTAAATATTGCGTTATGAAAAGAAGTTGACGATATTTCTGACCTCAGTGACATGCCTGGATCTGAAACCACGTTATCTTCGCGCATTTTTTGGATCATTTCATGGTCAGTGATGATGGTGACCATTATCTGATTTTAGGGGAGAATATCTTTAAAGAATTTTCATACAGTTGATCTGAGAGCTTGATGTGATCAGATAAAAAAGAAACACTTCCCAATTTTCATCTTTATCTAGTCGAAATCTGAGCAAATGTTTAAATATATACTGACATCGAGAATTATTAGGGCCTAATGAGTTTAGTTTTTTTTTTCTTTTTACACTAAACTAAATATTTCAACAGTTCAAAGGAATGTTTAATACTGGAGGATATGTTTCCATTAAAATATTGCCCTTTTATATTAATTATAAGTTACGTACAATATACGAATGCCCTTATTAATCTATTCATATGTAAGCTGAAAAAAGGACATTTTATAACCCAATACCTTTACCTAAAAATATTTATATATATAAAATTTAACAAACATGTCTAATTGGGGTCATTAAAAGATGATTGTAACATTTCATGATGAAAGTATTCTTAGTGTTTATTTAGTTTTTTATGGAATTATTAGGGAAGGAAGCTGGATATGATTAAAAATGTACCTGTAATACCAATAAAAGTTTATTTATCAACTATAATACCTATATAATGAACTATTTGCTAAGTATTTTTTCTGTATTCATTTTGAATATATACCTTAATTTGTGGCCATGTTTTGTTATCGAATATTCCAGGATGTAATATTTTAAGTTCATCTATTTCACCCTTTTTAGGGGGAATTTTATTTTTAATGTGATTTTCAAAATATAACACTACTGTTTGTTTTTGTTCGGTAGTCCAACGTATTAACTTTCTTTTCCTCTTTCTCTCGGTTACTCTAGGATCTTCAGTAGCTTCAATTTTATCATCAACGCTTTCTAGTAAGTCCATATGCATTTCATCTTCTTTCAACTCAGATTCGCTTTCGCTATCAATACTTCCATCATCGATAGTTAAAATATCGTCTTGTAGATCTATGTCTATTTCATCCAAGCTCTTACCCTTATAAGAACCTGCTTCACCTTTTTCCATTAACATCAATAGTTTGGAAATTTTGGCCGTCTGATATACATCATCAGGCAATCGATAAATTTGTTTATGTACATTGCTCGTATGTCCCATAAACGTGGCTAACTGTTCTATATCATTCGGAGACATATTAAAGATCTGAGTTATTGTTGCCAAGTGTTTTCGTAGTCTGGTGGATGTTATAGCTTCTGGATTTTTCAGTTTAGCGACTTTCACATGTTTTTGCATAACCTGGTATCCTGTGATTGGGTTAGATGTGTTCAACTTAGGAAACAAATATACATTAGTGTTACTTACAAAATTGCTTCTCAAATTAATTAAAATTTTTACATGATCTTGCAAATCTAAACTGAAAAGAACCGGAACACCACGTCCACGTTTTCCACGCATCACTACACGTTTAAATTTTGTCAGCAGTATTTTTTCGGTTGTAGTAAGGGTATCATTAAATTCTTCATAACTTTGATAAACAGGTGTATGTTCATAAATATGCAGAGGGATTCGTTGCATTTCCCCTACTCTTTTGCGATTTAGTAATAATAAGCGGCAAAAAACTGTTTCCATCAATAATTTGTAAGCATCTGTTCGCTGTTCGTCATATTTAAGTATTTCTACAGCTTTAGATGCAGTTTTTAAAAGATAGTTCCGAAATGTCTTTAGATCATCTGCTAAAGGTAATATGGTGAGTTTATTCCATTTTTTTGTGCTTAAATCGAAAGCAGCCATTGTCGAAATTTCAAATTTCCAAGAGTCTTGTAAAAGCTGTTTGAACGTTTGAAAATTTGCTTCCTCCTGCCCAGTTGATAAGGTGGAATTATTAAACTTTCGCTTTAAAGTGAGAAGAATTGCAACATCACAACATTGTTTCAGTGATGTTTGTATGTTCATTGCGAAAGTGGGTGAACCAAATACTTCTTTAATTGGATCAAAGTTAGAAATTTGTTTTGTTGCTTCAACAAATAAATCAAAATATTCTGGCCGGAGAGCGTCATACAAGTTCCTAATTGTGGGATGCAGCTCCTTTACTCTTAATAGTATTTTACCAAGCTCGCGCATTTTTCGAGAACATACATGTACTAAATGTTTTTCTCTATGACTTTTTAAATAGCGAGCACCAAATTTACATATTAGAAGGTCTTTCTTAACAGCTAGTGATATTTTATCTGCTTTCATTCTCGGAAACACTATTTCCCGTAAATCATTATCTATTGGTAAATGTTTCACTAGAACATCTTGAGAATCACTCAAATGAGAAAATATTGTACTTTTTCCTGGATTTTGCCAGCAATATTTTACATGTCGCCATAGGTACCGTGATTGATAGTATCCATAACAATATTTACATGGTGCGTAATCAGAACGGTGATTTGAAATCTGACTTTTCTTTACCGGTTTAATACATTTGTCGATATTTTGCAAGTGGTTTCCTTTTTTTCTCAAAGCTGCAATATGTTTTTTACGAATTGAATCTTTACATTTATATGAAAGTATCCTTTGAACTTCTAATTCAGTAGAATGATTCCTTACTAAGTGTCGTGCAAAATTGAGTACCTTCGATTCACAAAAATAACAAAGGTCTGGCGTTCGAATTACTTTAGACTTTTGCTCCTTTTTGTCCTGAGTTTGAATGTTGTCATTACCTAATATTTTATGTTGATTTTCTATAGAGACACATTGAAAATCGGTGTTTTTGTTGGACATGATGTCTTTAGTAATACTTTGAGCATTCGATATACTCGAATCATTTTCTTCAAAATACACATTTGGATGCTGATCTTGATCATTTATACAGCAGATCGTTTCTTTATCTGAAATTAAGCATATACAGATTATAACTTTTGTTCTATAGTTTATAATTTATAAATATATTCAAGAGGTATATACAATTAAAAACCATTAACATATCTTCATTTGGATATTTATAATAATCACACAAAGAAAAATAAGTATTTAGAAAACAATCCCATCTGTATAATCTCTTTTATTCCAGCATTATAAAATTTGACATCTTTTATAATATATACCATTCATAGATCAAAAAGACGCCAAATTTATTTAGAAGCACTTTAGAAAAAAGATTTAGCGAATAAAACAAAAAAAAAGGTATAATGTGAACATTTTCGTGCCATAACTTTGCTATTGCTTGCTATTTTAAATGTGGTCTAACTCAACAACAATGTACGGAAGTTCTACATTCGAGTTTTGGTGATGAGCCATCATAAATTATAAGTATTTATAGCTAGTTGCAGATTTTACGCGTGAAGTCACATGTCTCATTATCAAATTTCTGAAAGGTCGTCCATCCACATCTGCTGAATAGCGACAACCCTAGGCATTGACAAGAAATAAATCCATATGGTATTGTCTGGGCATTTGGCCATAGTAAAGCCTTGTTGCCGACCAAGGTAATATATTCATGCACTGTTTAAAAATAAATAATTGATCATTGGTTTATCTGACATTGTCGCTAGTGGATTTAGAGGAGCAAATAACTCTAAGTGCTGAATGGTATACAACAATTTGTTTACCAGATGCCATTAGTGAATTTAGTCAAAATATTCGAAGTCGACTCACCATCCTTCATCATCACAATATCGACTTTTGTTTCTTCCCGCTTATCAAACGCAACTTGCGTGGTCTTCAATTTTTAACGCGTGATCAGGCTGATTTTAGAATATTGTAGAACCTTTGCTCTCACCCACGTAGTAAATAACGTAATTAAAATATTCTACTGATCTTCTATAGCGTAGATAATATTTACATAATACTTCATTAATTGAAGAAAAATCTTCTAAGTAGGTCATATTGATTTATTAGAGAATCAAGGACGTTTTAAAAAGAATGAAAATGCAAAAAATAAACCAAACAAAATAATATTATATACCAAAATTACTAATTATTTCTGGCCCAGAATATATTGTTAAAATGTATCAACATTATAATAACAATAAGGAATACTGAAAACATTTCAAAATTTTAGTCTCCTTTTTCTGTAAGAAGCATATAAAATATTAGTCCTAAATAATTCTGAAAATATTTGTTTAGAAATCAATTTTAATACCACAAAAATAAGCTAAAAAATGATATCTTAAATTATGGTAGAATAATGGGAAAAAGCAATTTCAAATACAATAATAATACAATTTCAAAATAAGTAGTCTTATTTTTTTTACATAATTAACAAAATTTTACTTTAGAATTTCGAACGTAAATCGAATTTAAATACATTTTTTTGTTTTATGTGTACATAAGGTTTTGCACAATCTGCGCTTCTACTGTTTTGCAAATGTTCATTCAAATTTTCTAAGAGTTTTTGATATATTTTGCCACTTGTGGGTGTGGACAATTTTATTTATTTATAATATATTCCTGGCATTTACTAAACATTAACAAAATATTAACTGAAACGTTTTCGACGTGTATGTTTTACAAGACCGTTAAATCTTTTTTCTAAAGACATTTAAGAATATGCATCTTATTTCTGATATAATCCTTAATACTTGAAATTTTACTTTAAATTGCCAAACATATTCAAATTCGCGTAACCTAGCTTTTGTCTTCAAACGAATTACATATATGTTAACAGCTAATAACGTCTTAAAGTAACATTACATACCGTCATTATAACCATCAGCAGCTATCAATAATAATTTTAATTCCAGCACTAAAATTAAAAGACAGTTAGTTAAAGGACAAAAGTTGTTATAATATTTTCAAATTCACGTATCGTTATCAAATGGTTACCTTTTTTCTGTTCTTCAACGGATAAACCTTTTGTTGTTTCATATTTGGGTATATATGGTGTAAGTGGATCGTGTTGTACATTAATCACTAAATCGACCATTTTCTTGGTCCTTGTTTTTAATGACATTTTAAACCAAAAATAAAATATCCCTTAAGAAAAGAAACACCTAACCTAAAATAAAGTTACAAAACTTTTTACAGAAACGTATTTTTCTCTCTGCATATATAATAATTATAAATATCTTTAAAATAGAAAGTATGGTTTAATATAATCGAAATAGTAGATATACTAAATAACGAAAGAAGAAATAAATTATAATCAAATTTCAAGTTAATATATGTATATATAATACTAAAATAAAATAATTAATGTAATAATTAATGTAATAAAATAATTAATATTAATGTAAATTTTAATAAAATAAATAATTATGATATTGTACTCATTTAAAATAAAGACTATAATTTTTACGTAAAATATTACGTACTAACTTAGAATATACGAAGAACTAAAAATGAGAGTGGTAAAAAGTTAATCGTTCTCGAAGGCCTACGTTGCCAAATTTACAGGACGCAATACTATCAGTAGGTTAAAATAATATATACACAGTTACAATATACACTAATAATAACAACGCCTCTAACGGAATTAACGCGAACTAAAATATACAGACAACTTTTGTGGAGATATCATTATAGCGTCCACGTATGAACGGTTCTGCAGCTATCTGTAATATATTTTTAATCAAATAATTATCCTTTTATAAGATGGCAGCAACTTCACTATTCTGTAATAAAAAGTGAGCTCGATTGTCCCTAGTGTAGCGGGTAAAAAACATGCGAGAACAATCGTGCGTCCGTATACGGACGCCCTAATGCGGTGGACGCAGAATTTAATGCAATTACCACAATGTATGGACGTCAAAGCAACGTAAAGACATATATATATATATATATATATATATATATATATATATATATACCATTCAGTACCATTCAATACCATTCAAAATTTTTCACAGTTTCACAAAGCCCAACTTCTTGTGAACGGAGACGAATTAATAAATTTGGATCTTCATCAACCTTTTCAGCAAAAGGTAAATTTTCAGTAAAAGGAAATTTGAAGGACACCTCGCGTTTAGGCACATTTTGTTACATGAGAGAGAAGAAGTTATAACGTGGAGAGAACGAGAAAGGGAGCTATACATTCCGATGCCACGGAGTGGAGCAAAAGAGAGCGACGTATACACAACGATACAGAGCGATAAACTAAGATAGTGTCGCGTATACGCGCGTTGTAGATGTACGCGTCAGACACTATATATGAATTTCACGTGTAAGGTGCTGTGCTGCGCACGCCAAATTTTCTTGCCTTGTTATTGTTTTAATATCGAGCAGCGTGAAATACGTTCGGAATTTCTCGATTATTTGGCGAATACATCGCTCGGCTGACATTTTCAGGTGTTGTCCACTTCAATTGAATAGTCCACCTGACTGGCATGAGTCTTTGCGCTGCCTCTTAAAGGCGACTGCGCAGATTATATCGGGGTAGTTCGGAGCTATTCGGAATTATTTAGGAACACACTAGTACTCCAAGTATTTGAAAATCGCCTTTAAAACCGCCGATTCCAACTCTGCGTATAAAATCGCGTAGAAATATTTTTCTTTTATCATCACTGTCAGTTTTAGTTAGTTGCAGCTGCAAGTCGTACGAAGTTAAATCGAGCAAATATGAGAGAAGATCGAGCTCCACTACACTTTTCTAGTCAAAGAATCGCAGACAAGAATGTTATTTTAAAATGAAAGAAATAGTGGATTTAGAAGCCACTGAGTTTCTCAGTGAGTCTAGTGAATAGACAAAAGTAATTCCGAGGCATTTCAGCTATTTTTTGGGCCCTTTCTTCAGCGCGCATTGTAATTGATAGTTTTGGCCCCACATCATCCTCATTGTCCTGTTAACCATCACGAACTATTACAAACGTCTAGTACGTCTTTCATATCATCACTATAGACAGTTTAATTATTTAAAATATGTTTGACACTTCATTTTACTACTATTTAATTTTTTTCTTCGACAAAGGCTAAGAATATAATCTCGCCTTTTATATCATTATGACTTATCTTGAATGTGACATTACATAATGCTTGTATATTGTCCATTTAAAGATGGCCCTGTAGATTTACCTTATATCGCTTTTCCTATATCAAGGAAACTGAATGAAATTGTTTTTTCTAATATAAAAACGAATACGTATATTTTTCTTAAAATAGATCAAGAGCCATCTTTAATAAGGCAATGCCGAACCTGGCAAGACATTAACTATCTTAAAAAATGATTAAAGGTTGGCTTAAATGTTAATTTTTATTATTCACTGGACCAGGTCATCTTCGATTATTAATTTATTTCTTTATTTATCTAAACCCAATTCACTCCGATTATTGATTTGTTTGTTTCAGAAAATGTTTGCAGAGTTCAACCACCAAAATGGAAAAAGACGGCAAAGGTTCGTAAATGACAATTTTTTGTATATAGTTCACTAAAATGCTTCTTGCATATTAAATAAATTCTAGCTTACTACACTTGAAAAATAAACGAATATATTTGTTAATCCAATACATTCCGATTATTGATTCATTTTTTTCAGAAAATTTTTGCAGAGTTCGGCCACAAGTGTTGGTAAATAACAGTTCTTAATGTATAGTTGATAAAAATCTTTCCAGTATATTAAATACATTCTACCTTATTGCACACTGAAAAATAAACGAACACATTTATTAACCCACTGCACTCCGATTTTTGATTTGCTTGTTTCAGAAAATGTTTGCATAGTTCGACCAGCATAATGAAATTGATAAAAAGAAGGCCAGCATATGAAAATTACAATCATTATTATAAAGTTGATTTAAACGTTTCTTGTGTATTAAATAAATTCTAGTTTATTACACTTTGAAAATTAAATCAGCTTATTTATTAGCCCGATTATTGATTTACTTGTTTCAGAAAATGTTTGCAAAGCTCCATCAGCATAATGAAATTGGTAAAAAGATGACAAGGATTGGTAAATAACAGTTCATAATTAGAGTCTATTAAAGTATTTTTTGCATATTTAAAAAAAAATCTGACTTATTAGATTTTGAAAAATATAGAAATTTACTTGTTAGACCAATACACCCAGATTATTAACTTGGATGTTTCAGAAAATGATTGCAGAATTCCACCAGCATAGTGAAATTGGTAAAAAGACGACAAGAACTGGTAAATAACAGTTCATATTATAGAGTTGATTAAAGTGTTTCTTTCATATTTAAAACATTCTAGTTTATTAGATGTTGAAGA
The DNA here is from genome assembly GCA_031761425.1 of Cosmopolites sordidus. NCBI lineage: Eukaryota > Metazoa > Arthropoda > Insecta > Coleoptera > Curculionidae > Cosmopolites > Cosmopolites sordidus. The sequence continues at coordinate 330,288 of JARFXV010000852.1, read as the reverse complement.
ATAAACGAATTTACTTTTAGTTAGACCAATACACCTCGATTATTAATTTTCTTATATGATAAAATATTTGTAAAGTTCGTCCAGCATAATGAAAGTTAAAAAAAAAGATAACAAGAGTAATAAATAACAATTGTTAATATGCACATTTTGAAAAATTAGCTTACCTATTTGTTACGTCAATACACTCTGATTATTCATCGGTTTGTTTCAGATGTTTGCAGAGTTCAACCAGCATAATGAAATTAGTTGAAAGATGGAAGGGCTCGGAACTGATAGTTCTTAATGCACGCTTGATTAAAATTATTCTTAAATATTGAATACATTCTGGCTTATTATAGTTTCAGAACTAACGGATTAATTTGTAACATTTATAAAACCAAATTTTTGAATTTCATGTTTCAGAAAAGGTTTGCATTGTTGGACCAGAATAGTAAATGAGCCATTATTTATGACCCAAGTACTTTCTGTTAATTGATAGAAATTATGATAATTTTTAATCTATTAATATAAAATTGATTTAAAGGATTTTGACTTTTGACATTTTGAAAAATAAACCAATTTATTTTTTAACCCAATACACTTCGATTATTAATTTGCTTGTTTCAGAAGATGTTTGCAGAGGTTGTCCAGCATAGTGAAGTTGCTAAAGAGATGACAATAACCGTCCTTAATAGGTAATTGAATGAAATATTTCTTGCATGATAAAATATATCCTAACTTACTACATATTTAGAAAATAAACGAACTTATTTGTTAACCCAATACACTCCGATTATTAATTTATTTGTTTCAGAAAATGTCTGCAGAATTCGACCGACATGATGAAATTGGTAAAAAGATGGCAAGAACTGGCAAATATCAGTTCTAAATATATATTTGATAAAAATGCTTCTTGCATGTTAACTAAATTATAATTTATTAGACCCTAAAAATAAACGAACCTATTCATAAACACAATAAACTTCAATTATTGATTTATTTGTTTCAGGAAATCTTTGTAGAGTTCCACCAGCATAATCAATTTTTTAAAAAGATTACTAGGGTTCGCAATTAACAGTTCTTAATATATAATTGCTTAATGTTGATCGAGTGTGTTAAATACATTCTATTATACCTTGAACTATATTATTATTATGCCTTGTTTATTATACCTTGAACTATAAACTAACTTATTTGTTAACCCAATACACGTCGATTTCGATTTGTTTGTTTCAATAAATATTAGCAGAGTTCGACAAACAAGATGAAGTTGTATAAAAAATAACAAGGGTTCGCAAATAACTGTTCCTAATCTATGGTTGTTTAAAATATTCCACACCATCCTTAGTTTAAAATATTTCTAGTGTATTAAATACATACAGCTTATTGCACACTGAAAAATAAACGAACTTATTTGATAACCCAATACACTCCGATTATTAATTTGTTTGTTTCAGAAAATGTCTGCAGAATTCGACCAACAGGATGAAATTGGTAAACAGATAGCAAGAACTGGCAAATATCAGTTCTTAATGTATATTTGATTAAAATGTTTCTTGCACGTTAACTAAATTAAAACTTATTAGGTCTTAAAAATAAACGAACGTATTCGTAAATACAATAGACTTCAATTATTGATTTATTTGTTTCAGAAAATCTTTGCAGAGTTCCACCAGCATAATGAAATTTTTAAAAAGATTACTAGGGTTCCCAATTAACAGTTCTTAATGTATAATTGGTTAAAATTTATCTAGTATATTAAATACATTCTAGCGTATTATTACCTTGAAATATAAACTAACTTATTTGTTAACCCAATACACGTCGATTTCGATTTGTTTGTTTCAGAAAATGTTTGCACAGTTCGACCAACAAGATGAAAGTGTTAAAAAAATAGCAAGGTTTCACAAATAACTCTTCCTAATGTGTGGTTGATTAAAATATTCAACACCATCCTCAGATTAAAATATTTCTAGTGTATAAAATACATACAGCTTATTGCACACTGAAAAATAAACGAACTTATTTGATAACCCAATACACTCCGATTATTAATTTGTTTGTTTCAGAAAATGTCTGCAGAATTCGACCAACACGATGAAATTGGTGAAAAGATAGCAAGAACTGGCAAATATCAGTTCTTAATGTATATTTGATTAAAATGTTTCTTGCATGTTAACTAAATTAAAACTTATTAGGTCTTAAAAATAAACGAACGTATTCGTAAATACAATAGACTTCAATTATTGATTTATTTGTTTCAGAAAATCTTTGCAGAGTTCCACCAGCATAATGAAATTTTTAAAAACATTACTAGGGTTCCCAATTAACAGTTCTTAATGTATAATTGGTTAAAATTTATCTAGTATATTAAATACATTCTAGCGTATTATTACCTTGAAATATAATCTAACTTATTTGTTAACCCAATACACGTCGATTTCGATTTGTTTGTTTCAGAAAATGTTTGCAGAGTTCGACCAACAAGATGAAATTGTTAAAAAAATAGCAAGGTTTCACAAATAACTCTTCCTAATGTGTGGTTGATTAAAATATTCAACACCATCCTCAGTTTAAAATATTTTTAGTGTCTTAAACACATAAAGCTTATTGCACACTGAAAAATAAACGAACTTAATTGTTAACCCAATACACTCCGATTATTAATTTGTTTGTTTCAGAAAATCTGTGCAGAATTCGATCAACACGATGAAATTGGTGAAAAGATAGCAAGAACTGGCAAATATCAGTTCTTAATGTATATTTGATTAAAATGTTTCTTGCATAAAAAATAAACGAACCTATTCGTAAACACAATAGACTTCAATTATTGATTTATTTGTTTCAGAAAATCTTTGCAGAGTTCCACCAGCATAATGAAATTTTTAAAACGATTACTAGGGTTCGCAATTTACAATTCTTAATGTATAATTGGTTAAAATTTATCTAGTGTATTAAATACATTCTAGCTTATTATTTCCTTGAAATATAGACTAACTTATTTGTTAACCCAATACACGTCGATTTCGATTTGTTTGTTTCAGAAAATGTTTGCAGAGTTCGACCAACAAGATGAAATTGTTAAAAAAATAGCAAGGTTTCACAAATAACTCTTCCTAATGTGTGGTTGATTAAAATATTCAACACCATCCTCAGTTTAAAATATTTTTAGTGTCTTAAACACATAAAGCTTATTGCACACTGAAAAATAAACGAACTTAATTGTTAACCCAATACACTCCGATTATTAATTTGTTTGTTTCAGAAAATCTGTGCAGAATTCGATCAACACGATGAAATTGGTGAAAAGATAGCAAGAACTGGCAAATATCAGTTCTTAATGTATATTTGATTAAAATGTTTCTTGCATAAAAAATAAACGAACCTATTCGTAAACACAATAGACTTCAATTATTGATTTATTTGTTTCAGAAAATCTTTGCAGAGTTCCACCAGCATAATGAAATTTTTAAAACGATTACTAGGGTTCGCAATTTACAATTCTTAATGTATAATTGGTTAAAATTTATCTAGTGTATTAAATACATTCTAGCTTATTATTTCCTTGAAATATAGACTAACTTATTTGTTAACCCAATACACGTCGATTTCGATTTGTTTGTTTCAGAAAATGTTTGCAGAGTTCGACCAACAAGATGAAATTGTTAAAAAAATAGCAAGGTTTCACAAATAACTCTTCCTAATGTGTGGTTGATTAAAATATTCAACACCATCCTCAGTTTAAAATATTTTTAGTGTCTTAAACACATAAAGCTTATTGCACACTGAAAAATAAACGAACTTAATTGTTAACCCAATACACTCCGATTATTAATTTGTTTGTTTCAGAAAATCTGTGCAGAATTCGACCAACACGATGAAATTGGTGAAAAGATAGCAAGAACTGGCAAATATCAGTTCTTAATGTATATTTGATTAAAATGTTTCTTGCATAAAAAATAAACGAACCTATTCGTAAACACAATAGACTTCAATTATTGATTTATTTGTTTCAGAAAATCTTTGCAGAGTTCCACCAGCATAATGAAATTTTTAAAACGATTACTAGGGTTCGCAATTTACAATTCTTAATGTATAATTGGTTAAAATTTATCTAGTGTATTAAATACATTCTAGCTTATTATTTCCTTGAAATATAAACTAACTTATTTGTTAACCCAATACACGTCGATTTCGATTTGTTTGTTTCAGAAAATGTTTGCAGAGTTCGACCAACAAGATGAAAGTGTTAAATAAATAGCAAGGTTTCACAAATAACTGTTCCTAATGTGAGGTTGATTAAAATATTCCACACCATCCTCAGTTTAAAAATTTTTAGTGTCTTAAACACATAAAGCTTATTGCACACTGAAAAATAAACGAACTTAATTGTTAACCCAATACACTCCGATTATTAATTTGTTTGTTTCAGAAAATCTGTGCAGAATTCGACCAACACGATGAAATTGGTGAAAAGATAGCAAGAACTGGCAAATATCAGTTCTTAATGTATATTTGATTAAAATGTTTCTTGCATAAAAAATAAACGAACCTATTCGTAAACACAATAGACTTCAATTATTGATTTATTTGTTTCAGAAAATCTTTGCAGAGTTCCACCAGCATAATGAAATTTTTAAAACGATTACTAGGGTTCGCAATTTACAATTCTTAATGTATAATTGGTTAAAATTTATCTAGTGTATTAAATACATTCTAGCTTATTATTTCCTTGAAATATAAACTAACTTATTTGTTAACCCAATACACGTCGATTTCGATTTGTTTGTTTCAGAAAATGTTTGCAGAGTTCGACCTACAAGATGAAAGTGTTAAATAAATAGCAAGGTTTCACAAATAACTGTTCCTAATGTGAGGTTGATTAAAATATTCCACACCATCCTCAGTTTAAAATATTTTTAGTGTCTTAAACACATAAAGCTTATTGCACACTGAAAAATAAACGAACTTAATTGTTAACCCAATACACTCCGATTATTAATTTGTTTGTTTCAGAAAATCTGTGCAGAATTCGACCAACACGATGAAATTGGTGAAAAGATAGCAAGAACTGGCAAATATCAGTTCTTAATGTATATTTGATTAAAATGTTTCTTGCATAAAAAATAAACGAACCTATTCGTAAACACAATAGACTTCAATTATTGATTTATTTGTTTCAGAAAATCTTTGCAGAGTTCCACCAGCATAATGAAATTTTTAAAACGATTACTAGGGTTCGCAATTTACAATTCTTAATGTATAATTGGTTAAAATTTATCTAGTGTATTAAATACATTCTAGCTTATTATTTCCTTGAAATATAGACTAACTTATTTGTTAACCCAATACACGTCGATTTCGATTTGTTTGTTTCAGAAAATGTTTGCAGAGTTCGACCAACAAGATGAAATTGTTAAAAAAATAGCAAGGGTTCACAAATAACTGTTCCTAATGTGTGGTTGATTAAAATATTTGCAGAGTTCGACCAGCAAGATGAAATTGGTAAAAAATTACAAAAGTTGGCAAATGACGGTTCTTAATGTTTAGTTGATCAAAATGTTTCTGGATATTAAATATATTCTACCTTATTACACTTCAAAAAATAAACGAACTTAATTTTAACTTAATAAGCTCCGATTAATAATTTTCTTACTTCAGAAAAAGTTTGTAGAAATCGACCAGCAGAATCAAATTAATAAAAAGTTTCGTAATTAACAGTTCTAAATATATAATGGATTAAAATGCATATTAACTAAATTATAGCTTATTACAAAATAATATATAAAGCACTTTACAAAATAATCGAATTTAGTTTTGAATTCAATAAACTTCGATTATTTACTTGTTTCAGAAAATGTTTATAGAGTTCAATCAGCATAATAACTTATTTTATATAATAATGACTTATATATATGATTAAATTGTTTCTTGTATTATAAACAAGCTTATTATAAGTAAACAAATTGTCACACTTGTTTCAGAAAATGTTTGCAAAGTTCGATGGGCAACTGACGATATTTGTAGAAAGGCAAGGCTCGTTAGAAACATTTCTTAATATATATTCGATTAAAATTGTTCTTGATTGTTAAATTAATACTAACTTATAACATTTTAAACAATGAACCAACTTATTAATTATCCCAAACCACCCTTACTATTGATTTGCTTGTTCCAGAAAATATTTGCATAATTCGATTTATATTTTAAATCAGTATCTTAGACTATGTTATGTTTCCGGTAGCCATAATGAGAAGAAAACTCAAAATATTTTCAACCGAGTCTTCTTTTAGTTCACCGAACAAGTTTCCAACTTTTTTATGCTTTCCATAAAGTACGACTTGTGAAACGGCGATGATCTCTTCATCTGATGTGAATTCTCTTTCAGCCAGTCATTTCTTCATGTTTGGAAAGAGAAAACAATTGTAGGGGTCGAAGTTCGGAGAATAGGATGGATACGGCATCAGTTCGTAGAGCAAATTGATCAATTTCACTGTTGCGGCGGACTAGTGGGCGGGTGAAGTAAAACTTTTTTCTGTTTTTTTTTATTAATTCTTTATAAAATTTGACCAATAATGCGGCACAATACTCTCCTATGATCGCCTTTACTTCTACCAAATAATCCATGAAGATATTGCCTTAAAAATCTCAGAAATTAGTAGGCGTAACCTTTCCGGTCAATGGAAGTGTATTTGCATTCTTTGGGTTCACGTTTACCGGCTAAAATCTACTGCCTTGAATGTTCATTCCTTGGTGTATAGTGGTGGATCCAAGAGTCATGAATCGCCTGAAAACTTCCTTCAAATACCATATCTTACATTTTGTTGATCATTTATTTCCTTAGTAGTGTCCTATCGCTCTATTTCGATCATCTTGAAACTCAGTAAATCACTTATGAACCTTGAAATGGAAATGAACAGAGTCCCTGTAATACTTTTTCAACTTTATTCGGTTTGTGCTCTGGTTTGTCCAAGAAAAAAGTAGTAGTGGAAAAGTTTTCCATGGTTCCAAAAATATCGAACTTATCTGCTTTTAGATCATCTGCATATCGGCTTGAAGTTCATGGAGCGTTACTAGAAAAGAAGCTATTTTTGAAGAAGCAATCACCTTTAAGATCGCATCGCCATCTATCGAAAGAGTATCTAACATTTCACTGTATCGTTATATCTTTATCTGAAAATTCAAAACTATACTTCATGGGCATATATTTATTTTAATTTCATGTTATAAATTTAGAATTTATTTACTACGAATTTTTATTGCGAAACTAAATTTAGTCCAATTAAAAAGCAATTAATAAATGATTTATTCGTTTAATGTATTTAATTGACACAAATATAATTTTATGTGGTTTCTCTTGTTTTAGGCGACGTACATTTATTTCATTGGACATGTGATATGTTGACAATTTCGTTATAACGCATTCGAAAAACTTTTAAACCTTATCGACACCAGATCTCCCGGTATTTTTTTTTTAAATTCAACGCTTTATTGTAAAAAACTGGTTAAATATTTATGATTCAAAGTATTGTCCATTGTTGGCCATTACCATCTTTCGGGCAGCATGCGAATCCCGCGTTGAGAAAACTGATCATCTTTTGAAACGATCCACGAATATATCCAATTTTTAACTTCTTTATAAGACCGGAAGTGCTGGTCAGCCAGGTCGTGAGCCTATGATCGAAACAGGTAATGGTCAGAGGGAGCAACGTCTGGAGAATACGGCGAATGGGTAGGACTTCCTATTTCAATGTTTTGAAGTACCTCAATCCTTCTATTGGAACTTGGTGTGAAACACTAAACTTGAAGAGATTGCACACTCTAAATTAAAGATTAAATCATCTCCTCATGATGCTAACATGGTTAGCAAAACGTGTGTCGAGAAGTTAAAAAAAGTGATTTGGTGTTTAGTGGTAAATCTTTTCAAGTTTAGTTTTGAAGTATGTTTTGACCACTTTCGTAACATGGGACCGAGCATTGTCATGCTGTAAAATCACTTTATCGTGTATTGCTGCCGTTTGTCTTTCAGTGCTCGACTCAAAGGCATTAATTGCGTTCGATAACGATCTCCTGTAATTGTTTCAGAGGGTTTTAACAGCTCGTAATATACTACACCGAGCTGGTCCCACCAAATACGGAGCATGCGCAAGCAATACGGAACCTTTGAGCCGTGAATATTCGGTTTAGCCGTGGAAGCGTGGCCGGGATATCCCCATGATTTTCGACGCTTGGAGTTCGTAATATCGTAATAGTCCCCAGTCACAATGCGATGCAGAAATCCCTTCCGTTTTTGCCTTTTAAACAACTGTTCAATAGCAATCAAATGGCGTTCAACATATCTCGCTTTCAACTCGTATGGCACCCAATATCCTTGCTTCAGGGTCATTCGCAGGTCTTTGAGGAGTTGTTGAGTCACTTCCAATGATCTTGCCAACTCTTCTTGACTTTGACATGAGGCTTCATTAAGCAATGCCTCTAATTCTTCATATTCAAAAACTATGCCAGTCTTCGACGTTAAAATCATCGCTCTTGAAGAGTTGAACCCATTCACAACACGTTCTTCCACTCATAGTGGTCTTACCATAACTCTCTGAGAGCATTCGGTGAGCCCCAGCCGCAAATTTCTTAATATTGAAGAAATCAATTAACACCTCCCGCAAATGACGACTATTTGGCTCATAAACTGATATTTTTAATCGCAAATAACTTTAAGATGTAAACACAAATCGACTATGCTATAGGGGTGCTATGGGGTTGTGTTTACAAAATGTCCAAAGGTAATGCATGCTGTCTAGTACTTATTTTGACGACTACTTAACGTCATCTATAGGAAAACGGCGGGAACAAAGTTGTATACCTTTTAAGTCAAAACAGAAGAAAGACAGTTGGTGACCGAAGAAAAAATTATGAACAGATTCAAAAATTATTTCCAGAAATTGCTGAATGAGAAAGAAAAATCCAGATAAATAATTACATTGTTGAAAATTAAGAAGTGAAAATTGTTCTTACTCACCCCAGTTCAGGGGAATGATATATACCTTATATAGGGGGCAAGTTATATACCAGTTGTGGCGGTCAATGATTCTTAATTTTTCTAAAAATAATACGTTTAATTTGGGAGAAAGGTAAAAAATGGTTTATTCAAAGTATGCACCATCGCTAGCTTCTCATCTCTCTGCCAGTTTATGGGTGCCCTCCCAAAAAAAGTACAGCTTTTGAGGTAGTCCAGTAATCAAGACACTTTTCGACATCTCCATAATTGTTGAAGTGTTTTATAAAAAGTGCGTGATATATCGTAAATAAAAAAGTAAAAAAAAATTTTTCAAAAATAAGTTGTAGCTGTAAGGGGCCAAGTCCGGAGAATATGGCGGGTGAGGCACGAGTTCCCAGCCAAGTGCAGAAATAGTGTCTGTAACCGTTTTCTCTGTCTGTCATGGGACGTTGTCATGCTGCAAAATCACTTTTTCATTTCTTGTAGCCGATTATCATCGTTTTTCGATCAGTACATGGTTAAAATTAATCATTTCTCGAAAGTAGCTAACGGTATTAACTATTTCACCTGATTTCAAAAACTCATGATATACGACCATCTGATCTCACCAAATGCACAGTATTGTCTTTCTTCCAAAGCGATTCGTTGTCCTGAGTTAGCCCATAATTTCCTGTGTTTTTGGGTTCTCGAAATATATACATTTTTCCAGTCACGATCCGATACAAAAAAGTCTTTCTTTCATGCCGAGAAAGCAAAACTTCGCACGCCATTAGCTTTTCCATCTGTCTGCCGTTCTGCCGAGGTGGTACCCATTGTCCTACCTTCTGAATCTTTATGATGGCATGCAGACCATCACAAATGGTTCGGCTAGCAACATTTAACCTCTCTGCCATTTATTATGGAGTTTGCGTATCGTTCTCTAACAATGCTCGCAATTCGACATCTTCAATATTTTTCGAGTTGACCTTGTCGTTCTTTGTCTTTCAAGTCAAACGACTTTTGAATCATTTAAACCAAAGTCCACAAGCGTTTTGCGTTGGAACGTTATCACCCTAAGTTTTCACAAGCACGTGCCGAAAAGGCTCTTTATTTCGCTCGAAACTGGATATGTTTACCAAACGAAAAAATATGACATTAACTTGAAAACGTTTAATCAATGGCAATAAAAGGTACTGTCGTAATAACAAAATTTCATTAGCGATTAAGCTGTGAACCAATCCTTGTTTCCACTGCCATCTCTGCCTCTTCTAAAAAATTTGAGTTATTAACCGCCACACCTGGTATATTATTAAATATTTGTTAAATGATTTTCTCTATAGCATGGACACAATTTTTTCAAATACAGACATTCCAATATCCAATTAAACGGCTCAAGATATGAAAATGTAAATAATCAGTGCCTAGTAAAAGGCCTGTAAAAAACAAATAACATGTTATACCCTGCCAAAAATAATAAAAAATACATAAAATAGCTTTTATTACAACGTCTCCAGTATTGGGCATATTTTTATATGTTTTATATATTATTCAAGCGAAATAGATGGTAGTCCGACGGTGCGATGTCCGTTGAGTAAGGTGGAGGGGGTAAACATTCCAATTGTAGCTCAACAATTTTTACCGGGTCGTCACTGAAACATGTGGCCGTGCATTGTCATGATGAAATACGGCGCCTTTCCTGTTTTGGCAGTTTTTCTTCAGTTACTACCTTTAGCCAATCTAACTGTAAACAGTAAATATTGGTGATGACGGTTTGGTTGAAAATGGCCAGGCTTATCCATTTATCTTTCGATTTCAGGTGTGGGCTTCATAATGAGCATCTAACTCGCGATGAAACGACTGCCTCCGCAAAGCCTTCGTCAAGGAGGGCCACTAACTATGCTAGTGGGTAATGATTTGATTTATGGAAAAAGCTCATAGTGTATAGGTCTCTTCCAATCCCACTAAATTACAAAGTCTCCCATAAGAAAATTTCTATTTAATTCCTCACTACGCAAACGCAACAACTGTGAGGGGCGTAGAGTGCATGTCAAGCAATAGCGCCGCGTTTAGAAACTTAGTCGGTATCGATCATTTCTCGGAAGCAGACCGTTCGTTGTGGAGCTATTGTAGCGCAAGGAAAGTTCATCTCAACGGTCATGCAAATAAATAGAACTGTCGTTACTAGAGTGCAACGAACCCGAAACACAAGCATCAAAAACCTCTACATTTACCTAAAGTCACTGTATGGGCTGCAATGTCAACGCGAGGAATAATCGGCCCGTACTTTTTTTGAAGACGGCAGGGGATGCACAACTATCGTCAATTTAGAGCGTTATGTGAAAATGTTGGACACATTTTTGGTACCTGGTTTGGAAACTGTAAAACTTTGGTAACTATGGTAACATTTGGTAACTATAAAACTTTGCTGGTGACAATCAAAGAACATGGTTTGAGCAGAACGGAGCAACATCACACAGTTCCAATACGTCTCTGCCGCGAGTTCGTGAAATTTTCCTGGTGTGGTGACATAATTTACCCTCCGCGTAGTCCTGATTTGAGCCCTATGCACTTTTTCTTAAAAGGATGTCTAAAATTGAAAATTTACGTCAATAAACCGGATTCTTTTGCGCAGTTAAAAGAAAATACCTGACACGAAATGGCAGTCATTTCACCGATTATGTGCCGAACCGTCCTAAGGAATTTTGCTGTTCGTTTAGATGAGCGCCGTGAGGGTACAGGTTTTATTTGGATGACACTATTTTTAAAAAGTAATTTCCTAAAATGCGTATTTCAATAATTAATAAAGTTTTTTGATGGATGTGTCTCTTATTTATATCGCTATATCAAAAAGAAACTTTCTTTTGGGACACCTTGTACAAAGTATGATTTTCTCCGGATGGAGGCCGTCTTTCGTCATATTTAAAACCGCCGGCCCTGGAAACTGCCATGATTTTTTTCGTTCACGTCCTTGTACACTATCCACTTTTTATCACCAGCTTCAGAGATAGATAGATGGAGCTTTAAAATTAATTTTCAGTAAAAGATCGCACCAAGAGATTCGATCTAGGTGATTTTTCGTTAGCGTTCGGGTCCAGTTTAGGTTGTTAGGGTCCAATTCATTAAGGATCCACACATCGTATCGGCAAACGTACCAATTTTTTCATATGGTCAAAAACGGTCGATTTACTAATATCTAACTTATCTGCTATCTCACACAACAGTGTGAGACATCAATACTAGACATCAGTACTAGAGCCAGAGTCAGAGAGATGCCAGTCTTCCAAGTCAAAATCTCCACATTTAAATCGACCAAACTACCTTTGCTTCGCGCTCTCTCCAACAGAACCCTCTTCGTAAATGGCAAAAATCTTGTTTTTTATTTGGATAACGCTATTGCCTCTTTTGAAATTAAAAAGCATAAATATGGCGTAAATGCAAGTGATCGACCGACATTTTCAATTTGAATCAGCTTGACTAACTGAAGGCAAATCAATTTAAATCTGACGTAAATATTGTAAAGGCTACATTAATTAATATTATGTAATTAAACATTACTAATCCAACTCAGATTTTTGTTTACATGCAATAAAGGAGCAACTATTGGAAAATCTCTACGAACTTTCTAGACAACCCGATACTATACAAATTAGCAAGCTCTGTTCAATTGTATTTTATTAATAATTTATAAAATAATAAAAATATATATAATATCACAACATTAAAATAAACATTTTAATAAATCTTACTGGAATAAAATATTACTGGATACCTCAGGATAATAGTTAGCATATCAAATTAGAAAAGAAAAATATTTGTATACTTTTAAATTTCCAGGGAATTCCAACTTCCAAAGGGATATCTCACTAAACCCTAAATCACTTATTTTTAATTTATTGATACACACCATGCTAACCATGTTGTTGAGTCTTCTTAAATCATCATCTGATGATGCTAACGTAGTTAGTGAAACGTGCGTCGAAAAATTTAATATACGTGAATTTTGGTGTAGTGAGAAATCTCTTTGAATTTAGTGTCTCACGCCAAAAATTCTAATAAAAGAATTGGGGATATTTTTAGTTTAAATACAATTATCTCAATAAGAACATTCGCTTCTGTAGTATTATATAATAATTTGATATAAAATTATTTCAAACACACTCTTTTAAAAAATATTTAATTAATAATTTTCTATTTATTAGCACAAATATTTAAACATTCTCAATATCGAGTTATCATACTCGGGATGCAACTGTACCATTAATTATTACTTATTAATAGACTTCTTACGAGGAATAAATAGAATGTTGCAAGCTACAAAAGCAAATATTAAAAAATACATAAAATATTATTAAATACAATGATTCTAGAGTTAGGGTTAAAAAAAATGTCATAAATGGAAAGATCATTTATAAGTTTTATAACAAAATTATTTTTTCTTTATAATTAAAAAGTTGAAAAAAAGTATCAAATTGACATAAATTTTTAAACCTAGTACCGATGACACCGTGATACCATCGACAATTCCCGAAAAATCCCGAGTGTGTGTGACGTCACAATGTTTATTTCTCCTCAACATTACAGACTTTTAGTTTTCAATCAACTTATTCTTGTTATTATCATCAGTGTATTGATAAGTTTATTAAAAAGGTGAAATCCAATTAGTTATCGTGCCTATTTCGTACCATTTTATACGAATACTACAAAAACAATTCCCGAAAAAAATGTTTTTAAATGTGCCACAAGACATTAAACGTCGAAATCAATGGTTCCAAGCAGCACGTCGAATTAACCCTAAAACAACCTCAGATTTTTACAATCACCCGTCATCAAATATATAAAAAAGATTATTATTTAATTATATCAATTTTTTTATGTTCGATTATTTATTATCTGCTGAAGCTATACAATCGTGACATTGAATGTGCTGAATTTTTCTTAGTTTTTTTGTTAATAATTAAGGTAACTATATAGGCTTTACTCAAAACGTTATGTTCTAGACATACACGCCCTTTCACCGTGCAAATACCATTTTTAGCGTTAAATTAAACATAACCTATAGCCTTGTCACTGTAACTTTCGCGTGACACCCTACAAATAATTTAATTATATTTAATAGAAATATTTTATTTCTTATTTACGTTTACATTGTTATTTAAAAAAAAACTCAAATTGGTGCTTTAACACCAAGAAAATCTGTGATCATCAAAATATCCATATTTTGATGATCACTTATTTTGATTAAATTAGTAACAAACAATATTTTTTTGCACTAAACTTTACTTTTAATGTTGACAGTATATATATATATATATATATATATATATATATATATATATATATATATATATATATATATATATATATATATATATATCTGTGTGTGTGTGTGTGTGTGTGTGTGTGTGTGTGTGTGTGTGTGTGTGTAAAAGCCGTTGACAGTACTTACGTGAAAACACATGGCATAACACGTTTTCGTAATCACATGATTTTGTTTTAAATTTTATAAATTTTAATTAATTTATAGTTAATTGCAAACTATTTTTTAAAGTTTTGACATCGATTATCAATATTATTTATCAATTCTTCTATTGGATTAAATCATCTCCTGATGATGCTAACATGGTTAGCGAAACGTGCGTCGAGCAGTTCAAAAATGTGTTTTGGTGTTTGTGGTAAATCTCTTCAAGTTTAATATTATTTATGATAAAGTTTTAAAATAAAGTAAAAAAATTGAGAATTATTTTTTATTCAAAAACCCAATTCCACTTGGGGGCACACTTTAGATTTTTGTTATTTTACATATTGTATAATCTAACAAGTTGTGAAATTTTAGATTTTTAATTGTTTTCCATTAATATTTTATTAAGTAATAACAAAAATATATATTATCAAACTGTTGAGATAGATATTTAAATCAGGCGTGCTTCGGAAATAAGAGATTATTTAACATGTCATGGGAAGAATATATTTTTTATTAGTATTACTTCAGCGTTTGACTTATGAATGTATCGGAGGCAAAAGTAGTACAAATCTGAAATTGGTGAATATCTTTGATTTACAGAACATAGATAAGGAAAATTAATAAAGATAAGACTAGAAAATAATGTATAATTAAAAAAGAAAGAGCAAATTTCACCTATAATCTGGAATTAAACTAATGACAAATAATATTAAAAAATTTTAACTAACTTTTGGTAGTGAATATGCCTTGATTTTAACCTTTCGGCAAAAACATTTTTGATTTATGTCTTTAGAACTATGGACATGGATTTTTTAATAATACTTAGGTAATACTAAGATATGTCAAAATTCTACAAAACGATTAAAAATTTGACAGAATATTCTTTCTGTCGTTAAGCCATTGTGAAAATTTCAAATCGATTGACTAAGCCGTTCAAAAGTTATTGTAATTTAAAATCGTAATTTTATACGTGATCTTGTAAGGATTCGATTCACTAACTTAAGAAGGTAAACACGTTATAAATATACAAATAAAAGCTATCAAGCGTTTTAAACTTTCAGATTATGTAACTATTTGAATCCAGTTTTGCACAATTTTATTAATATTAATTTTCGGTATCTTTTCCTCCGCTTGTGTCTCCGATACATCCTAAGAGTAATTCCGAATGTACTTTTTTAGAAACTGTCATTAAATCATTTTTTCTATCTCCTATTATCAGGGATAATGTGTCATAAATATTTATATAAAAATGATAATAATTAAAACACTTGGTATTTGTTTCACAATACATTCAAGATATTCTCTAACATGTTTCGGCCTCGCGACCATTCTCAAAGAGAGTTATGTATAAACTAAACTAAAGTTTCAAAGTGCTGTCTAATGGAAGTCGGTTTTTTCATCTCGTTAAATTTATTACACTATCAATAATTGGAGTATTTCCGAAGTCTAGCTGGGTGTTTGTTAGGTTTTTGCCGTCGTATATGGCTTTTTTAATTTCGAAAATTTCCAGGTAATTTAACAGCCTGCTTTTATTGCAGCTATGTATTAATTTGGTATTATTAATGTTAAAAAAATGGTTCTGGTCTATACAATGTTCGGCAAAGCCCGTCTTTCTCTGATTGTGTAAAATTGAATATTTATGTTCTTTTAGCCTATCATTGAGCGATCGGCCCGTTTGGCCTATATAAATAGCGTCACACATATTACATTTAATTTCGTATACTCCAGATTTGCCACAAAATTTTGCTCTTTCTTTGTTATTGTTTAACATCGATGCAAGATTATTCTTATTAACAGAGATAATATTAATATTTTCGTTCTTTAACTGATTTGTGATTCTTGAACTTAATTTGTGAATATAGTTTATAGCATGCCAATTTTTAGAATCTTTTTCGGGTGTTGCGGCATAAAAATGTTTGGTGTTGTTTTTCTTAATCTTGTTTTTTATCATTTTATCTATGATGCTTGGCTGATATCCATTATTCCTTGCGATATTTTTGCTTTTTTTTTTGATAATATTAAGTTCTTTTTCATAGCTGTCTTTTTTAAGTGGAATCGTTAGAAGTCTGTGGGTCATACTATGAAAAGTGGACATTTTTACATTCCATGACTGATTTGAACTTGCGTGAATAATTGTATCGGTATACGTGGGTTTTCTAAATATTTCGAATTCTAATTTATTCGGTGTTCTTATTATTTTTAAATCTAAGAAATTTAATGAATTATCCGTCTCTGTTTCTATTGTGAACTGGATTTTTGAGTTTACACTGTTTAAATATTCAAGAAATTGACCCAATAGTCTTTCTGTACCGGTCCATATGCAGATAATATCATCGACATACCTGGCCCAAAAATGTATGTGTCTTGTATAATTAGTGTCGCTAAATAAATTGTTTTCAAAATTAGCCATATAAATTTCTGCCAGGAGGGGGCTCAGGGGGCTTCCCATTGGTAATCCATTCGTTTGTTGGTAAAATTTTGAATTGAACAGAAAATAATTTTGTTCGGTACATACATTGATAGCTTCTATGAGAGCATTTTTGTGTACGATTTCAAGATTGCATTCATGAATTCTTTCAGTGAGGATATTTTTAAGATCTTGTACCGGAATGGAGGAAAAAAGGCTTTTTATATCGAACGAAACTAACTTTGCATTGGGAGGTATCTGTATGTTTTTTAATTTTGTTGTTAGTTCTATTGTATTTTTGATTGCTTTGGGCGAGTTGAAATCGATAAATAATGGTAGATCACTGTTGAGTTGTTTACAAAGTTTATATGCAGGAGCATTTACATAAGAAACGACTGGTCTCATTGGAATGCCATCTTTATGCAGTTTAGGCATTCCGTATAAGACTGGAGATTTTGGGTTCATGGTATCTAGTTTGGATTGCGATATATTTAAGAAGGTTTCATTGTACGTTTTTGTAATTTTCTTTACAGCGGTATGATATTTTTTTGTTGGATCGGTCTTGAGTTCTCTACAGTTTTCTGTGTTGATGAGTGTGTTCATTTTTAGTAGGTATTCATCTTTTGTTAGAATAGTAACAGTATTACCTTTGTCAGCTTTGCAAAGAATTAAATTGTTTTGGTAAATTTTGTTACGTAATTTATTAATTATTCTGAGTTCGTTGGAATATTTATTTTTTATTTTATTGTTTGCTATTATATTTGCAATGTTATATTTTGCTAATTGGCTTTTATTTAAACTACTTAAAAGATTCTCTAAATTGGCTGCGAGTATTTCAATATCTGTGGATTTGACGAAGTTTGGACAGTATTTGAGGCCTTTTTCTAATAACTTAATTTCTTCATTATCAAAAAGACAGCTATGAAAAAGAACTTAATATTATCAAAAATATCGCAAGGAATAATGGATATCAGCCAAGCATCATAGATAAAATGATAAAAAACAAGATTAAGAAAAACAACACCAAACATTTTTATGCCGCAACACCCGAAAAAGATTCTAAAAATTGGCATGCTATAAACTATATTCACAAATTAAGTTCAAGAATCACAAATCAGTTAAAGAACGAAAATATTAATATTATCTCTGTTAATAAGAATAATCTTGCATCGATGTTAAACAATAACAAAGAAAGAGCAAAATTTTGTGACAAATCTGGAGTATACGAAATTAAATGTAATATGTGTGACGCTATTTATATAGGCCAAACGGGCCGATCGCTCAATGATAGGCTAAAAGAACATAAATATTCAATTTTACACAATCAGAGAAAGACGGGCTTTGCCGAACATTGTATAGACCAGAACCATTTTTTTTACATTAATAATACCAAATTAATACATAGCTGCAATAAAAGCAGGCTGTTAAATTACCTGGAAATTTTCGAAATTAAAAAAGCCATATACGACGTCAAAAACCTAACAAACACCCAGCTAGACTTCGGAAATACTTCAATTATTGATAGAGTAATAAATTTAACGAGAAAAAACCGACTTCCATTAGACAGCACTTTGAAACTTTAGTTTAGTTTATACATAACTCTCTTTGAGAATGGTCGCGAGGCCGAAACATGTTAGAGAATATCTTGAATATATTGTGAAACAAATACCAAGTGTTTTAATTATTATCATTGTTACTATGTTTCACCAAGAGCCAACCGCGCAATCAATCAAAACTATTTATATAAAAGTAAACAATATAATTAACAGAACTAGCAGTTGATAACAAAACGAAAATTTCCTCAGATATATTGTTTCATTGAATTTTATTGAAATTAAGGATAATACACCTTAAATATTATTTATCGGTAAGATTGCATAATTTGATATAAAGAACTATTTATAATAAATAAAAATATATATCTTAATTTTATAACAAAGCTAAGTATTAGCAAAAATGTATTTTAAAACGTTTAATAAAACTTACCTTAGAAATTAAAAATTACCGAAAATAATCCAACAGAGCATACCATATCAGATTGAGCAAAATTTTCTCGGATTCTTTCTAGTTTAACCATATAAAGTCAATAAAACATTTTATAGTTAAAATCGGCAAAAAATCGACAAAATTCCGAACGTGACTGTGTTTATGGGAAAGCGCGTCACCGAAAAGCTCTCGCGTACGACGTACGACAGCTTTTCTACTTCCGATCGATTATGTATCCGCCGCAGCACTACATCTAAGCCACCGAGATGCGATCTGTTCTTGCTTTGGAGGACCGCCTTTAGCACAGTAACACACACACGCACACACCCATTCACACACTTGTATATATATACTCCTATTATATATATTTCTCTTATTTACGTTTCTCTCTTGTTTATGTTACTTTTAATTATATTTACTCTTATTCCCTATTATGATTCTGTGATATCTAATATATTATTTATTTTTCTAGTCCTAAATCCGAAAATGATGAGCTAATTACTGAAACACGTACAGTTATTTTTGAAGGGAGACGACATATTTTGTATAATATATAAAACGTGTTAAATTTATGAAAATACATTACTAAGGATTATGTGAATAAAAAATAGATTATATGAGATACCATACAGCGACAACAGCTTTCAATTTTTCCCCTTTTGACATAGAAGGGTTCCGGGGTCTCTTGTATCTTGTTTTTATCGTCCTGGTAAAGCCTCTCTCCTTGCTCGTCGCTTACTGCACCCAAATTTCACCAAAAAACTCCAAATGGCAGTTTAAAAAATGCATTTTTAAGGACATGTGACAACCTAGTATTTCATGTGCTTTCAAGAGTTCATCTATGATGTTTTTAAAGAAACAGAAACCAGAAATTCTTTCACTACACTTTCAAAATACTTTCAAGCTGCCAATTTATTTTCATTTGACTTTATTTGAAAACGGAAATCACCTAGAAGATTCCTTCCTTATTTGAGGTCCAATAAATATGCATTATTTTAGTTTTGCATCACTGAATTGAGGAAATATTTCTTTTAGGTACTTGAAACCATTACCTTATTTGTCCATGATTTTGACAAAGTTGTTCATTAGTTCAAGCTTAATATGAAGAGGCGAAAGAAACACCACAAGGGGGATATTTTGTTTGAAAATCAAGTTCAAACTAAGCTCTGTGAGGCCAATCTTTCTTACTGTAATGCTCTTTTGTTGCACTACTGTCCCTTAGACACAAAATTCAGCAATAATTTGTACCAAAGTACCTTTGTACTCCAAATTCAGGTACAAATAATTTCGATATGCTCATGATATAAAGTAGAAGCCTAAACATGAAGAGATTTACCACTAAACACCAATACACTTTTTTGAACTGCTCGACGCACCTTTCGCTAGCCATGTTAGCATCATCAGGAGATGATTTAATCTTCTTAATTCTCAGATTAAATCATCTCCTGATGATGCTAACATGGTTAGCGAAGCGTGCATCGAGCAGTTCAAAAAAGTGTTTTGGTGTTTAGTGGTAAATCTCTTCAAGTTTAGTGTTTCATACCAAAGGTTCCAATAGAAGAATTGATAGAAGCAGGTACTTGTAAATGAAACATGCTAGGGCGTTTCTGTGAAAACCTGTTTTAATAACTATCTAAATGAAACGCAAAAAGACCATTTTCATCAATGTTACAAAAATCATGTTGATCTTTTTTATCTGTGGGTATGCGTTCAATAACAATGACAGATCATTGTGATTACTACCCTCTACACATTATAAAGCTACTAAATAATACTGTGATCAAAAAATAGCCTGACTTTCAAGAATTCGCGCGCTTTGCTTATTTGTACAACCTTTTGTTTTGACATCTGACAAAAGTTTCATATCGCTTCGCTTATTAAGTTAAAAATTATGGCGTGTTTTGTAATTGTTAAAAATTTTTGTCAGTAATTTTTTAAATGGATTGATTTGTCGAGCAATGAATTTATGTTCAGTTTTGACCAAAGAACAAAATTTCATATGCTGATACATTAAATATGCAGAGGAAAGTGTAACGGTGATGAAGCTATATGAAAAAAAAATGTTTAAAGTGGTACAAGAGTTGCTATCTATGTATCCGGAATAATAAATCACAACCAATATTTATCATTGTAAATAGTTTTATTGTTTTTCAAAGTATTCTCCGCGATGATCGATACACTTTTGCATACTTTTGAATCAATTTTCATGGCACTTTTTCCATTCTGATTGAAGTATCTCCAAACCATACATTTTGTACGCATCAACCTCTCCTTCTGGCGTCAAAAATCGTTGACCTCTTAGTTTATTCTTCACGGACGAGAACAAAATGAAATTATGGGGTGCCAAATCAGGACTGTACGGCGGATGACCCATCAATTCGATGTTTTGACCAATCAAATATTGAGTTGTTGGGTCCAATGTGTGAGAGCTCGCGTTGTAATTGTGAAGAATGATTTTGCGTCGCTGGTTGTTTTTTCTTTCTGCTTCAAAGACTTTTGGCAAGCAAATGGTTGTGTATCATTCAAAACTGACCGTTCTACAATTCTCTAGTGGTACTGTAACTGCATGCCCTTTTATTCCAAAAAAACAGACGACCATTTACTTCGAAATTTCCCTTGCGTGAACAAGTTGGGTTTGGCTGGTTTTAAAAGACCCATACAGCTGGCTGCAGCATATTTTCGAACTCATACATATAGATCCAAAATTGGTCACCAGTGTAGATGTTATATATATATATATATATATATATATATATATATATATATATATATATATATATATATATATATATATATATATATATATATATATATTTCTTTAAACCAATCGATACAAGTTTTTTTTGAGCGATTATCAAATGATGTGGAATCCAACGCGCACAAATCTTTTTTCACAACTATTCATGTACAATCTTATGTATGCTTGTCATACTAATGCCTAGGGATGCCTCAGTCTGACAACTTGTCTCATGACGATCTTGTTTTATCAGTTCGCTCCTTTGAATATAAAACTACAGTAAGGAGCATATGATTCTGTAAGTATGACCAGAATGGTAGCTTCATATGGCCGACTAATGTTTCCGGTTTGGCAGTGACGCAGGGCAGTTTGAATAAAAACAATAAACTGATAAAAGTTTAAAGTTGTTATTTAAATTAAAACAAAAATTTTTTTGATAATTATCGTTACTGTATTAAATTAATGAAAACTTAGTAGGTACGGCAGAAAAATATAAAAATTTAAATTAATTAAAAAAATGTATTTTTTCAAAGAGACAAAATAAAAAAAATACATATTTTAAATATTCCACTTCAATTATCGCATCAGCATTTGATAATAGTTTCACTTTTATCTTAGAAGTTCGATCAAAACAATCATCAGCAAAATGATAGGAACATAAAAACCTACTGCGGTTTTGAATAAAGTCTGGCTTTTTAATAAAATAAATGCACTGTGTTCTTCTATTTGGAATCTTTAGGCAATCTTGAAAAAAGTTAAGTTGGTTTAATAACAGAAATC
The DNA here is from genome assembly GCA_031761425.1 of Cosmopolites sordidus. NCBI lineage: Eukaryota > Metazoa > Arthropoda > Insecta > Coleoptera > Curculionidae > Cosmopolites > Cosmopolites sordidus. The sequence goes on along the minus strand of JARFXV010000852.1, from coordinate 307,967 downwards.
CAAATCAAAATGGAAGTAACATTTACTTTTATTAGTACAATAATTTCTGAAAAGGATTATAAAAAAATGTAACATTGTGTATTATCTGTTATATTTTATAGATTGTATGAGTAAAGTAACATGTTTTATATGTATCAACCGAAAACTAAAAAATAATCTAAGTTTTTATGACCCAGTATTTCAGAAAACTAAACATTTTAGAACTTAGATTAAAAAATTATGTTCTAAAAAAAAGATAATCACTATCTTGAATAACATTATAATTACATTATTTTACTCAAATCAATTTGACTACGCCTATGCATACCATTCGATATGTTGGCTTCATAACCTTAAAAGTTCATTCAAACAAAATACGTTTTTATTTCTAAGTCATTGATAAATTTAGAATTAAAAACACATACCTACATAATGTTATTCCCGAATTTTTATTGTTTCGTGTCAGAGAACAACCACAAGATGCACAACTAACCCTATTTTGTGTGTTTATCTTATTTCCGATGTTATTACTTTTATTATATTAAAAGAAGTGTATTCCAGTACACTTATTTGACATTTATTATTTATTAAAACACACTAAAATTGCACAAATCTACTATTAAACTTCTAAGTTGTTGACATCAATTACCAAAGTTCCAAAACAATGAGTCATCTGTGGTGTTTCAGTATGGCCGTTTCCGTCTCCATTTATATGTACATAGAGATACGCAAAGCTCCTTCCTGTTAGTTTCATATTCAAAGGTTCGCGCACAGTATCGATGTTTTCTGGTACAACAACCGATTTTAGACAACATTCTTTAAATTGGTCAGTGAGTGGATGACGGCCACGATTGAATTCTCTAAACCGTGATAGACAGTAGTTTTAGATGATGCTTCTTTGTCAAAAGTCGAGGTGAGTTGATCAATGCACTGTTGAAATAATTGACATCAAAAGTCGTAGCAAATCATCGCACGAAAATTCTCACGAATTAAGTCCATTTTTAGATTAATTAAGCAAATTTTTATGATTTTTTTTACATATTATATAGGATAGGAATATATATATATATATATATATATATATATATATATATATATATATATATATATATATATATATATATGTAATGATAGTTTCTCGGGTATCCCGTGTTAGCTGATGTCCACTGGTGGACGGTTTCGATGGAATCTCATCCATCATTTTCAAAGCGTTTACTCGACGGTCTTTCGACGATAAATGCTTTTATCGCATTGCATTTGTCGTGACATTGCATGACATTCAGCTAACACGGGATACCCGAGAAATTATCATTACATTTCACACCCGTGAAAACATTCGTCAAAACATAATAATACAAAACAACTTAATAATATCATCAGTCCATCGTGTTTTCGGTTTTCGCCGTGGACGTTTGCGATCAAGCGGTATCCAGTCCAGGACCGCCCTGGTCCATCTTTCGTCCCATCGCCTCGCTACATGGCCTGCCCACTTCCATTTCAATTGCTTTATTCTTCCAGTGATGTCATTCACTTTCCTTTGTTCTCTGATCCATGTGCAGGTCTTTCTATCCCGTCTAGTAATGCCAAGCATACTTCCATTCCCCTCTTTGCTATTCGAAGTTTTTGAACTGACTGTGATGTGAGTGTCCAGGTCCCACTTCCGTATGTCATAGCGGGCAGGATACACTGATCAAAAACTTTCCTTTTCAGACAAAGTGGTAGTTTGCTCTTAAACACTATGTTGAGCCTGCCAAATGCCTGCCAGCTTCGATTGAAACCCTTTGCCCAAGATATATATAGTGATCCACAACTTCCATATCCGTTCCTAAAATGGAAATCCTTTTGTCCTCGGCAAATTTATTGGATATGACCCGACTCTTCTTCTGGTTTATTTTCAAGCCAAATGTTTCCCCAGCCCTTTGCAATTCTTCTACATGTCTTTGCAGCTCATCTGGATCTTGTGAAAGAAGAACGATATCATCTGCGAATCTAAGATGAGTTAAGTACGCACCATTAATCCTTATTCCATCTTGTTCCCAATCCAGCTTACGGAACACTTCTTCCAGGCAGGCTAAGAAAAGAAGAGGCGATATTGCGTCCCCCTGCCGTACGCCCCGCTCTACATTTATTCCCATCACAAGATCGTCAAGGTGGGCTGTCGCTGTAGCTTCATCATATATCAATCCTAGTAGGTTTACATAGGCTTTCTCTACACCTTGATTAAGCAATGCATCCATTATGGCCCGCTTTGAGATTGAATCAAATGCTTTTTCATAATCGATAAATGCCAAGTACAGTGGCATAGTGTATTCGTTGTGTTTTTCTATGACCTGCTGTAGAACCTGGATATGATCCAATGTACTGAATCCACTTCTGAATCCTGCTTGCTCCCTTGGTTGTACTTCATTGAGTTTTTTTAGTATTCTTTTGGATATTATCTTGGTGAAAACTTTGTACAGCGCCGATAGGAGGCTTATTGGGCGGTAGTTCTTTAAGGAGGCTTATTGGGCGGTAGTTCTTTAAATCTTCCCGTGCTCCTTTCTTATGTAAAAGAATCACTTCTGCATTTTTCCATAAGCTGGGTACTTCTTGTTGTTTGAGGCATTTTGTGTATAATCTTGCCAGTGTTTTATGTGAGGTCCGACCACCAGCCTTTAACATCTCCACCGTTATACTATCATCTCCTGGAGCCTTGCCATTTTTCATCGAGTCTATAGCCTTTGTCACTTTTCCACCAGGATATCCGGCATTTGTTCTTCAGTAGGCATTGCTGTTCTTATCTGATTCTGGTCCTCATATAACTTTGAACAAAATCTTCGGACAACCTCTAGCATTTCCGGCTGTTTCCTGCATATTGTACCATTCTCAAGCATTAAGGAAAACATTTGTGTCCTTTTCCTTCTCAGCTTCTGCTTAGCTTTGTTAATTCCCCTGTTTTCTTCCAGAGTTTTTTGCACTAGCTGCATGTTGAATCGGCGCGTTTCCTCTCGAATACGTTTTCTTATAGTTTTACAATACTATTACACACACACACACACACACACACACACACAAATATATATATATATATATATATATATATATATATATATATATATATATATATATATATATGTATATATATATATATATATATATATATATATATATATATATATATATATATATATATATATATATATATGGTTCACGGGTGTGAATCGAATTCCATCGAAAAGTCAGCGAAACCTTCCACCAGTGGGCATTCAGCTAACATGGGATACCCGAGAAACTATCATTACATTTCACACCCGTGAAAACATATATATATATATATATATATATATATATATATATATATATATATATATATATATATATATAATATAGGATATAATAAATTGACATTTTAGGAATATTCTGTAATATTTTCATTAAAATATATGTAGAAATGAGTCGGTGACAGCAACTCTTAGTGGGCGCCACAGAAAAAAAGGTACTTTGCTGTGGAAACAAGAACTCATTACTCTATCATCTGAAATGAAAAATTAATAAAAAATTAGTTGATAAGTTTTCCAAGGTAACGCTGTCGAGTTTTTATTATTTCTTTTATTTTTGCATTTTTTTTAGCGCTTAGAAGATAAAATACCGATTTTTGACGGAAAACGCAACAATTTAGCTATAATAAAAATTACTTAAAATAAAAAAAAAACTGGACAGCGTTATCTCGCAAGCAATATGTAGAAAGAGTGTTCAAAATTTCAAAAATATCAGTGTAGTAGATTTCAAGCGAGAGTGTTCAAACGCAAAGTATGGGAAAATTGAGTTAAAATCTTACACTAAGAAATTGAAGAATTAACCACTTTTACTTACTATTTTTTACTTACACCTTGGATGTCTAGAGCATGTTGTTGCTCTTGTCTACGACTAATTCGACCTTCTTTACTTTGATTCGCAGCTTGATGCTCCCCTTGGCTTATTCGTTTTTTACTCTGCTTTCTTTGCCCATCCATGAGAACTTAGTCCTGTACTGATACCCATATCATTCATAAAGGCCAGCAAAACAAAACAGCCTTCATTATATGCACATGCTGCTACATGAGCCGCAATTTCAACGAGATTTGAGGTACCACTCAATATTTTTGAGCCGTACGTTTTTTATAGCAGCGCATGAGCTATAAACCGTATCGGAGAGACGGAGACTTGAAATTTTAACACAACAATGTCTAAACTTTGTTCCACAATGCACATGAAAATTTTATAGATTTTTTATTCCACTATATGTCAAAAAAATTAACTAGTTGTCTAGGGTCAGTATGACCCCACTGTGCTTTTTATGTCCAAAAAAAATACGGTGCCCAATGAAGGTTAAAAAGCACTATTGTAGCTGGTGTATTGTAGTGCTGAAACCAATAAATATTTTAGGGTTCTGCTTGTCATTCTGCAATAAAGAAAAAACGAAAGGTCTAATAATTCTTTGGGCGAAAACTGCACACGACGCTGTGACTTTGTGACTAATGACTTTATCATTAAGAAAAGGCCTTTCATGAATGAACTGTAGATTGTCTGTGTCTGTTATGTAACGGGACCTTTGGTTAGTTTATGGAATTTGGATTATGGATTTTAGTTAGTTACATAGGTCTCTATTAAAATTGATGGTTTGTCCTCCGTACAAACCTGATTTGACACCCAATGATTTCTTTTTGTTCTCGTTCGTGAGGAATAACCTACGTGGTCAGCGATTTTTGACATCAGAAGAAGCAGTTGATGCGTTCAAAATGCATGTTTTGGAGATACCTCAATCGAAATTGAAAAAATGCTATGAAAATTGTTTCAAACCTATGCAAAAGTATATCGATCATCGCGGATATATAGGAAAATGTGTCTCTATTATACCATTATACCAATGGGGAACTCGGATAAACACAATTTCTTGACAAAATTTTTATGTTCATCCGCATGATTAATGAATTTAATAATTAATAACTGAATTTTATTGTTTGTTTTAAAATACGTTATAGGGACCGTCGTTTTATTCCCAGTTGAGCGGAGAGTCGCCGAGTTGATATTTGTGGAGCTTCACACGTTAGATGTTTTCAGCTGATCTTGGTATTCGTGGTCTGCCTTATCTTTTAACATCACCCCAGTTTCGAAAAATTTAGCTACCAATTTGTGAATTGTTCTCTTAAAAGGGGCATCTCAAATATTAAAAATTAATTGAAATATGTTATTTAGCTAAATAGCGTTTTACAGTGACGTAAATTAGATCTCACTGATATTTAACAATCTCAGAAAAGCTAATACAGTTTAGTTTAGATATGTTAACTTTATCAATTATTTACCTGATCTAATTCCCACATGTTTCGGCTCCATATTCTTTGATATGTAGAGAAAAGAACATTTCAAACGAGTTTATAAATCAAATTAACCAATATGATATAGTTGTAAATGTTATTTGATAAAAAGTATTTTAATAAATATACATTTGTATTCGCGATAATATTATGCTGTCCGGAAATGTCGTAGGGATTTTCCATTAGTTTGTCCTTTAACGTTTGTAAACGTAAACAATAAAATATGTGTTGAATTAGTAATGTTTATTTACATATTATTAATTCCTGTGGTATTTATAATATTTACGTTCAGATTCGCTTTGATTTGCCTTCAGTTAGTCAAGTTGATTGAAACTGAAAATATCGGTTGTGATTGTTTATTTCAAAAGAGGCAAGGACCCTGTTCAAACAAATAGTTAGGTTTGCTGTTTATGGAGAGGGTTCTATTGAGGAAACCATGGTGAAAAATGCCGTAATATCTACCACGATACATATAATAGCAGATAAGTTAAATATTGACAAATTGGGCGTTTTTAACAGCCTGAAAAAAATTAATACGTCCTCCGATACGATGTGTGATACGAATTTAGTGAACGAAAACTGCTGAACGAAATATCTTCGTGCGATCTTTTGCTGGAAAAAATCTGAAGTTCCATATCTGAAGCGGATGGTAACTGGCGATGGAAACTGGATTCTATCCAACAAAGTGCAATGAAAAATCATGGGGGGTACCAATTACCTTCATCCAAAGAAAATTATGCTTTATATTTGGCTTCTTCCACGCAACCAAACCATCAACACCCACATTTACTGTTCACAATTAGATCTGTTGAAGGCGATAATTAAAATACTAAAGCCTAGAAAGTTCCCTCGGAAGAGCTACGAAATGCTCTTCACAGTTGAGAGGGACAGAGCGTATAGAAAGTTTTCTTTGGAGAATTTATAAGCAGAAAATAAATATTGCACTGTCCATGATACAACTTGAGAGGAAAAAGTACCTTAATAATAATATCGATGCTTGTAGAGGGGACGGAACGAAGATGTGGAAAACAATAAAAAATGTACTAGGCAATGGTAAGGGGCGGGCCGATTTTTCTCGAATCGAATTTAACGCTCACTGCGGACCTACGGAGAACTTCAATAACTTTTACTTCGATAGTTTGAATAAAGTAGAACAGAGTATCAAAGAGCGGGACTGGAGCAGTGATGTCAAAGTATGCAAGACTCACGATTTTTCTGAGTTTAAACATGTTACTCTAAACAAATTAAGAAAAGTTCTGTTTAGCTTAAAAAGCCGAAGTAGGGGTGACAATGATGTTACGATAAGGTTAATGAAAAACATTTTTTGTGTCGTCGGTTATCCTTTATTGTACTTAATTAATACAAGTTTTGAAACGAATACATTTCCCGAGGACTTAAAAACCAGCATTATTGTACCAGTTCCGAAAATACCCAACCCTAGAGTACGAAGTGACTTTAGACCAATTAATTTATTGCCTGTTGATAAAATCATTGATACTGTAGTATGTACAGAGTTGAAAACTTATTTTGAAACCAATAAATTGTTATTTATTTAGAACAAAACATCCTTGTGAGACAGCTGTGCAGTATACTGCACAGCTGCCTCGAGCAGTGTTTTGGGCCCGTTGCTTTTGATATATGTCAACGATATTTCTACATTATTCGATTAATGCTTTATTAGTCCTTTTTGCAGATGATACTCTCATATCTGTGCCTGGGTATAATTTGCCTGAAATGGTTGAAACATTGAATAGTAAACTGGCAATACTATTTAGATGGCTATACAAAAACAAACTTACACTAAACGAACTGAAAACATAGGGTCTAAAGCAAACTGCGAAAGATTTAATGAGTTAGTCATGTCAGTTATCTATGTAGAAAGATTGGGAAAAAAATTGGGTGCTTTAGTCCTATATCGTCACATTTATCACCCTGGTCGAAGAGACTTGTATATAATACTATAGTTTTACCCCATACTTATTGTATGTCTGTGATGATATCATGTAATAAGGAGAGTATTGGTAGACTCCAAATACAGCAGAACAAGGCTATGCGTGTACTATTGAACTGTAATAGGTATACACCGATAGAGGTAATGTTGCGGTCATTGGATTGGTTTTCAGTTGCACGGGTCATTGAAGGGGCTAACATTCGATTGATATATAAAATAAAACATAATTTGTTGCCCGATTATTTGAATACTTTTTTGGTACAAAGAGTAAATATACATTCTTACGATGGCCGTTCTAAGAACAATTATGATGTACCAATTGTGAGAACTACTGCTCTCCAGAAGACATTGTTTTGGGAAGGTGTTTGCTGCTTCAATGCTTTGCCCGCCCACATAGAGAGCGCTCCTAATGTGCATGTATTTAATAGACTGTTAAATTATTACTTGAAGCAGTAGAGTGTTTTATCATTTGAACAGTGTTAGTTATTGCCTTTTGATTGTATTTTCTTTTCTTAAGGTTTCTTAGTAGTTGTCTGACTTTTATTTTTTTTGTATATTGATTTTGTTTTGTTACTATTAGCTGCATATGCTAAATAAAGATTTATTTATTTATTTAATTTAATAATTGAAAAAAAACCTGCCAGAATTAGCAAACAGAAAAAGCGTCGAATTTTATCATGATAAAACACAACCACACGTCCACATATATCCACAGCCCATCCACCACATTCCTGGAGATCACACCCTTAAACTACCATCTATTCCGCTCCCTCCATAATTGTTCAAATAGGGAATAAAATAAAAATTACCTAAAGGTAATAAGCAACTGTTACAATATGTAGGGCAAGGGAGTGAGTTGCCAAGCATCAAGGGTTAGGCCGCTTACATGGAGATGAACTTAGCTTCTTTATAACTAGAATAGTGGAATAATCTTAATTTTATCTTAAATTATTTAGATTATCTCTAAAGGATCACAGCTTCTCAGTCTCTGCGTCTTTTGGTTATTAACCAGGAGGCTGACAGCAAGGGCGTGCACCTCAAGTCGCCATAGGTATTTCGCACTCGCGCACTTCTAACGTAGGCTTTATTTTTAGATCGCGGTATAAAGTTTGATTTGTCACAAACCAAGGAGCAGCAGTAATTATTCTCAGGGTTTTTGACTGGAATCTTCGAAGTATTTCTGTATTGGATACACTAGCAGGACCCCACAGTTGTATTCCGTAACTCTATACGGGTTTGATGATCACTTTGTAGATGGTTAACTTGTTAAACAACGATAGTTTAGATTTTCTACCAATTACCCAGTGGAGTTTGCATAATTTTACTCCTTTTCCAGTTTACTCTTCGGCCAAGTCTCGTTCCAAGATATTTTGCACAGTCCATTAAGTGCTACACTCAGGCATGATTCCTTCCTAAGGTGAATGTGACTTGCTGAGATTTTATCAAGAGCTTCCTGAAGCTTCTCAAATGCATATCTTGGTACCTTGCTTATTGTCAGAGCCGTGGTATCATCTGCAAAGGTGGCTATAGACGTGTTTGGTGTAGTTGGTAGATCAGCAGTGAAGATTTGAAAAGGCATTCGAAAAACATACTAACTTGAGGTATTTTTGATTTTATCGGATATACTAGGATAATTGAAAAATTTGCGGGGCTGAAATGATTAAACAAGTTTATAGTTGAAAAAAATAACTTTATTATTCCGTATATTCTCCCTTAAGCTCAATACATTTTTTTCCAGCGGTTCTCCAATTCATTTATTCCAACTTTTAAGTGATTTTCTAGAAGTCCGTCAAAATACTCATCTACGGCTACTATAACTTCTTCATTTGATGAAAAACTGCCATGTAGGAATTTTTTGAGATTTGGGAATGGATGAAAGTCAGAAGGGACCAATTCATAGTGTAACTTCTCCAATATGGCCATTGCCAGAATACCTCCTGTGAACTTGTGCATTGTCTTGAAAAAGTATTTTTTTCTTCGCTAAGCCCGGTCTTTTCTCAACAAATTTTTGCATCCAATTGATCCAAAAGTTTTGAGTAATACTGGCCTGTTGAGTAATACTGGCCTGTTATTAACAAAATACCTTTTGCATCCCAAAAAATCGATGCCGTAACCTTTTTGGTCGATTTTGACCAGTTTGGCAGTTTCGGAGTTGAACAACCAAGCTCAGTCCACTCTGCGGTTTATTATCGCAATTCAAGATCATAGTGGTAAACCCAAGTCTCACCCACAGTTACAAAACGACGTTTAAAATCTATTTTATTCTTTCGAAAAAGATCCAAATGATGGTTAGAAAGTTTTACTCAAGATCGATTTTGATCAAAATTTGACAAATGTGACACCCATCTTACACATAGCTTTCTCAAGTTCAATTCCTTTTTTCAAAATATGAAACACCCGTTCAGTTGAGATGTTCATGGCCTTAGCAGTGTCACTCAAAATCAATTGTCTGTCATCCATAACCATATCATGTATGGAATTAATTATTTGTTCAGTAGTTGCACTTACTTGATGCCCAGAACAAGGCTAGTACAACCACGATGAAACTCACCTGCCCACTTACAAATCATTGTTTTTGAAGGAATAGACTCGGATAATATATTTACCATTTCACTATGAATTTCCACTACATTTAAACCTTTTTCTACAAAGAATTTAATCACTGCACGATTCTCAATATTTTCCCTTTAAAAAAATAACACTTATACGTTTACTTTAAGCTGCTGTTTGTGTACGAATGAACTGACAGATCGACTTGAAACTTCACATATATTTAGGATGAATCTTCAAAATGTAGTAGATTATATAGTTCATTTACTGCTCTACAGGGTTCGCTCCGCGAACTTTTCATTTAGCGTAATATGTTAGTTATTTAAAAAGACGTGAAAAACAATATGTTAACATTTTTTGGCAATAGAAATTATAATGGACCTAGCACTACGTTTGCAAAGGCTTGTAAAAAATAATAGTTATTACGTAATACTAAACTTGAAGAGATTTACCAGTAAACACCAAATCACTTTTTATTTATCTGCTCGAAGCACGTTTCGCTAACCATGTTAGCATCATCAGGAGATGATTTAATCTAATTCTATAAATAAACCATTTTCTATTTATATGAAAAACCAAACCTAACGAAGCGTGTAAAAATCATGAACCGTGAAGTTTACTAAGCCCTACATTAATAATTGAAAAAGTTGACTGAACGGGATAGGCCCTTTATCTCGGTTCATGATTTTCTTACATTTTTCTATTTGAATGCTTTCATATGCATCCAAAGCCCTATTATTATTAACACTTTTAATTAGTCTTAAATTACTTATATCTATACTGTGGTCGTGTTCGATTGCAATCGAACGAAGCAAATGGTTTAGTTTTAGAATTAGATTAAATCATCTCCTGATGAGGCTAACATGGTTAGCGAAACGTGCGTTCGAGCAGTTAAAAAAAAGTGATTTGGTGTTTAGTGGTAAATGTCTTCAAGTTTAGTATTTCACACCAAAGATTCCAATAGAAGAATTGATATTACGTAATAATCTAAATAAATATGTACATTTTTCTTTCTCTTAAAAAAAAATCTCTTCAAGCTTTCCGGCCAACCAGATACTTCAGATTTTTGTACGCTATCCTAATTTACACTTTTAATTATGATGTATTTATAGTACATTGAGACACCGTAGTTGATCCAGCTGTTGCAGATTCTAAAAGGATTTTTTTCCAACTTCGATGTAACGACTGTTATTGCTTTAAATGGCCACTTGCACGACGCAATTTACGCAATACAGGCGCAACTTAAAAATGTAATGAAGTAATATGAGATGATTAGAACATGTTCACGATTTTTCTCGCTTCGACGTTGTAAATTTTACTTAAACAGTGCAAACTGAAAGAAATACGAGTGCAGTTCTATCGCACAAGATCTTGACTGTCAAGAATAAGAAGTCAATTTATTCAGAATTTATTCAGGGCGTATTAAAAAAAATAGTTTTGGCAAATAGAAAATGTTCTTCATTTCTCTCGAACATTCCTTTTGTCAAGGAGTAGATAATATACTGAATTTATTGTTTACCAGGAAAATCCTAATAAAAATGAAACGATGTACGAGGTTTGTATAGAAAATATAGACAAAGAATATTAGATATAGATGTCTATTGTATGAAAACGATTAAAAAAATCTATTCGAAGAATTGTCCATCGCTAGCTCTACATTTTTCCCACCTGTCTGACAATTTGTGGATGCCAATCCGAAAAAAACGCTGCTCTTTTGAAGCAAACCAGTCATCGATCCATTTTCGTACATTTTCGTGAGAAGTGAAGCGCTGCTCAGCAAGTACGTGTCCCATCGATGCAGATAAGTAGTAATCGGATGGAGCTAAGTCTGGTGATAAACAGCATGCAGTTTTGCTGTATGTGATGGTGCATTATCATGAAGCAAAATCTCTTTATGTTGCCTTTTTCAATATTCTGGCCGTTCTTCACGCAAAGCTTGATTCAAATCGATGAATTGTTGTCGGTGGCGTTCAGTATTAACGATTTCGCTAGGTCTTAGCAACTCATAATAAATTACACCCTTCTGGTCCCACTAAACACAGAGTATTGTCTCTCGTTCATAGCGATTTGATCTTCCCGTCGATGTGGATGGTTTCACCTGGAGTTACCCATGATCTTTTATGCTTAGGATCCTTAAAATATATCCACTTTTCATCGTCAGTCATAATTCGATAGAAAAATGACTTTCTTTTGTACCTGGCGAGGAACATTTTGTAAATGGTTTTTCAGTTTTCCTACTATCTTTGATTCAGTTCATGTGAAACCTATTTTCTTATCTTCCAGGTCTTTCCCTTGGCTTTCAAATGTATAGAAACGGCTTTTCGAGTCACATTTAATTGATCCGCGAGTTGTTGTTGCGTTTGAGCGTCATCCTCATCCAACAATTGCAATTCGCTTTCTTCAAACTTTTTCGGTGGTCTTCTACATTCTTCGTTTCTGTCGCCAAAATCGCCACTTTTCAATTTTTTAAACCACTCAAAGCACTGTGATTTACCAAGAGCATGCTCACCATAAGCTTCGACAAGCATTTGATGCGATTCTGCAACAGTTTTCTTCAAGTGGTAACAGAAAATCAATGCTGTCCGCAGATCGTAATATCCAAGCACAAAATTCGACATGTTCAGCGCTATTACAATCTATGCTGTTGTTTGAAACTTGAAAATATTTGTCAGATGTCAAGAAGCAAATGGCGCCAAAGACGCGATTTGACGATAACTATATTGACAGCTAGGGCCTTCTATGGGCAAATTCTAGTTTCATATATACAAACGTGGCAAAATATAGTGAATGACATCGATTTATAAGCAAGATGCAAATGGCGCCAAAGACGCGGTTTGACGATAACTACATTGACAGCTAGGGCCATCTATGGGCAAATTCTAGTTTCATATATACAAACGTGGCAAAATATAGTGAATGACATCGATTTATAAGCAAGATGCAAATGGCGCCAAAGACGCGGTTTGACAGTAACTACATTGACAGCTAGGGTCATCTATGGGCAAATTTCAGTTATATATATATATATATATATATATATATATATATATATATATATATATATATATATATATATATATATACAGACGTGGCGAAATATAATGAATGACATCGATTTATAAGCAAGAAGCAAATGGCGCCAAAGACGCGGTTTGACGATAACTACATTGACAGCTATGGCCATCTATGGGCAAATTCCAGTTTCATATATACAAACGTGGCAAAATATAGTGAATGACATCGATTTATAAGCAAGATGCAAATGGCGCCAAAGACGCGGTTTGACAGTAACTACATTGACAGCTAGGTTCATCTATGGGCAAATTTCAGTTATATATATACAGACGTGGCGAAATATAATGAATGACATCGATTTATAAGCAAGAAGCAAATGGCGCCAAAGACGCGGTTTGACGATAACTACATTGACAGCTAGGGCCATCTATGGGCAAATTCTAGTTTCATATATACAAACGTGGCAAAATATAGTGAATGACATCGATTTATAAGCAAGATGCAAATGGCGCTAAAGACGCGGTTTAACAGTAACTACATTGACAGCTAGGGTCATCTATGGGCAAATTTCAGTTATATATATATATATATATATATATATATATATATATATATATATATATATATATATATATATATATATACAGACGTGGCGAAATATAATGAATGACATCGATTTATAAGCAAGAAGCAAATGGCGCCAAAGACGCGGTGTGACGATAACTACATTGACAGCTTGGGCCATCTATGGGCAAATTCTAGTTTCATATATACAAACGTTGCAAAATATAGTGAATGACATCGATTTATAAGCAAGATGCAAATGGCACCAAAGACGCGGTTTGACAGTAACTACATTGACAGCTAGAGTCATCTATGGGCAAATTTCAGTTATATATATACAGACGTGGCGAAATATAATGAATGACATCAATTTATAAGCAAGAAGCAAATGGCGCCAAAGACGCGGTTTGACGATAACTACATTGACAGCTATGGCCATCTATGGGCAAATTCCAGTTTCATATATACAAACGTGGCAAAATATAGTGAATGACATCGATTTATAAGCAAGATGCAAATGGCGCCAAAGACGCGGTTTGACAGTAACTACATTGACAGCTAGGTTCATCTATGGGCAAATTTCAGTTATATATATATATATATATATATATATATATATATATATATATATATACAGACGTGGCGAAATATAATGAATGACATCGATTTATAAGCAAGAAGCAAATGGCGCCAAAGACGCGGTTTGACGATAACTACATTGACAGCTAGGGCCATCTATGGGCAAATTCTAGTTTCATATATACAAACGTGGCAAAATATAGTGAATGACATCGATTTATAAGCAAGATGCAAATGGCGCCAAAGACGCGGTTTGACAGTAACTACATTGACAGCTAGGGTCATCTATGGGCAAATTTCAGTTATATATATATATATATATATATATATATATATATATATATATATATATATATATATATATATATATATATATATATATATATATATATATATATACAGACGTGGCGAAATATAATGAATGACATCGATTTATAAGCAAGAAGCAAATGGCGCCAAAGACGCGGTTTGACGATAACTACATTGACAGCTAGGGCCATCTATGGGCAAATTCCAGTTTCATATATGCAGACATGGCAAAATATAATGAATGACACCGACTTATAAAGTAGAATATCAGGATTGTGATCAAGAATATATTTATTGAACTAGGGTAGCTAGGTATTTGTTAGACGGATCTAAGGAAGATGTTACATATTGTATTAAAATAGATATTAATAAAGAAATGAATTGACTGATCTAACATAAATCTCAAAGCTATTATAGATTTATGTTAGAAGTTGCAAATTCAGAAAACTCGTCAAACGAGGGTTGTATGATAATTACCTGACCTTAACAAGAAAAACAAACAAAATTTATTTTATTTTTAAAACGTAATCACTTTTCATTTTGATACACTTAGTCCAACGTTTTTCTATCTTTTGTATCCTCTCTAAAAAATACGATTGCTCTAACCCTTCAAAATAAGTGTTCGTTTCAGCAATGATCTCATCGTTGGCACCAATTTTTTTTCGCCGCGCTATTTTTCATCATTGGGTGCTAAATCTGGCGAATATGTTGGCGAATGGTAGAATCGTTTTTTTCCAGAAATAGTTGGGTTTTTGTTTTTGCGATCCGATTTTGTATTACATACGATTGTTTTATTCGAAATCTCATTACATTTTTTACTTGACTAGCTGCGCATTATTTTGACTTCGTTCCTGGTTTTATTTTACATTCGTCTTTTAATAATCCCATAAATAAGGAAATCAAATCACACTGATAGGGCGGTTACGACATATTGCTATATAATTCGGGCATACTTAGCCCTGCGTCATTTGGCATTTCGAAATACGAGATTGTGAATATTACATTTTTCGTGAACTGAGATACGTGATTGCATTTTATTAAATAAAAAAAACTAATGGTTATTTTTATTTGTAACTTTGCCTCATTATGCAGTTATACTTATTGATTTATTTCCGGTTAAAACTCAAAACTGTCAAAAATCGAGTTACGTGGTTGCGTTAGAGTACCCTCGATATAGATCAAGAGTTTTGCATAAGAAAAACAAACAAAACGATTAGTATTTTATGGTGGTTAGATGTTGCACTTTTTTACTCTCCAGTTTATCAACATTAAAATGAAAAAAGGATATATTGTTTGTGAAAAAAATCTGTTTATATTCTATATATTAAATAGAAGTATTTAATTGCCGAATAAATATATTTTTTTAAATTTTGAATTGCTCACCAAAGTCCACAAATAACTTTACTAATATTGAGAATCTGCAGAACCGAAATGTTTTTCAACATATAAATTGTTTGTTTTAATTTGATTTATAAATATTTTTGAATTGGGTTTTTGAATAAAAACTAAATACATTTTTTTATAAAATTAAAAAAATCATGTGCTTACGAACGCACCGCGATTGACTGCCATGGTTGTGACGTCATTATAGTAAAGTGTTTCATGTCAGTACTGTCAGCGGCTTCTACCTGTATGTATGTATATATATATATATATATATATATATATATATATATATATATATATATATATATATATATATATATCATCATCAGCCCGTATCGATCCACTGCAGGATGAAGGCCTCTTCAGCATGCTTCCAACCTTCACGGTCCTGGGCTTTCCTCTGCCACTCGGGTCCAATATACTTAACGATGTCATCAGTCCATCGTGCTTTCGGTCTTCTTCGCGGACGTTTGTGATCAAGCGGTATCCACTCCAGGATTGCCTTGGTCCATCTGTCGTCCCATCGCCTCGCTATTTGGCCTGCCCATCTCCATTTCAACTGTTTTACTCTTCCAATGATGTCACAGACTTTTGTTTGTTCCCTGATCCATGCGCAGGACTTTCTGTCTCGTCTTGTAATGCCAAGCATACATCTTTCCATTCCCCTCTGTGCCACCTGAAGTTTTTGAATTGATTGCGATGTGAGTGTCCAGGTTTCACTTCCGTATGTCATAACGGGCAGAACGCACTGATCGAGCACCCTTCCCTTCAGGCAAAGTGGGAGTCCGCTCTTAAACACTATGTTGAGCCTACCAAATGCCTGCCAGCCACATTTAACACGCCGTTCCACCTCCCGGGCGGTATTCCACTCCATGGAAATCCTCTGCCCAAGATATACAAAGCTGTCCACAATCTCTAAATCCCTTCCTAAAACTGAAATTCTTCTATCCTGAGCGAAGTTATTGAACATAACCTGACTCTTTTTCAGGTTTATTTTCAAGCCAAATGGTTCGCCAGCCCTTTGCAGTTCTTGTATGCGTCTTTGCAGCTCCTCTGGGTCTTGTGAAATGAGAATAATATCATCTGCAAATCTAAGATGGTTTAAGTTTGCACCATTGATCTTTACCCCATCCTGTTCCCAATCCAGTTTACGGAATACTTCTTCAAGGCCAGCCGAGAAAAGAATAAGCGATATTGCGTCACCCTGCCGTACACCTCGTTTTATATTAATTCCCACTTCAAGATCATCAAGGTGAATTGTGGCTGTAGCTCCATCATATATCGATTCTAATAGGTTTACATAGGCTCTCTCTACACCTTGGCTAAGCAGTGCATCCATTATCGCATGCTTTGAGATGAAATCAAATGGTTTTTCGTAGTCGATAAAAGCCAAGCACAGTGGCGTGGTGTATTCGTTGTGCCTTTCTATGACCTGCTGTACAACCTGGATGTGATCCATTGTACTGAATCCACTTCTGAATCCTGCTTGTTCTCTTGGTTGTGCGTCATTCAGTTTTTTTAATATTCTTTTAGAAATTATCTTAGTGAAAACTTTGTACATCACTGATAGGAGGCTTATTGGACGGTAGTTCTTTAAATCTTCCTGTGCTCCTTTTTTATGTAAAAGGATCACTTCTGCATTTTTCCATAAGTCAGGTACTTTTTGTTCTTTGAGGCATTTTGAGTATAATTTTGCCAGTGTTTTATGTAACGTCCGACCACCAGCTTTTAGCATTTCGACAGTTACACTATCCTTTCCTGGAGCCTTGCCGTTCTTCTTCAATTCTATAGCATTTGTTACTTCCTCCACTAGGATATCCGGTATTATATATTGTTCTTCCGTGGGTATTGCTGTCCCTGACTGGCTCTGATCTTCATATAACTGGGAATAAAACCTTCTGACAATCTCTAACATTTGGGTACGCGTCCTGCACACTGTGCCATCCTCACGCTTTAAAGCATATATTTGCGTTCTTTTGTTTCTCAGCTTCTGTTTAGCTTTGTTAATTCCTTTGTTTTCTTCCAGGGTTTTTTGCACTAGCTGCATATTGAATCGGCCCGTGTCCTCTCTGATACGTTTTCTTATAGTTTTGCAGAGCTCAGTGTACTCGACCCTGCCAAAAGGACTACCTGCATTTCTCATTGCTCGCCGTTTCTTCATTAAATCAATGGTCTCACTGGAGATTTTTGTTTGTTTGAGACATTTTTCTTCTGGTGCTATTGAAGCAGCCGTTTGAAGTACATTGTTGGCGATTTCTTCATATTGAACTGATATTTCCACCTCCTCTGGATCTTGTAACGCAGCAAACCGGTTTGACAAAGCAATCTCAAAATCGCTTCCTCTCTCCAGCAGTTTTCCAGAATCCACCTTGCCCTTCTTTGATCTTACCATTTTTTCGCGCTCTTTTCGACGGTCAATCCGAACCCTTGCTCGTACAATTCGGTGGTCACTTCCAACATTAAAATTGTTAAGGACAGTACAATTGGTAAATATTGTTTTATCGTTGGTCATGATGTAGTCAATTTCGCTTGTGAGCCCAGATGGACTTTTCCATGTCCATTTTCTGCTGATATTTTTCTTATAGAATGAATTCATAATATATAGTTCTTGTCCTTCAGCAAAATCAACTAATCTGTCACCTCTATTGTCTCGCTCACCAGTTCCATATGGGCCAGTTGCATTTTCCTCTGTTCTTGTTGTTCCAATTCTGGCATTAAAATCACCCATCAGGATTTTGTACCTACATTTCTCCTTATATAAAAGCTGGGCCACATCATCATAAAATTCCTCAATTTTCTCATCTTTATGGCTTATAGTTGGTGCATAAGCTTGGACGATTTGAAGCCTAAACTTTTTATTCAGATGAATGACGCATTGGGCTAATCGGTCGGATGTACTTTCAAATTTTACCACACTGTCCTTCAGCTTTCGATTGATGAGGAATCCTATTCCGCCACATCGGCCATTTTCCGTACCTCGAGTGTAGAGTACGTGTCCAGTTGGTTCCAGTTTGATTAACTCTTCACCCTTCCTTCGTGTTTCACAGAGCCCGATAATATCCCAATGTATGTTGTCAAGTTCGATTAACAGTTCTTGCAATCGGGCCTCTGTTTTCATAGTCCGTATATTTAACGTTGCAATGTCAAAAGTCCAATGGCAGCCTGATCTAACCCGGTGATTCTTAGCACCCTCTGCCTTGGGGCAGGTCTTCCCGCTGCCGTAGGTAGTTGCCCCTTGGCCTCCGGGGAATGAGGGCCGTGTTTGAGGTTGTACTGTCATATTTCAACATACTGAAATACCATGTTGAAGGTATGGACCGTAATCTGGTCCCAATGCGGGTTGGCAGATTTTGGATCATGTTAGTCTGGGGCCTCCGCTTTGACCTGTCCGTCAGGGGTGACCCTCCCAGGAGCATAGACTCCAGACGGCATAGCTCAAAGTTTCATTGCCCTACTCAAACCCCTTTACCACGTCAAGGTCTGATCCACAAAGGGGATATATATATATATATATATATATATATATATATATATATATATATATATATATATATATATATATATATATATATATATATATATATATATATATATATACTGCCAAAATTATTGTTGGTTAAATGCAAATAAAATATTGTTGATTAGTAATTTAGTTCAGTAATGTGTGGCAAAGGGTTCATAAAGGCTAATTCTGATAATAGACCTGATGTGGATGTTTTTGTAGTCACAAATTTATAATATTAAATTATTTTTTTATCATAATAACTTGATGTAATATTATTACAAGAACATTAAGTAAATTTGTTATTTTAAACGTAATTAGTTATTGATTTCTTTAAGGTATATTAATAAATGTATTTTGATATTATAGGTGAAAGTAAATTCAATAATACTACAACAATGATAACAATATACTCTGTATAAGGCAACATATTATGATTAATAACTGCGGGAGGTTTGATAAAATCAAACTTTCGTATTCTTCCAATGACGTATTCTATATTAATATATAGAGCAGCAATTTGTTTGCCTTCTAAAACCTTAGATTGTGATAACTTTATGCCAGAACTAACCGAAGGCAGTTTAATTAATTCTATATTTTTATCCTCAAGAAGCGAAACAATGTTTTTGATTATACTGTTAAATATACCTCCCCATAATAAAACTTCCCCAACTAAGATATTTTGAATAATATATTACAGTAGATTATAATATGTAAACTATATTAATAATCAATTCAGAACAAAAACAGTTACTATCCAAAATTACATAAATATTTGTTTTTATAATAGTTTGATTGTTTTTTTGCAATACTTTTAAAACCGTACTGATTCTTCAAACCACCACGCTAAACTCTATTAATAATATTTTCAACAAAAAAAGCTTTTATAATCACACAAATTTCTGTGCTCTTCGACCGTCTACAAATTAGATTATCCTATACAAATTTCTTAAGTATAAGACTTTTCATATACGATTACCTTCCAAACTGGTAGGTTCATTCACGTCTATTCACACTTTCTTGAATATTATTATTCATATCCTACAAAATAGACGATCTTGTAGGGCATTGTTACTACTCTCGGTTGTGTTGCTACATGTAGATTCTTTGCGGACGCGCAGAAATATTCGTTCTTCAACTTTGACATATTAATCTGTTTTCCCTATATGAATTAAATAATATAAATATAAGTTATAAAAACGAATGCAAAAAAACAAAAGGAACCCTAATCTAACCTCAATATTTCATTCTGAACTTACTTTTGAGCCTCCATATTTTATGTAAAGATATATGAGTCTAATGTCGAAAACAGCACCGAAAGCCTAAATAACAATTAAAAGCAAGTATATTTTCAAATCGCTAGCAAACTAACATATGCAGTCAAAGATATAGGTTAAACGTATAGAACAATGATCGATAAATTGTTTTACTTAGCCGGGACTCGATTTTTTTCAAACGTATTTTCCGAAAGAGCGCGAAAGGAAATTTCGGTGTAACTTCCGAATTGTCCCGAGCCGACCCGATTTCGGCGATATTGGCGTTCGTCTTGCCATTGTGACGTTTTTCGGGAACTGTCCTCGGGGTACTAGGTTTAAAAATATATTTTCAATTAGATTTAACTTTTTAATTATAAGGAAAAAATAAAAATAACTTTATTATAAAAAATTATATATGATCTTTCTATTTATGGCAAAAAAATATGTTCAAAATCCCACTCCCTCTGGTCACTTCTCAACTCTTGGATATTTTCAGATGTTTCTAAACTGCAATTTTCAGTTTATCAGTTGCAAAATAATTGCAAAAAAGTTCAATTAGGAGCATCTCTTTCATTTCCAAGGAACTGGATACTTTTATTTGCACATTTATCAGTATCGTGTTTAGTCAGCACAGTATCGTGTTTAAATCACAGATCCCATTCACTGTCGTGAACAATTCAAGGCCTTTAAACATCCAAATGAGGTTTGGTTTTTTAATTTAACTTTGATTTGATTTTATTTCTTATTATTAAAAGTATACAACTTTGCTCGAGCCGTTTTTTTCTCAAAATGCAAGGCTTTATTATAAAAAAGCGGTTATACATTTATGATTCAAAGTATTGTCCATCGTTGGCCACTACGTTCTCCCATCTTGCAGGCAGCATGCGAATCCCGCATTGAAAAAACTGATCATCTTTTGAAACGATCCAGGAATCGATCCAATTTTTGCCTTCTTCATTAGACCGGAAGTGCTGGTCAGACAGGCCGTGTTCCGTAGATGAAAATAGGTGATAGTCAGAGGGAGCAACGTCTGGAGAATATGACAGGTGCGGTAGGCCTTCCCATTTCAATGTTTCGAAGTATGTTTTGACCACTTTCGCAACAAAGAACCGAACATTGTCATGCTGCAAAATCACTTTATCGTATCTTTCGTTCTATTGCGGCCGTCTGTCTTTCAATGCTCGACTCAAATGCATTAATTGCGTTCAATAACGATGCCCTGTGATTGTTTCAAACGGTGTTAACAGCTCATAATACACCACACCGAGCTGATTCCATCAAATACAGAGCATGACCTTGAAACCGTGAATGTTCGGTCTGGCCGTCAGAATTCCCGAAGCGAGGCCGAGATATCCCCATGATATATCCCCGGGATATACCATGATTTCGACGCTTGGGGTTATCGTAATAAACCCATTTTTCGTCACCAGTCACAATGCGATGCAGAAATCTTTTCCGTTTTTTCTTTTCAAGCCATTGTTCACAAGCAAACAAACGACGTTCAACATGTCTCGGTTTCAACTCGTATGGCACCCAATATTCTTGCTTCTGGATCATTCCCAGGTCTTTGAAGCATTTTGAAATTCTTTGTTGAGTCACTCCCAATGATATTGCCAACTCCTCTTGACTTTGACACGAGTCTTCATTAAGCAATACCTCTAATTCTTCATCTTCGAAAACTTTCGCTCTTCCACCGCTATGCCGGTCTTCGACATAAAAATCACCCCTCTTGAAGCGTCGAAACCACTCACGACATGTTCTTGCCTCACGTGTCGCGGCAAGTGTCTGAGAGCATTCGGTGATCCCCAGCCGCAGATTTCTTCATATTAAAGAAATAAATTATCACCTCCCGCAAATGAGGAGAATTTCAGTCATAAACTGACATTTTTTATCGCGAAAAACTTTCTGATGTAAACACAAATCGACTACTGGTGCTATGGGTTTATGTTTACAAGATGCCCAAAGGTATTGCATGCCTTCAGCAAAGCTGTATACCTTTTAACTAACTTAAATGTTTCTTAAAACTGAACTGTTCGAAAAATCGATTAATTATGTTCAATTAATTCATGTGAAAACATTAGAAATACTAAGGTGTAATAAAAATATTTGCAAATGCCAGTTAACGATAGTGTTTCCCCTGAAAGTTTCCTAATGCTTGTTCTAGAATCCGCAGCCACTGTTGCTCTTAAAACGTCAGCATCGATAGACCATGTAGGACCTGATCTTCCCCTATCTTCAAGATTCATGTCTCCCTCCCGAAACTTTTTAAACCTGAATTAAAAGGTGCAGATTGATACGGCACCTTTCCCATCTACTTTCCAAGGGTCTTAAGCAGCGCAAGTCGCGTTATCTTTTTTAAAATAATGTCTAAAAATTGCCTTTATTTCGCGACTGATTTCACTCACATTAAAGTTTTTGATAAAAACAGTCTACTGAATATTTCACAGTGGAATCACTTTAATACTGAATAAGAATTTATTATTTATCGGTGTAAAAAGTTGAAATCGGATTAAACCTCTAAAGAATAAAGTAAAATTATTTATAAACACTGGAAAAACGTAAATACTTTTGTTACACCTTAGTATGCCACACAATTATTTATACAACGAGAATACTACCATTCCGGAAAATATCAACATTAATAACAGCTTAAAAAGTTATTTAAAAATTTAATGAATATTTGTTGATATATATTTCAATAATATTCCCAAAAAAGATCTTTTTTGTTTAATAAATTTTTTTGTGTATGTATTCAAATAATTGCATTTTTTCCTCTGTAAAATAGAGAAGTTCTTTACCAGAAATTAATATTTATACAAGGTAATAACCCGCAGCTTTTCCGATAGATAGCTATGCAATCGCAAAAGTTACTTAATTTCTGAAAAATTACTTCCTTTCTTGTAAAGCTGAAAGAAAAAAGATTATGGGGACTCGGCTTCTTCACATTTGATGATTCATAAGTACTTACTGAGTTTCTATATCATTAAACCTCTTCAAGACACGCTCCGCGCTCAAGAAATTCAAGTTCAAGTGACGCTCCGCGCCCAGATTATGTCACTACTAAGAAAATGATAAACAAAATTCGTGAAGAACAACAACATCTGGATATTGTACACTATGTGTGAGTTTAGCTATTCAGATGTGTCAGGCACCTGGCGATAATATCAGGAAGTCGAACATCAAGGAAAATCATGGAATGAATAGTGAATAACAAAAACAGAGGTGGACTGAAAACATGGTGGTAGCACAATACAAAAAGAAGTGCTGAAGTACTTCTGCAGATAAAAAATTGGCAAAAGACTGCTGGAGATCGTTGCAGGAGGTCAAGACACACTGACGAGCTGTAATACCACGGGAAGAAGAAGACTCATTGAAGAAATCATTGTTAATAAAGGGTAATGTTTTTAAGGGTCAGTGTCAAACGAACTGTGAGTTTGCGCATTCATCTGTTAAATATCCCTTAGTGAATTTTATGGTGCACATAATTGCCCAATCGAGCGATGTATTGGCCGAATTATAGACAAATTCCGAACTTATTTCACGCTGCTCAACATTAAAAACAAGAACAAAACTTTGCGCTCCAAAGAAAATATCCCCGCTGTTACTGGCAGTTTTGATGAAGATCCAAATTTATCAATGCGTTAATGGAAATCGTTACAGAGAAGATCATCAGTGATTATTTCATTGATCTGAAGGAGTCAACACAGTCAAATCATTATTTACGAATAAAAACGAAAACGTTGTAGCCGATGTAAAAACCCACGGGATTGAGATTTGAACCTTAGGTCATAATTTGGAAGCGATTGATAAAAATTTTCGTAGAGTTAATATTAAGCACAAATCAACATACAATTTTGAAATTTATATTTTATTCATCTCATATTCAAGTATATTTTTATAAATGAGTTATTTACAAAGTTCTTAGTTGATAGTATATAACAATTAATTTGATAAATGAGGTAGGTAGGGTAGATTATTCATTATTTTTAATAATTATATTTATCATTTTGAATTATAAAAATGTTCAGTTTTTACTTAATTCAGCGGTAATCGGTGCACAGTAGTCTTGGTTAACCTGTCTCTTGCTAACACAAATAGATTCGATGATTTTTCTACACTTGAGCATGCAATATATAGCTGCCCATGGGAAACACAGAGTCTTATTTATGGTCATGGCGAAAGCTAAACGAATTGGAAACTGAAGCCTTTTGAATGGTATCGTAGATTGTGACGGTATCATTGGAACACGTGGTAATAGGACCACTTCTCCTTTGAACTTTCCAGTCAAAATGGTTGCTTCAAGAACATTTCCGGTGATTTTTTTGATGACCAAACGTTTACCGTTACATAATCGAGGTGAATTCAAATTACGCAGAAGACTAATAGGTAAACCAATCTTCAACCGAAGATTATGTGGTGGCATTCCATGCATATCCAGATAATTTAAAAATTCAATTGGAAAATTTACACTTGTCGATTGATTCAAAAGACATCAGAATACCTGGCAACAATTGTTGTATCTGGAAATTAATTTCGTTAACATCAACATTTTTGGCTGCCAAAATAGCCCGATTACTGAGCCAGTTATGATCCAAGTGATTATTTTGATAAATATTATCATTTACATAAAAAAAATGATAATACAATTGATTATTACGTACACATTTTCAATTAAAAAAAAAATTAAAAGACGAAATCAAAATTATGTAAAAGTTGGACCAAACCTCACACACTGCAAAATTTCATTAAAATCTTTTCTCGGCCTACCTCGAAGAATTAATGGTACATACTTAAATTAGAATTTAAGAATACTTAAATTTTCGTCTATATATATATATATATATATATATATATATATATATATATATATATATATATGCAGTGTTAGAATTATTTGGACTGCGTCTAATGAGACAGCAGTGCTGGGTGTCATCAGACACCCAACTGCTGGGTTCCGCAATCTCATGTGGAACACACAACAACCTGCGTTTCCGCCTAAATGAGCATTTGATATGAGCTGACCTGAGCTGACATGAGATTGACATGGTGACCTGACATATATATATATATATATATATATATATATATATATATATATATATATATATATATATATATATATATATATTAGTTCTTTATAAAGTACCCGTACTGGCCTTACTATCCTGTGTTAATATTTTCGCTTCTGCTCACGTTTTACCCTTCTTTATTAAAATCTTTTCCACCTATTTGTCCCAGGTTTGCTTTGATCTTCCTGTTTTCCTTTTCCCTTATGGCTTCATTAGTCATGAGGTTTTGAGTTGCATTATATTTGCCATTCTTTGGAGATATCCCCACCATCCGATTTTTTTTCTATGTATTCTATGAATTCTATGTCCAAATCTTAACGTAATTATTTCACTTCTGATTCTAATTTTGTCCTTCTTTGTTACGCCCTTTATTTTTCTTAGGTATATTATCTCTGCCGCTGTTATTTTTCGGTTTTAATTTCGTTATTTAACAGCACGTTCATTCTGTTTTTAATAGTACGTCATTCCACACGTTTACCATAATAAATAATATAATATGCTATAAACACATATGCTAAATGATAAAAAAGAAAGAGCAAAATTTTTGTGACAATTGGGAGTATACAAAATAAAATGTCATGTGTGGCGCTATATATATTAGGGTGGTCGTTAAATGTTTTTTTCCGACGCCCCAAAAAAACCTTCCTTTAGATGAAAAAATACGGGGAATTTTTTTTAAGAAAAATAATACTTGCCTCAGGACGATCTAAGTTAATTTTTTGATAAAATCCTATTTTTTTGTAAATATCTCTTATATAAGTATACGAATTTGAAAAAAATATATACAAGCAATTTTGTAGGAAATTATTTCTACAAAAAAAGGTCCTTTCCATTTTCTTCATAAAATTCATATTTATGGACATATTTTACAACATTTGAAGACCTACAAACGTAATTCTTTCGTGAAATATTGCTCCTATATATTTTTCTCAAACACGAATACTTTAAGACATACTTACAAAAAACTACAATTTTATCAAAAAATAAACTTAGAATCGTCTTGAGACCCGTGTTATTTTTGTTAAAAAAAATTCCCCCTTATTTTTTCGGGCGTCCGAAAAAAATTAATTTTTAACGACCACCCATATAAATTTATATATATATATATATATATATATATATATATATATATATATATATATATATATATATATATATATATATATATATATATACCACAATAGGGGTGACAGATTGGTTGATTTTGCTGAGGGACAAGAACTATATATTATGAATTCGTTCTATAAGAAAAATATCAGCAGAAAATGGACATGGAAAAGTCCATCTGGACTCACAAGTGAAAGTGGTTACATCACGACCAACGATAAAACAATATTTTGCAATTGTAGTGTCCTTAACAATTTTAATGTTGAAAGTAACCATCGAATGGTACGAGCAAAAGTTAGAATTAACTGTCGAAGAGAACGCGAAAGAATGGTAAGGTCAAAGAAGGGCAGAGTGGATTCTGGGAAACTGCTGGGGAGAGGAAGCGATTTTGAGATTGTTTTGTCAAAACGGTTTGCTGTGTTACAAGATCAGGAGGTAGAAATATCAGTTCAATTTGAAGAAATCGTCAACAGTGTGCTTCAAACGGCGGCTTCAATAGCACCAGAAGAAAATCCTGGAGGATTTGAGGAAGTGGAAGAAGTAACAAATGGTATAGAATCGATGAAAAACGGCAAGGCTCCAGGAAAGGACAGTGTAACTGTCGAAGTGCTAAAAGCTGGTGGTTGCTCGTTACATAAAACACTGGCAAAATTATTCTCAAAATGCCTCAAAGAACAAAAAGTACCTGACTTATGGAAAAATACAGAAGTGATCCTTTTACTTAAAAAAAGGAGCACAGGAAGATCTAAAGAACTACCGTTCAATAAGTCTTCTATCAGTAATGTACAAAGTTTTCAATAAGATAATTTCTAAACGAATATTAAAAAAACTAAATAACGCACAACCAAGAGAACAAGCAGGAACAAGATGATGTAATGGTCAATGGTGCAAACTTAAACCATCTTAGATTTGCAGATGATATCATTCTCCATTCACAAGACCCAGAGGAGCTGCAAAGACACATACAAGAACTGCGAACCATTTAGCTTGAAAATAAACCAGAAAAGAGTCAGGTTATGTTCAGTAAATTCGCTCAAGACAGAAGAATTTCAGTTTTAGGGAGGAATTTGGAGATTGTAGACAGCTTTATATATCTTGGGCAGAGGATTTCAATGGAGGGGAATACCGCCCGGGAGGTGGAACGGCGTGTTAAATGTGGCTGGCAGGCATTTGGTAGGCTCAACATAGTGTTTAAGTTAATCTGATTGTCCCAGCAATTGCCTTTTAAATGAATCCAAATTGAGGAAAATCGGTTTAGGCAAACGGACATTAGACGACTTTTTATCTAAATAGGTAAAACTCCCCCCCACTTCTTTATTCGCGAAGTTACGACAAAATATCATAAAACAAAGTTGTAGGAGACAGTTTGGTAATTATAACTGAGAATTTTTCTTACTTGGTTAACAGTTGAAAATACACAAAAAAATGGTTTTTAAAAATGTTTAGCTCATCACGCCCTCTTGAGGTCGTTTTAGAAGCTTCAAAATATTTTTGGTGAATTTCTCACTGTCAGTTTTAGTATAATATTTTTTTTCCCAAAGCTGTGGGATAAATAGTATATATATATATATATATATATATATATATATATATATATATATATATATATATATATATATATATATATATATATATATATGTATGTATGTATATATAAGCCAAATGGGGGGGGGGGAGGTCAGATCTCTCAATAAAAGGCTAAAAGAACATAAACACTAGATTTTACATAATCAAAGAAAGACGGGCTTTGCTGAACATTGTATAAACCAACTATTTTTTTAACACAACAATGCCAAATTAATACATTGTTGCAATAAAAACAGGCTGTTAAATTATTTGGAAATTTCCGAAATTAAAAAAGCCATATACGACGGTAAAAGCTAACAAAGAAATTAAACTCCGGTAAGTGACATAAATTTAAGGAGACAGCCTAAGAAAAAAACCGACCGCTATTTAATAGAACTTCGAAACTTTAGTTTAGTTTATACATTGAGAATGAAACATGAGGCTGAAACATGTTAGAGAATATCTTGAAAATATATTAAGAAGCAAATATCAAGTGTTTTAATCATCATCGTTGTTACCTTCAATTGCTTCGCTTGTCTTCTAACAAGGCAATAATCCCAAATATACGGTCCATGTGGTGAAACAGTGGTTTGAGAGGAAACATATCAAAGTGTTAGAGTGGCCTTAACAGTCCCCAGATCTAAATCATATCAGGAACCTTTGGAATTAGTTAAAACGACGTGTTGCTGTCCAGAAGATGTCAGTCAGTAGTTCTTATAAGGGTCATTCTACAAAATACTAAGCTTCAGTTAGACCAAGTTTTAGAGAATTATACATTTTAGTTTTTTATGATTTGTAATAAAAGTTACTGAAAGTAATGGGTCAAATATCCCATTAACGTATAATTATGAATAAAGTAATTGTTTATATTCAGACGAATACCGTTTATGCCTTTTAAATACGCGATAAATGCATCCTGGAAAATTAATATAGTCTTAGAAACAACATAAAAATAAGCTTAAACCAAATATATTAATAAGGCTTCGCTACTCTTATTTTATTGGTCACCAATAAAACGGTGTCTGTGTAATATTTTTAAAATTGTGTAACAATTGTTCCGACACACAAAAAAAAGACACCGAGGGTCGAAACAAAAGTAAAGTGTTTGGGTTAGAGGCGCATCAGCAACTAGGCTATTTAGCGACTGGACCTACAGCTTAACGTGGGTTCCGATCCACGGTCATCAGCTTCCGACAAACCCAGGCCAGCACCCCCCTCGGGCTATAAACCCTTGGTTATGTGCCTACCCATAAGTATATCAGGAAACCTACCGACTGGCGAGTGACCAACGTAGAACACTTCTCAGAAGGCATCCGGCCTTACCCAGCCTTTAACTGGCGTGACTGAGGGGTAATTCGTAGTCGGATTTTACACTCTTGTCTAGAAACAATCACAAACATTTAGGAAAGATAAACGGACAGAAGAAAGAAAAATAACCATCCGAGTGCTGGAATCGAACCAGCTACCGCTCCAGCGCGGATTCGGCAAAGCAGACGCTCTTACCGCCGCACCAACGCGACCGGCGGGTCGAAACAAATGTTATACAAGTTTATAAATGTCGTGGAACTTTACACATGTCTCAATTCTTTTATTTACAACAAAAAATAGTTTTATAATTTAAAATGCAAACGTTAGCACTATCTAAATCGACTAGTACATCTAATACCTATATTTAACATGATATGTGCTTTGTTTTATTTTTTTCACACATGAAGTACTTCTTGCAGGTTGGATTACGTTTAATACCAACTAATACTTCTCGATTACATGTAGAAAACTGGTTAAGGAATCTTGTAAGCTATTTTCAAAACAATTATGTTAAGTCTTGTTTTATTAATTATTCTGCGGTCAATGGAAAATTTAATACATTACTCACTTAGAAAAATGTTCTCATCGTCTATTTGCCATAGAAATAAACTGGTACTTTTTTTCCGCAGGGAAAAACAACTTTACTTGATCGAAATTACATTTATTACGGTGCTATTAAACGACTGACGGTATTGTCAAATTGGTGAAAGCTGTTAAAGATTGAATTAAATACGATATTATTAATTAGAAAAAATCAATTTTTATTACATGTAACGTTATTTGTATAAATTTCCTCTCATAACGACTATATATATATATATATATATATATATATATATATATATATATATATATATATATATATATATATATATATATATATATATATATAGTGGCACTAATTTTTTCTTTCATTTAAATTAACGTAAAATCGTTAATGTTACTATGGTTCTACAAAATTTATATACCTGCAATATAAAGCATTAAGCAATATAAATGCAATATAAGTTGCAAATATAAAGCATTAAGTTGATATTATTTAGTTTTTGTTCCTCCATTAATCACTAAGTCAAAATTGTTTGTTTGTTGTTGTCAATTGTTTGACGCCACGTCATGTTTTCATTAAACATTTCTTTAGAAAATATTGCACGTATATTAATAAATGTTCGCCACCCCTTAGTAGACTATTGAAGATTATATATATATATATATATATATATATATATATATATATATATATATATATATATATATATATATATATATATATATATATATATATATATAAGGGGATTTTTTTAACAAAAATAACACGGGCCTCAAGACGCACGAGAAGTTCATTTTTTGATAAAATCGTAGTTTTTTTGTAAGTATATCTTAAAGTATACGTATTTGAGAAAAAGATATAGCAGCATTATTTCACAAAAAATTTCGTTTGTAGTCATGAAATGTTGGCTACTTGGAGTTAATGAATTTACTATCCAGAATATCTCTATAAATATGAATTTTATGAAGAAAATGGAAAGGTCTTTTTTTTGTAGAGAATTTAATTTCCTACAAAATTGCTCGAATATCTTTTTTTCAAATCCGTATACTTTAAGAAATATTTACAAAAAAAAAGATTTTATCAAAAATATTCCATATTTTTTAATAATATATTATAATAATTTTAATATATATATATATATATATATATATATATATATATATATATATATATATATATATATATATATATATATATATATATATATATATATATATATAAAAAAATAAAAAATATAGAAACACCCAAAATGGAATAAACAAATTTAATTTACAAAATTGATTGCTTAAACTGAACTAAAAAATAAATTATATGAATTTGTAATATATAAAGTAACGAGTGAAAGTAAATATATTTTTTGTATGTCAACGATACTTACATTGACTATGTATGTATCAAATTAATATAATTTATTTTTTAGTTCAGTTTTGAAAACGGGGGGAGATTACCCTCCGAAACGTTAACGTTAAAAGTTTGTAAATTTTTTATAACATTTTTATATCTTTAAAAATATTGTTCGTTAGGCAAATTTATTCCAAAAAAAAAAAAAAAGAATCACTGAGAAATTTGTCTCCGTTTGGTTTTTTGTTTTTACCCAGTAATTCTTTCTTTAAATAAGAACGCCCGTCGCGTTGGTGCGGCGGTATGAGCGTCTGCTTTGCCGAATCCGCGCTGGAGCGGTAGCTGGTTCGATTCCAGCGCTCGGATGGTTATTTTTCTTTCTTCTGTCCGTTTATCTTTCCTAAATGTTTGTGATTGTTTCTAGGCAAGAGTGTAAAATCCGACTACGAATTACCCCTCAGTCACGCCAGTTAAAGGCTGGGTAAGGCCGGATGCCTTCTGAGAAGTGTTCTGCGTTGGTCACTCGCCAGTCGGTAGGTTTCCTGATAACACATAACCAAGGGTTTATAGCCCGAGGGGGGGTGCTGGCCTGGGTTTGTCTCAAGCTGATGACCGTGGTTCGGAACCCACGTTAAGCTGTAGGTCCAGTCGCTAAATAGCCTAGTTGCTGATGCGCCTCTAACCCAAACATTTTACTTTTCTTTTTAAATAAGAACAGGTATTTTTGATATTTTTTGAGTTTTAGACAGTGGCGAAAAACCCAAATAAAGGAGAAAAAATATATGAACACGCCACAATCATTCAGACATTACTTAGAAGTATTCTGATGATGGTTCGTTGTAGAATCGAAACGTAAATAAAACAAAAAAAAATTAAAACTTATTTACACTAACCGAAAATCCCAATAAATAAAAAAATAATAATAATACTAAACGGTCACAAAAATATATGTAATAAAATTATGCATAATTACTTAATAATTAATATATTTATTTATGTTCAGTATAGTTGAACAAAGTATAATAAATTTATTACATATATGGATGGAACTTTTACTTGTTTTTAAAGGTTTTTTTTCGACTTTACATACTTTTTGGCAGCTAATTTTTCTTTTGTTTTTTTTTTCCGAATTTGCTTGTTTTATTTTTTAATTTCTCTTCATTATTTCTTCTCTTTCAGTTTTCTTGAGACTTTTTTTTTTTCTATCCACTTATCAGCCATCATTACTGAAGGTAAATGTCCCACTTTCGCTTTATGATCTTTTTTTTTCGACCACATAACAATATCGGCAAAAACTTAGAAACATTCTCTGTACTAACATTATTAATTAAAGGTTCTTCTATCATTTCAATAATAACAGATGATTGGATAGTTTCATCACTAGAGGGAATAACTCCTCTAATAGTGTTCAAATTTTCATTTAAAATATTCAAAAAAGCAAGGAGATCATTTTTCCTGCGCTCCACGTAAAATTCTCAATCCTTCAGTCGCCATCACACGGCAACAAGCATCTCCCGAGACCGGTTTCTGACCTTAAGCCGTCATCATTCAGGCTTCGAGTTGTACGTTCGAAAGCAACTAAAGGATTGACCAGGTTCCTGACCATATTAATCGGCCAAATTAGATGAAATCAGCATTGAAATGCAGCTCCGCCATTCGGTAGTTCGTAACAGTACTATTGTCTGAAACAATTCGGACCCAAACCAAGGCCCTATATGCAGGTACCAGATATGCATGAAAATACACAATGGGCAAATGAAGAATATTTAAATGACGGCTTAAGGTCAGAAACCGGTCTCGGGAGATGCTTGTTGGCGTTTGATGGCGGCTAAAGGATTGAGAATTTTTCGTAGAGCACAGGAATTTTTTTCCTTGTTTTTTGAATATTTTCAATATTCTCCACTAAAAAATTAATCGAAATTAAAACATGATCAATGAAAAAAGATCAATATTGAAAAGTTAAATTTTTATCACGTATTTTTCATTCATAGTCACATTCGTGAACTTTAGGCGTAAGAAACTCAGAAAACGAAAATCCAATGTCATTATTATTATTGGAAGTCAAGGAAGGAAAAGGAATTTTGGATGCCGTGACTAGTCTTGACCCATAAATCGTACAACGTCTCGTACTTGTCATCAGTTTCCCAACCAATACCTGCGGCTCTCGCATTTTTGAAATGCTGTAAAGTTCAGCATTTATTTTGCTTTCAACATATTCTCGATGAGTTAAGACTTGCGCTGATTTTTGCAAATTTGATTCATTCAATGTACTTCTATTATTTTGAGCTTTTATTATTTCAATGAACTTGGTATAATTCTCTGCATTTGTATCAAATGTATATAAACCACAGGCGTCAAAACCACTTTTGATGATGTTTGTGAAATTTTCTTCAGCAATAAGTTTGGATAGGAAAGACGGAACATTATGTTTTTGAATATTTTCACCATTATTTTGTATGCGTCAGATTCCAACCAGAGTTTTCTATCTTTGTTTCAAAGAAACAAAAAAGGTACGTCCAGTGGTTGTAAAATATTGGTAGAATGAGGAGCAAAACAGTACAGGATGATTTGTTTATCTTTACAAAATTTACTCAGTTCGATACACATATGAAAAACATGGTCATCTGAGAATAAAACTGGTAATTGAATTTCACTCTTCAGTGAATATCAATATTTGAAAAATGTTCCTTTAGATTTCTGTTAACTAATTTAGGATTTTTTCAACAGCTTTTTTTCCATCCATATGCCATCCATATTAACTTGTGCATTTGAATTAATTTTGAGATAGTTTTTAAATTATTTGAGTATTAGAAATTAATAACAGACGCGGAAACAATTGAATAGATGAAATAAATAAAAATAATGGCCGTGTCCACTATTTGTGGCTATAGTACGTTCAAAAATAGCGCTTGTATGTTTTTGCTGTACCGATTGTAGACATGGGCTATTTTATTCATATTTTAGGTTATTATTTGTATATTAATATTTTTTTATAAATTATTAAATTATCTAAATAGTATATAAGTGAATAACTGCATGAATATTGTAATTTCTAATAAATATCAATGACTTACTTACCAATGTCTTTCTTAAGATTCTTACTAACAATAATTAAAATTTGTTATAATACACCAGGATGGATATAGATATTTTTACCATATGGATCCTGAAACTATACTTTTAACGAATGAAAAAGGTATTCACAGTGTTACTAACATATTTAAAAACCCTAGAAATATACTATCAAATGCTATAGTAACAATGAAATGGTTAATATATCAATAGTGGAGTATCGTTAGAGTTATACTTAGCACGCAATCGCCAGTGATCAAACTATCATTTTATTTATTGGAATATGCTTTCGATAATACATTCTGAAATGTTAATATGTTATTTTTTTGCTTTTTAATTTTTCAATTTTTTAAATAAATAATTTTTGATATTATATATATATATATATATATATATATATATATATATATATATATATATATATATATATATATATATATATATATATATATATATATATATATATATATATATATATATATATATGTATATATTTATATTTATTGACTCCATCTTGGATGCATTGCTTAGTCAGGGGTTTGAGAAAGCATATGTAAACCTATTAGGACCTATTGATGATCATGAAGTGGGAATTAATGTAGAACGAGGTGTACAACATGGTGTTCACACCATGAGGACACTCCCACTTTGCCTGAAAGGAAAAGTCTTCGATCAGTGCGTCCTACCCGTTATAACATACGGAAGTGAAATCTGGACACTAACATCGCAATCAACTCAAAAACTTCGGGTAACACAGAGGGGAATGGAAAGATGTATGCTTGGCATTACAAGACGAGACAGAAAGACCTGCGCATGGATCAGGGAACAAACAAAAGTGTGTGACATCATTGGAAGAGTAAAGCAATTGAAAGGGAGATGGGCAGGCCATATAGTGAGGCTATGGGACGACATATGGACCAGGGCAATCCTGGAGTGGATACCGCTTGATCGCAAACGTCCGCGAAGACGACCGAAAGCACGATGGACTGATGACATCATTAAGTATAGAGAACCCGAGTGGCAGAGGAAAGCCGCCCAGGACCTTGAAAGTTGGAAGCATGCAAGAGACCTTCATCCTGCAGTGGATCGACAAGGGCTGAAGATGATGATGTGTGTGTTTGTATATGTAGGTTTTTAATTTTAAAATTGTGATTGTAACTTCAAACGTAAAATTATTTCAGTTGCGAAGCATATTTAAGGTTAAGGTCTCAGGAACACAAAAGGTACTGGGTAGGTAAGAAAAACGTAGTGGAGGAGTGACCGAGGGCGAGTTGAGTTGTTAGTTTAATCAGGCACGCCACTTAAATATAGTCTATTACAATTTCGTGGCTATTAAAAATATTTTTGTTGTATTTTTTATCACTTATTACTTTTCCATGTACAACTTTCATCAAATAGTACTGAATAAGGTATTTATTTTTTTTTGTGATCATAGAGTAATATATTTTCTTGCATCTATTATTTGAATTATTACATCAGACTTTTTTTTCTTGCAGTTTTCACTGAAAATGGATACATCGGCCGATAGCGATAACAATCAAGAAAATATCTATTTTGTATGTGAAAAATGAGGATCAAGAAAAATAATAAAAGTTGTGGGAGGATTGCCTACATTAAGAAATGCTTCTGCAGAAAAAGAGGATGGGTAGTTAGAATTTTTGAATGCTTCGGAGCTTATTTATGTTCGCATCATGCCGGCAAAAATACATTTATAAAAATTATATTAAGATGTATAAAAATAAAGATAATACAACTTCTGTTTCGTCTGCGTTTTCTCCACCTAAGAAAAGTCTGCATAGTATACTTTCAACAGATTTCCACTGGAAAAATAATTGTTTTATTTGCAGAAAAGAAGCCAATGAGATGAAGGAAAAGAAATTGAAAAAAAATATTCGAAAAAAAATTATCACGTCACCATGCAGATTTTAAAGAAACTATTCTGGGTTTAGTTCAACATCGAAAAGATGATTTATGCGGAGAAGTGCATAAAAGGGTCTTTGGTGTAATGGTTTACCAGATGAATTAAAAGGTTTACCAGATGAATTAAAAGGTTTACCAGATGAATTAAAACGCGTTGGTGAAGAAAAAAAAGTTCAACCGCAAATTTTACAAGTGGACGTAGCGATGAATCAAATTTTTAAATATATAGAGGAAAATGATGGCTGCCAATTTACGTTTCAGGATTTTTTAAAAATATATTGACAACAGAGCACTTTCCTGATGAGAAAACGATTAAGTCGAGATTATTATCACATTATGGAGACAATATTGTATTGTCAACTAAATTTGGCGCCAACATAATAATATGCTTTTAAAAAAACACCAGGAAATATTAACAGACAGTTTGTACAAAGACAGGTTAAATAATCATTGTGACGAGGAAAATCAAATTTTGAAGAATATAGAAGAATTATAGAGTAATAATTAATTATGTTTCTCACATATAAATATTTTTGTATAAATAATATAACGTTTCTTGTTTTAATTATACCTGATTACTAAGTTTCTGGCACCTACTTTGGATCTTTTCTTTTTAAATTTGCAATTTTCGTCCTTTTATTGATATTTCATTGATATTCATTGCATTGATAATCAGTTTTTGGAATTTTGCAATAAACTATTAAACAAACAAAGATCGGCAAATTCTAACTAATACACATTTTAGTATTAGATTTTAGCAGTACAATGCAAAAACGCTATGAAAATGTATTCACTGGCGGTATCGTTCGAGGGTTTTCACTCTTTACGACTAACGACACTCCACTAGAGTATAAATCTAAAAGTGACCATAAATGGTGCAGTGGCCAAACACGGTACATCTACGCTATAGTGAAAATATTTGAATCAAATTGAAAATTCGATAGGTGTAAATGAAGTAATGAGACTGATTTTTAATAATTTTTTATTCATTTGAAGTTGCAATTCTACATTGTCTCTTTCAAAGAACTTACCTTGGGAAGCCACATAAACCTTCATAGCAAGGCAGGAACTCAAATACTGATTCAGCTGATCGGTTAGGGCCTTTTCCATATTCCTCAGTGTCTCAAAATGCTGGACAAAATGGAGGGCAAGTTTCAATCTTGGGAAAAGAAAAAGTCACAAGGTTTCAAGTCCGGTGAATAGTGGGGCTACAAAGCCACAGTGATGTTTTTTACTTGCCAAAATCTGGTTAATTGAAACCGCAGTGAGGAAAGGAGCATTAGCATGAAGCAGGTTCCAAAAATGAAGCAGGTTCCAAATCTAGTTTAGTTATTTGGCATTGAGGCACGCATTCTGAATGGGCTATCCCCTACTATTAAAGAGTAAAATCAACATGCTTTTGATATTAGCTCATTCTAGTGTTTTGGGCAGTGGTGAGGTGGGAGTGTGCCATATCTCGTTCTAGTGCTTAGTTTCCAGGTCGTATTAAAAAAACGGACGGAAGCACGATCGGTTCGTGCCTCAATTTTAAACAGAGAACCCTTTTTTTATACCTACTTTTTTTATAGAATTTCTTTTGATCCACGGCGGAACGGGAATATCTTGTAAAATAGTTATGAGTCTTAATGCTTATATGATGTTATATAGCACTTACTTTGACTTACTACTACTGAACGTGTCTGAATCTTCTTTGTTTACTGGTATATACTTCCTATACTTTATTTAATCTTCAAAGCTACTTACTCATACCAAAATTACTATGATTTTCCTAATTTACTAAGCTCTAGTAGATATCGCAAGGAAATAAATGAAACAAATTTACTTTATAAATTATATTTATTACTCCGCTTTATATAGTTAACTTGTGAACTATTGGTCTATGGTAGCTAAAATAATTGACATATACCTTAATTGCCAGATTCATGTTGCGCACAAAGGTAAGATCTATTGCGGATCTTTCGTGAAGTTGCAAGGAAATAGTAATGTAAAAAGGAAAGGAAATAAGTTGTTCCGCACGAAATTAAGAAACTATTCTCTTATCTCCAAGCACCATGAGAGGGATGTCTAGATCGACTTCCAAGTCTGGTATGATTCTTTGAATCATTTTTCCACACAGGGCAATCCCACGCAGCAATAGAAATTTTGTTTGAGGTATCGGTGTCTGCGGATGTACGTAAACTCCAGTAAATATAAATTTAAGATTGGGGCATGTAACTTTAACTACTGTAATGTCGCCGCAAAGGGTGTCTACTAATCTGTTGAGTATTTGATAGTCAAAAACCATAGGATGACACCTAGATGTTAATTCCACGCTCTGTGACCCACAAACGATTATTTATATCACACGCGTGTTCAAATTCATTGTTGAGAAAGCGACGAGTAAACTGTATGTCTGACGCTTTATACCTCGAATTGTAATTCGCTATGTCTGGCTGAACTTCTAAAGACATAGACGGTCTGCCGCTGTTGGCGTCTCATCTCGAATATCTCTCTGAGCCTCGATATTTGCTTCTTGATGTGACAACTTTGCCTCAATATCCGCTTCTTGTTGAGCCAATTTCCCTAATTTCTTTCTTTCTCTGTATAATTTGCATTTCTCAGCGTTAGTTAGTTTCTTGGGTCGAGTTACGGTTCGAACGGATGACGTCATTGCACTTGTACTAGGGCGTGGCTCTAAATTTTCCACGCGGCCCGCAATTTTCGGAGTCTTTTTGGCTGAGTTATCGTGGCCTGATTGCGTTGAATTTTGGCACAATCGATTCTTCTTACCTCGTTTAGTACAATTATTATTCGAGGCGAGGATGAGGTCACCCCACTTGTACTGGGTTGCGGTTCTAAATTTTCGTCGCAAAAAGCAGCTTCGGAGGTCTGGTTGGCTAGGTTCTCATAAGCCGATTGTAATGATTTTTGACTTAATCGATGCCTCTTAACCTGTTCTCTGTTTTTAGCTTTATTTGCTTCGACTTTTGATGCACCCCCCTTAGTATTCTTCGATTTTCGATTCGTAGCACGACAATTAACAAAGTTAGCTGTGTTTTCAATATTGTTCACAACGATTTTTTTTCTAAAAAGTCATTTGTATGCAATGACTAATAACTTGTGATGTCACTACCGGATGCGAATTCAATTGTTCTTTATATGATTGCGCAACTCTCCTCTAGCGATAGACATGTGTGGCGAGAGGCTCGGCCTGCGGGTGACTGAATGGGATGCGGTCACGCGTGCTTACATATTTCGTGTCGGTTTCGACAGCGCGACACGGTCACAGACCGAGCGTGGAAGACAGGGTTCCCTGTCGAAATTCCAAGACTCGCCACCCATAATGACGCTCAAGAAAATTAATGAATTTTTTAGACCAGGAGGTTCGTATTCCTTGATGTCCTCACGACCTTCTTTGAATCATTTAAACCACTCGTAGACTCTGCCACGGGTAAACAATCCTCACCATATACTCGTTTTGAACGTTTCGGTGAATATTTTACCAAGTTTAAAAGAAATAAATATTCACTTTTTTTTTGAACGTCAGTGGATGCACCTTTCCAATGTTTACCATCAAAACATGGTGCCACTAGAAATAGCTATTTTTAAATAGTCCTGTTTTCCGTGAGACGCACTGTGTATTATCCAACTGGGTCCATAAAAAATGTCTTATTCTTAACATAGCGTTCGTCGATTAAATTATTGCATTAATAATTAATTAATTAATTAATCATTAAGTATAGCATTATTAATTTAAAAAATGTCTAAAGCATTTGTATTATTTAATTACCAACTTTTTTTAACTAAATTTTCAGATGCACCAGAATGTGTACGACGTGCCTTAACCTGTCCCCTACCAAGCCAATTAACAAGAAATGTATGTTTTAAATTGTTGCATACGACTCAGATAATAATAATAAGAAATCAAATTGAAAAAAATTAATATTAAACTAAGAAAATTTCTGATAATAAAAGTCCTACTTCTTTAAAACAATTTTCATGGTTAATTACCTGATTATTCACATTTATAACACGCAAAAATGACCTTGTTCTGTCAACGCATATAAAAAAAAACTTTTTATTTATTTTCTTAGACAAACTTTCAGAAACATTATACTTTAAAATCACGTTAATCTTGCCTATTTCTAAACCAATTAATAAGGAATGTAATTTTTTTAATAGTTCTCAAGCACAGCTTACAATGTCCCATACCTGCGCCATTGCTGCTTAAAATTTAAATACTCTAACTGAAAACCAATTTTCTATTTAAATTGCAAACGTCAACACTATCTAAATCGACTCGCTTATCAAATCCCTATATTTAATATAATATTCACTTTATCTTATTTTAACATAAATGAGCAACTTCTTGCATGTTAGATGATGTTGAATAATAATTGATACGCCTCAATTACTTATACCAAACTGGTTAAAGAATTTTGTTGAATCAAATTTTCAAAACGATTATGTTAAAGTCTTGTTTTATTGATTATTTAACGGTTAACACAAATTGCTTAGACAATTTTTTTCGTAATCTATTCTAAAGTAATTGAACTGTTAGTATTTATTTATTTCTGAAAAAATTGACATATATACCATATATATGTACAGCTTGGTTTTCAATACACGTCAGCATGCCAATCAGTAATTAAGAATAAGGATCATGCTACAAAATGCTAAGCTTCGGAAATTATTATTATATAATATCATCATCATTCAGCCATTGTCCATCCTCTACAGGATGAAGGCATCCACAGCATGCTTCCATCCCGCCCGGTCCTGAACTCTGCTCTGCCATTCGAATCCAGTATACTTGATGATGTCATCCGTCCATCTTATTTTCGATCTTCTTGGTGGGCGTTTATGATCAAGCGGTATCCATCTCAGGATTGCTTTGGTCCATCTGTCGTCAGATCGTCTCGCTATATGACCTGTCCACCTCCATTTCAATTTATTCACCCTTCCAATGATGTCACATACTTAAATATGTTCTCTGATCCATATGCATGTCTTTATGTCCCGCTTTGTAATGCCAAGCATACACCTTTCCATTAATCTCTGTGCTACCCGAAGTTTTTGAACTGATTGCAATGTAAGTCTTCAGGTTTTACTGATTTTGATGTGAGGGTCCATGTTTCACTTCCGTATATCAAAACAGATAGCTCGCACTGATCAAAAACTTTTCTCTTCAGATAAAGTGGGAGTTTGTTTTTAAACACTATATTGAGCCTGCGACACTTAACACGCAATCCCACTTCGC
Source organism: Cosmopolites sordidus (assembly GCA_031761425.1). Classification (NCBI taxonomy): domain Eukaryota; kingdom Metazoa; phylum Arthropoda; class Insecta; order Coleoptera; family Curculionidae; genus Cosmopolites; species Cosmopolites sordidus. The sequence goes on along the minus strand of JARFXV010000852.1, from coordinate 266,374 downwards.
GGGCAGTATCACCCTGCACTGAAATCATTTACCCAAGATATATGTAGTGGTTTACAACCTCTAAATCGCTTCCTAAAATAGACATTTTTCTGTTTCTGCAAATTTGTTGAACATAACCTGACCCTTTTTCAGATTTATTTTAAAGCCAAATGGTTCTCCCGCCCTTTGCAGTTATTGTATGTGTTTTTGTAGCTCATTTGAGTCTTGTGACAGGATAACGAAATCATCTGCTAATCTAATATGGCCCCAATCCAGATTACGGAACACCTCTTTAAGGCAGACTGAGAAAAGAACAGGCGATATCAAGTCACTCTGTCGTACACCGAGTTCTACATTGATTTTAAGTTCAAGATAATCCTGTGAATTGTCGCTGTAACTTCATCGTACATGAATCCCAATAGGTTCACACAGGCTCTGTCTATCCCTATTCTTTTAAATATTATCTTGCTGAAAACTTTGTACTGTACTAATAGGAGGCTTATTGGGCGGTAGTTTTTTGAATATTCATATGCTCCTTTCTATGAAGAAGAATCAGCATCTTCAGCATTTTTTCATGGGTTGGGTTTTTTTTTTAAGCATTTTTGAGTTAAATTTTGCCAGAATGTTTATGTTAAGTTCGAATATATATATATATATATATATATATATATATATATATATATATATATATATATATATATATATATATATATATATATATACGTTACACAAAACACTGGCAAAATTATACTCAAAATGCCTCAAAAAACAAAAAGTACCTGACTTATGGAAAAATGCAGAAGTGATCCTTTTACATAAAAAAGGAGCACAGGAAGATTTAAAGAACTACCGTCCAATAAGCCTCCTATCAGTAATGTACAAAGTTTTCACTAAGATAATTTCTAAAAGAATATTAAAAAAACTGAATGACGCACAACCAAGAGAACAAGCAGGATTCAGAAGTGGATTCAGTACAATGGATCACATCCAGGTTGTACAGCAGGTCATAGAAAGGCACAACGAATATACCATGCCACTATACTTGGCTTTTATCGACTACGAAAAAGCATTTGATTCCATCTCAAAGCACGCGATAATGGATGCACTGCTTAGCCAAGGTGTACAGAGAGCCTATGTAAACCTATTAGAATCGATATATGATGGAGCTACAGCCACAATTCACCTTGATGATCTTGAAGTGGGAATTAATATAGAACGAGGTGTACGGTAGGGTGACGCAATATCGCCTATTCTTTTCTCGGCTGGCCTTGAAGAAGTATTCCGTAAACTGGATTGGGAACAGGATGGGGTAAAGATCAATGGTGCAAACTTAAACCATCTTAGATTTGCAGATGATATTATTCTCATTTCACAAGACCCAGAGGAGCTGCAAAGACGCATACAAGAACTGCAAAGGGCTGGCGAACCATTTGGCTTGAAAATAAACCTGAAAAAGAGTCAGGTTATGTTCAATAACTTCGCTCAGGACAGAAGAATTTCAGTTTTAGGAAGGGATTTAGAGACTGTGGACAGCTTTGTATATCTTGGGCAGAGGATTTCCATTGTAGGGGAATACCGCCCGGGAGGTGGAACGGCGTGTTAAATGTGGCTGGCAGGCATTTGGTAGGCTCAACATAGTGTTTAAGAGCAGACTCCCACTTTGCCTGAAAAGAAAAGTATTCGATCAGTGCGTTCTACCCGTTATGACATACGGAAGTGAAACCTGGACACTCACATCGCAATCAATTCAAAAACTTCGGGTGGCACAGAGGGGAATGGAAAGATGTATGCTTGGCATTACAAGACGAGACAGAAAGTCCTGCGCATGGATCAGGGAACAAACAAAAGTCTGTGACATCATTGGAAGAGTAAAACAGTTGAAATGGAGATGGGCAGGTCATATAGCGAGGCGATGGGACGACAGATGGACCAAGGCAATCCTGGAGTGGATACCGCTTGATCGCAAACTTCCGCGAAGAAGACCGAAAGCACGATGGACTGATGACATCGTTAAGTATATTGGACCCGAGTGGCAGAGGAAATCCCAGGACCGTGACGGTTGGAAGCATGCTGAAGAGGCCTTCATCCTGCAGTGGATCGATACGGATATATATATATATATATATATATATATATATATATATATATATATATATATATATATATATATATATATATATATATATATATATATATCCGATCGTTTGTGGGAGTACACTCGATCGTTTGCGTCCCGTTTATTGGGAACGTGCAGACATTTCCCCAAGGTTGGCATTCTCAATATGTGTCTGAAGACTGAAAGCTGAGGAAACCGTCCCGTAATATGTATACTTTTCTGGGTCACAGATTGTGATATTGCTTGCTTCCTATTGGTTCTGCTGTTGGGCTCGTCGCCTCGGGCATTGTTTTGAGTGACTCCCTATTGCGGCCGGTGATCTATGATTTTAATGGTTTTTTGTCTTGTTATTCAGGATATTTGCTCTTTGTCGACAACTGTCGAAATCGATGTTGACCTTGGCGACACGTCTGCACGTTCCCAACAAACGGTGTCACAAACGATCAGATGTACACCCGGACTATTTCCCAGGGTTCAAAACTAGAAAAGGTTTCCTTTTCCTTCTCTAGATGTGAACCCTGGTGAGTAGGCAGATTGAGGCCTCGGGGCGAATCAACTAGATTCTCTTAATAATGGCTTCAAAATGGAGCATAGTTACATAGTTATGTATACATAGTTATATATTATTCTTCCGGATATCAATCCGTTTGAACCCATTTGATGAATTTTCACATTCTTAACGTTTTGCCAATATCTCATTTGACATTTTCAAGTATTTGCTCTCTTAGTAGACCGCTCTGAACTGACCTTCGAAGTTGTTAGTGGTAACATCAAACTATAGGAGTTGTTTTTAATTTAACGAAGTAGGTCCAATATAATGCTACCTTACCCTGAAGAGAATATGCCTTCTATACATTCTATACAGCAGTGATTCTACCAACAAGATATTAATTCCAAAATCTACGGGTCATATGGTGAAGTAATTTTTCGAGAGTTTTCAATGCCTTTTAGTTGCAGTTATATTTATTTTTTTATGCTTTGTATACTTTACTTGATGACGATATATTTTAATATAATTAATATAATGAAAATTAAATGTAAATCATTTTTAGGATTTTAAGTTTAATTTTTGTTCTGAGAAATATATATGTCAAATACAAAGTATGATGAATATTTGATAATGTTTCAAAATAATAGTTATGAATATGGTAATTTTATATTAATACCTTTATAGTAATAAAAGTATAATATAAATAAAATAATGCTAAATAAAAGCTTTTTTCTAAAAATTGAAGCATTATATTAGTAGACATATAATATTGTGGAAACATTCAACATCAATTGCTCATTAACAAGCCTATTATTACTTTTCCATTAAGTGTTTCGAACTTTTCCGGGCCATTAGTTTTCTGCCTTTTATTTTCTGTGTGTAATTTTTTTTTAATCATAGTTATAAGTCGGTTTCTAGAATTAAATGTTTGGCATAATTAGAGTAATGTTTTGTTTATTGAAAAAAACAACTAAAACGTTCTTTGATCATTCTATTTAAGTCTTGCCTGTTTGATCTATACAGATTTTATCGAAATTTAGACAACCCAACTAATTATTTTCATATTTTGGTTAAGTTTTCTATAAATAATAATTACCAATTATTTTGTTCATTAAGCATTATTTAATTCATTATTTAAGAAATTTATTTCTATAAAGGTTTATGAAATTATGTATATTGTAGTATCAGCAAGTAATGGGTAGTTTACGCCCTTTTTATAATTCGTTTGTTTTTCCTAAAATTTATTTTATTTAGGGAAGTGTATAGATGCATTCGAAAGCCCCTTTCTTACTCTACAAAAATATTAGCATCGTTTTTCTGAAAAACTTAATTTCAATAAACGTTCTCGCTTTTGAAATGGTAATTTCAAGCAACAAAAAAATTTATTTTTAACATTTGCTATAGTTCACCTTTCGTGGTTAAAAAAGCAGCTACAAAAGGAGTTCGAGGCATTCTTCCGCATCGGCCGTTCCCTCCATTTCCCCAGGCGCCAACCGATTATAACCTCTTCTGCTTGCTGTGCAACCAAATGAGGGACGTAACCTTCGTCAACGATGAGGACCTCAAAAACAACTTCCTGGGGTCCAGGGCTGGCGATTTATGTCGAAACGCCACCAATAAGTTAGTCTTGACGTGGGGCAGATCGTGAAGAGTGACAGAGAATACATAAATGGTTAATTTGTTACTTTTTTCAATAAAACTTTTTAATAAAAAAAAACGGAGGAAAGTTGGAACAAACCAATAAATAACATTTTCTAGTCGATGCCGAATAGTATCAATCAAAATAATGGAATCTAAAATAGAATGTGATTTGTCATCAAGCTCGTTAATAATGTATATTAAACGCGTTAGTTATTGGCAGGATAGATTAGTAGGACATTATTCTCTTGAATTTTTTTGGAGATTTTCCTAACTCATTATCTTAAAACATAAAAAATTGGAGAACAATTTTGCTAGAATTCTAATGGTATTATTATCATTTTTGGAACAATATCTAATATGAATTGAATACTGCTGGAATACGTATTATATTCCCAATCTTCAAATATGAACATAATAAGAAGTATTTATTAATCTACTTAAGAAAATTAACAAGTTTGTTGAGTTTTTGGCCAGAAATTCGTTCACAATGATAGCCTTGTGAGAGGATGCATTGTCGTGATGTAAAATTCAAGAGTTTTCTTTCCACAAGTCTATCCTTTTTCGATGAATTTGCTCTCTTAAACGCCGGATAATGCTCGGATAATATTCTTTAATTACTGTCTGACCCTCTGGTAAGAATTCCGAGTGCATAACAAGCACTCATACTGATACTCATAATCAAAGAAAACAAAACAAAAATTTTTGATCGACTTTGATGTAGTTTTCTCTGTTTTGTCTCAGTTGGAAGGCGCCATTCCGACGCTTCTTGTCTGGTTTGCATATCAGACTGATATACCCATATCTTATCACCTGTTACAATGCGTTTTATGAATGTGGGATCGGAATTGACTCGTTCTAGCATGTCTTCAGCGACCTTTACGAGATTGAGTTTCTGAAGAAAATTTAGGCCTTTCGGCACTAATCGAGCGGCAACGCTTTTCGTGTCCAAACAATCGTTTAAACTGGTACAAATTGATTCTTGAGACACAGAAAAATCAGCGGCTATCTCTCTCAAACTTTAAATGACTATTTTCAGTCACCATTTCTTTCACTTTCAAAAAGGCAAATCTTTCACCACATCTCGGCCGTTTTTAATGCACTGTACCACTCATATGCTCGTGTTTTTGTTAAAGTCCATTCACACGAACTCGGCACGGCTCGGCACACGAAATTCTATTTACAATGCAGAATTTAAGACAAGTTCTCTGTTCGATGTTTTTATCCATTGTAAAAATCGCAAAACACACTTGAAATGAACTGGATACCGATACCGACCTTGATATTGGATACCAAACCTTTATTTAACAGAACTGAAGGAGATTTTCAAACGACCCAATAGATTATAGAGGTTTATGATAAAAGGTGTGTGAATAATGCACTGAGGCTGGTGGTATAGCGTTCGATCTGGTAACACTTGGCTTTCCCTTTTGAAGGGAGGAGTAAGTTAATATTTGTTTGATTTATTAATTGCCTTCAGTTACATGGCGGTAACTTGTGGCAATTCTTTTTATGAAACGGATTCTTCTAATGCGTTCTGAAAATGAAAGAACAATAGTTTCAAGCAACAGTCCGCTATGGGTTGTTAATGTTTATTTTAACAGTGATATATCGACATGCTTCAAACTGTTTTCACAACTGCTCTTCAAGAATTTGAAGAATACCCTCAGGATACTTGGATTCAGCAGGACGGAGCCACAGTTCCTATCTCTGTTTGCCCGTCGTTCAGGCACTTTCTCCGGGAAAATTGATTTCTCGAAAAGGTGACATTCAGTACCCCCTTCCCTCCCCGAAGCCCGAACATGACTCTGTGTGATTCTTTATGAAGATATCTTAAAAGTCAAGTGTACCACAACCGCCATTCTGGAACAACTCTTTGGACCACCCTGTAGTTATCGTTATGCCTCATTTCCTGACACTCTTATTGTAAAACCCCGTATCTTTAGTTTGAAGCAAATAGACATATTGAATGTTATATTTTTTTTTGTTGTCTAATTATATGATTACATTTATTTAAGAACCTGACATTGATAGTAAAACTAGTGAGATATAATCAGCCATTAATTCAAATATTTTTATGAATAAAATTGACCTTGTTCTCTCGTCGAACACAAAAAAATATTTATTTATATTCTGATATAAACTTTCAGAAACATAATTTAAAATGGTGTTAATTTTATCCATTACCAAGCCAATTAATAAAGAATTTGTTTTTTTACGATTTTTTTTTCAATATATCCCATATCAACTATCATATTGTTATTAAAAATTTTAATAACATAACTGAAAAGCAATTTTCTGTGTAAATTACGTTAATATTATCTAAAACGAATCGCTTATCTGATCTCCATATTTAACATAATATTCACTTTGTCTTATTTTTTTCACACATGACCAACCTCGTACAGGTTGGATTACGATTAATAATAACTAATATCTCTCCATTTCTTGTAGAAAACTGGTTAAGGAATCTTGTCAGTGATTTTTAATACAATTATATTAAACTCTTGTTTTGCTAATCTTCTTGTGGTAAAACCTAATACTTTATTCACCAGAAATATATTATCGGCATAAACTTACGTTCGAATTAAAATAATATTTTTTCTCTGTGCTTAATAAAAACAACATGCGTGATAAAAATTCATTTATTACAAGATGGACAGTATTACATCAATCAATCACTTCCTTATTAATTCAGTTTGATGAAATAATTCAGCTTAATGAGTTCTGTATTTAATCGCTGATTGGATTTAGTAAAGAATCGATTATTTTACCGTATCTGTAAATGAATATGCAACCAGAATATTTACTATTTTACTTGTTTTTGCTTTGTAATATTATGTGCATTAAGTGAACACAAATAAGTTGAAACAGGATGTAATTTTTTGTTTACAAAATGTTCGGAGAACCGATACCTCTACAACGTAGAGGAAACTACAAATAATGGAAATATGTATACCCAGAGATGCTTCACAACCATTTCCCCCTACCATAATTCCTGGAGTTATATATAGCATATTCCTGGATAAGAAAACTATTGGCTTTGCTGCGTCGATCATGATCATCTAAGCAAAGTCTAGATTTGTATGTTTTTTTATATTATAGGAATTGAAGCTAATTTGGTATACTATTTTTAAGCCGAAAGCTCTGATTAAAATGCCAGGGTGTGCGACAGAGCTACTAAAATTAAACATCTCCAACACAATGTGTTCTATAAACCACCGAGTGCAGATTGGCGGCAGCCGGTATTGCTCGGAGCCGACCACCCGACCGTGTATCTTGGAGACTTCAACAGTCACCATACTGACTTGGGATATCGTGTAAGTGACTCCAGCGGTGAGACCCTTTCTACTTGGATGGAAAACAACAACTTCCATCTACTATATGATGCAAAAGATAATAAATCCTTCCTCTCAGCAAGGTGGCAAACATCGTCTAGTCCGGACCTCTTTTGTATCCCTCGATCATATTAAAAGGCCTATACCAGCCACTCGAAAAGTTTTGGGAAACTTCCCACATAGCCAACAAAGACGTTCCCTAATCATACTAGGGATACAAATTCCCGTTATAAGAACTGCAAAGGTCCCACGATGGAATTTTAGAAAGGCCAACTGGAATGCCTTTCGAGATAAAGTGGAAAAGGACATTGGGATGGATGGGAACCTAGAAGCAAGTTGCTGAAAGACTCCAACATATTACAATGGACGTACCCGTATAAGAAATATATATGCCAGAGAAATTAAAAGCCGATTACAAGTCAACTTCCACCAGTTACCGACAAATTCACGATGGTCCCACCCATTTACGATAGAGGAACTCCAAGTCGCTCTAAACAGAATGAAATTACGCAAAGCACCCGGCCATGATAACGTATTCCTTAAATTCCTAAAACATCTCGGTGATGAAACAAAAATTTGGCTTGTCAATTTCTACACCAATATCCTTAATACCGTAGAAACTCATTTAGAAGGGGAAAAGTGATAGCAATACTGATGCCTGGAAAGCCCTCCAACAACCCGTCTAGCTATCGCCCCATAGCACTTCTAAGCATGTGCTATAAACTCCTTGAGCGACTAATTTACAATAGGATCTCCCCTGTAGAGGACAGTATACTAATACCACAACAGGCTGGTTTTAGAACAGGACGAAACTCTAGCGATCAAGTGTTAGCTCCGACGACGCACATATAATCAGGATTTCAAAGAGGCCTAAAAACAGCTATGGCCTTCATAGAAATTACATCAGCCTATGACACGTTATGGAAGAAAGGGCTTGACTTCAAACTACAAGAAATGATCCCATGTGCAAAAATATGCCGCATGATTCAAAACATGATAAGCAACCGAATGATCACATTCCACCAACGATAAAAAATGCTGTGGAAAGACTGTTAAAAATGGACTACCTCAGGGATCAGTGTTAGCATCCTTACTTTTCAACATATATACTAATGACATTCCACATACCATCTCCCGTCAATTTATATATGCAGATGATATTGCTCTGAGTATAAAACATAAAGATCATGAGTCCTGTAGCAAATACCGAGTGACCTGGCCGTCCTCGAGTCGCACTATAGAAAGTGGCGACTGACAGCTAATCCTTCTAAATCAGAGGTATGTGTTTTCCATCTCTCGACAAGACAAGTATATGCTGAACTGGACGTAGTTTTCGGGGGGAAAAGGCTTAGGTATCATCCCATCCCGACTTATCTTAGCGTCATCCTGGACAGATCCCTCACTTACAGGCAGCTTATCTCCGGGGTGGCACAGAAAGTTAAGACCCGAAACAACATTATTCATAAGTTCGCAGGATCATCCAGGGGAGCGAACGGTCACACACTCCTAACATCTGCGCTAGCACTCGTTTACTGCTCAGCAGAGTACTGTGCCCATGTCTGGTACAAAGGTAAACATACTTATGAACTGGGTGTCCAGTTGAATGACACCATGAGAAATATATCTGGCACCATGACATCAACACCCATCTCCTGGCTTCCCTCTTTGTGTAATATGGCTCCTCCGGAACTCTGCAGGCTGAAGGCAGCGAAAAAACAATGGCACAGAACACACGATGGTAATATGTCAGAATTGCCTGGTAAGAACCCGAACAACCTGCCGCGGTATAGATTGAAATCGCTCCGTCCGATCTGGATAGATACAGACTTGCATCCCGCATTCAAAACAACCCTATCAGAAATCGACCTTATCAATCTGCGGGATAAGGAAATGCTGGGTTTGAACCTGCCGAGAAGCACCTGGAGTCGATTGAACAGGTTTAGAACCGGACATGGCAGATTCAATGACATGCTGCACAAATGGAAGATGGCAACTTCCCCTGAATGTGACTGCAACGTTGCATATAAAACAATGAACCATCTGGTGAACTCCTGCCGTTTGAGAAGTCTCCCAAGTGACCTACGGGAACTCATTAATACCACGCCAGCTCCACTGAAAAGGCTCGATAATCTCGACGTGGGTGTATAATCATCTAGGTTATCATCGTCTCTGGTTGGATCTTTGTATGTATACGTGGTATATATGTGTTTTTTTTATGATATTTTTACTAATACTCGGTTTATGTTTGTTTTTATCTGATTTTATTCTTTCTTTTTTTTGCTAATATTCAAGTATCCAAAATTTAATGTATTGCTAGTTCTTCTTTTATTATATCAAATATCATAATGTAGTGTCTCATACTTCTTTCTGGACAGATGTTCCAATCGGACGACATTCCAAGACGAAACAATCGGAGTTTCAGGTAAGTAAAACAATTTATCGATCTTAGTCATCGCTCTATAGGTTTAACCTATATATTTGACTGCTTTTGTTGGTTTGCGATCGAATATGAAAACATACTTGCTTTTAATTGCTATTTAGGGTTTCGACGTTATATAAGAAGGAATATTCTTGTGTTTGCTAAGAATCTACATGTAGCAACACAACCTCGGGGAAGGGAAGGGGATGTAATAATTAATAAGCCCTACAGAATCGTCAATTTTGTAGGATAGGAATAATAATATTCAAAAATTAGACAAGAACCAAATTCGACTACCGATTTGGAAGGTAACCGTATTATGAAAAGTCTTATACTTTTACAGATAATCTAATTTGTAGATGGTCGAAGAGTACAGAAATTTGTATGATCAGTTGGATTAACACCAACTAGTTAAATTAAGGATTGGCAAAGCAGTTTGCCATAGAATCAAAACAAATATCCGTAGGAGTATGCAAAAAAAAAATAGAAAAGCAAACCTACTGTCCAAACAAAAAGTAAAGAAAATGGTATATTTATATTCTAAATAAAAACAAAACAGTTAAAATATTTAGTGTTTTTCAGGATTTTGGTACATTTCATTTATCGATTGAACATATTCAGTTGATGAGGGTATGTTTAAACATAGGTTAGAAATTTATTGTAGGCATTGACAACTGTTAGTAGGCTGACATTGCTTTTCTAGTGGGTAGACTTATTTGGGAAATCTCTGGCTGGTCATGCATAACAGTTAGCAGCCAGATTTATTTATATTTGCAAATATTATTAAATCAAGAGTCTAATGTGGTGGTTTGTAAAACATGTAACCTTAATTAAAGCAATAATGTAGTATGGGTGAATTTTTTTTTAAATATTGTTAATAAAGTTTAGTGTGATGGTTTGAAGAATCTGTGTGGTTTTAAAAGTATTGCAAACTTCAATGAATGCAATCAAACAAATATGTATATAATTTTGGGTAGTCATTGTTTTATTCTGAATTGATTATTAATGTAGTTTACATATTATAATCTACTGTAATATATAATCCATATTACAATTATTAATATACAAATATTACAATATTATACAAATATTACAATACATTAATCCATTTTATTGAAATAAAATTAGTGATTTAAACAGTATGTATGTGTTTTGGTTTTCTAATTTTGATTTATATTGTTTTTTTTTTATCAAAAAATAATTACAAAACTAGAAAATATCTTTTGGTTACTCAATATTTAACATTTTTCTTCAGTGGGTGTTGGATCTTCACTTCTCCGGTGTGTCCACATGAGTAGTGCTAATTCATGTTTACAACCACCTGTCATCAAATATATACAAAATATTACTATTTATAACATTATATTTTTTTTTGTTTGAGTATTTATTACTTGCTGAAGCTGCACAATCGTGACATTGAGTGTTTTAAACTTTTCTTAATTTCTCATTAATAATCAAGGTAACTGTATAAGCTTTACTCCGAACTTTATGTTCTCAACATACACCACTTTTACCGTGCAAATACCATTTTTGCATTTAAGTTGAACAAAACCTATTGCCTTGTCACCATAACTTTCTTGTGACACCCTACAAATAGTTTAATTATATTTAATAGAAATATTTTGTTTCTTATTTACATTTACATTATTATTATTATTTCTTAAAAAACTTACATCGATGCTTTAGCACCTCGAACTTCAGCCAAATTGAACCGAATATCATTTTTCAGAAAATCTGTGACCATTAAAATATCCACAGCAGGTATATTATCAGTATTAGCCTTTATGAACGAACCCTTTGTCAGACATTACTGAACTAAATTAGTAATCAATAATATTTTATTTTGCACTTAACCAATAATAATTTTGACAGTATATATATACGAATAGAAGCCTTTGACAGTACTGATCTGAAATGTGAAAACACATTTTGACGTCACACACATAGCAGCCAGTCGCGGCGTGTTCGTAGTCACAGTCATTAGTTCGCGGTCAGTTCGTAGTCAGTTCGTAGTGATTTTTTTAAAAATGTACATTTTAATTGATTTACAATTAATTGTAACAAGTTTTTAAAATGTTTTTCGCATCGATTATTAATATTATTTATGATAAAGTTTTAAAATAAAGTAAAAAATTTGATAATTATTTTTTATTCAAAAACCCAATTGTTCCAAAATTGATAGTAATTTAAATATTGAATATACAAAACTATAGATTAGTACTAATGCAGGCACATAAATATTACTCGTAACTGTTCGAAAACAGCATCTGCACGCGGATGACTGCCAATCTGGATCCGCTTGTTCACTCTGGTTTTTAGGTTAGCCTTCCGGCTCCTGCCTATATACGATAAATTACGCCCGAAACGGGTCCGATTTTATTTTTATGGGATTTTAGCTATCCCAGGAAGTGTCAGAATTCCCTCTTTCTTTTGCGGGGCATAGTCTGACCTTTCTTAAGATTATGGTTTACTATAAAGTCCAGAAAAACTTTGTGAAGGTTAACTTGATAATGAAAAACTGTCTCCATCGGAAGTGGGAAACTAGTCACGCCCAATGCCGGGCCGACGACCAGCGGGCGTCTTGGGTCCTCCATATGGTGCGGGATAGCGGGATTTTTCGATAGCGGTTTACTAGTAAGGAACTTATGTAAGCCGGAAACCCGAGAAGTTCGGGCCCCATAGACTTACTGACACGGAAATTAGGGGACGAATTATTGGGGAATAATGGCTCCGAGGGAAGTGCGGAGCGCCAAGCTCAGTTGGGTCTGAATTTGACCCAACAGTTGAGCTACTAGTTGCTCCACAAGGTTGGAGATAATGTCACCTTGTGGAGCGGGGTTGCTAGACGGAACTGAGTTCCTTTGAGACCCCCACACGAAGGTCGGTGGGGGTATAGCGTGTTTACGGGACTTGTTAACAGCGGCCCCGCGAGGTTTTCTCTTCGAAAGCCTGTAGGCTTTCTCGGAGAGACCTCCATCAGGTCTTTTGTCGCAACCTGGGAAGTTCGCAGTGTGCGGACCTCCACAGTTGCAGCATGTTGGTGGGTCATTTCTATCCTTCTTGCACACCTTTGTGGAGCTGACCTGTGCATTTAACACAGGCCGGATCGGCATAACACTTTCTCGCCTTATGGCCGAATTTTTGGCAGTTGAAACACTGCACTACTCGGCCATTCGAACGCTGAGTTTGGATTTTGATGTCCTGTCCGAAGAAGGACTTTATATCGTATATCCCCTTATCTTCCCTGGGGACTACGACTTGGACGATGGCCATCGGAGCGCCATCTTTACCTGATTGTTTCCACCTTTCCACATGGATAGGTTGAAAGCCCATTGCTTTTAGTTCGTTCTTTATCTCAGAGACTGGAATCGTCTCCAAGACTCCTCTGATCAGTACGCGAAGATTGCGTTCTTCGGGGAAGCAGAACCGAAGTCTGAGGGTGAAGATGAACCCCTTCAGCCTTCGTAATCGATCTTATGAACAAGATACCACGCTCCTTGCAGGTCTTCATTACCTGCAGGAACGCTTCCTTATCTCTCAACACAATTGGGGGGGACTTTGCAAGTCCTCTTTGGGACCGGAAGCTCGGCTTCCTGGTCTTCCAAAGTTGGTGGATCCGGTTTCCTGAAGGTTTGTTTTTCAGAAAGAGGAGACTCAGATGCTGGTTTTTTAAGAGGAGGAAAATCCTCTTTCACCTGCATCGAGCTCCGTTTCTTTTTCCTCTGCTTCTTCTTTGGGACTGCTTCGTGGCAGTCTCCGGATTCGGGGGCCGAAGAATGGCCCCCTTCGTCCATTGTGTCCATCGCGGCACTCGCGGTCGCGTCGTCGTCCGAATCTAGGTTCGTTTCCGGCACCTTTTCCTCACTCTTTCTTTTCTTTTCACCCTCGTCCAACGTAGGACACGTAAGAACCTACATTTACCGCAAATTATTGACAGATGCGTTATAAAACAGATAACATAATCATAAAGGGTTAAAGGCTGAATTAGTGGTTTATATAGTTGTAATATACATTCTGTTTTATTGCAGATCTCCTGTTAATAAGGGACTTAATTGACTTAATATAGTCTGACAAACCCTGCATTTAGTTTGTTAATTACGTGAATTCTCCACGTTAATCTGGTATCCAGGTATATTTAACAGCTTTTTTGTTTTCCATTTTTCAAATACTTGTCCAGATTTTTCCACATATTTAACAGATTCTTCTTTTGTTTTCCATGTAGTCGAATACTGATTTATATGAATTATCAGGGGGTTATTGATTTTCCTTAGAGTAACTAATTATGATACGCACTTGTTTATATTGATTATTAGATTCCATTTATTGAGCCATTTCATGATGGAATTTGTTGCTGCTTGTAGTTTAGTTACTGCAAGTTTAAGATTTTGTTCTTTGATTAGTATAGTTGTGTCATCTGCAAACATAAGGACATCTGGCTCTGGTGTATCGGGTATGTACAGATTAAAAAGAATTAGGCTTTTTACAATTATTCCTTTATTGCATGCCGGTTTTGATTTTTCTAATAGTCGATGTTAAGTTGTGTATGGATGTTTGGAAGAATCTGTTGTCTATACTCGGTCGCTGTTAAATGCGTTGAGATTTCTTAATGAAATTCTGTACACAAACATCAGGAAATTGTTTGCCACTTTTTGGGTATATTATCATTTTTTTTTTTCTTGTTGCGTATTTGAAATCCAATGCTAAATTGACTTAATAACAACAGTACTTGAATTTGGTATTGTTGGAAAGAGCATTTTTTTCGGAATTCAACGATGTAAATATTGTGTTTTTTTTTTCAAAATAGATTTTAAAAAATGGCTGAAAAGCGTTTCGGTCTGTTTTAGGGTAAATATATTTTTTCGTTTAGTAGACTATGAAACTATGGATGACAGATGAAGTAATTGATTATACTTGAATTTCAAATTCCTTTCAATTTTTGTATGGAATTAACATGTATTTAACTGAGAGAAAGAATTGAAATACTAACAGTTATTGGATAGGGTGACAGAAAACACACTTACGCTGAAGTATGTCGAGTATTTAATGAAGATCATCCGAATAAAAACATCACTAAGTCAACAGTTTCAAAAACGGTGGAAAGATTTAATGATACCAAAGTCATCCAAAACTAGGAAGACGAAAAACCAAAACTAATGACGAAAAATCGTTGATGTTTTATTTGTGGTAGTAGACAATGGTAAGGTTTTCGTGCAATAATTAGCTTTAGATCATAATATGTGCAGACGCTCAGTCCAAAAAATAATATAAAAGATTTTTATCCTTACAAAATACCGGAATTCAGTGGAATTACTATAGGAATTTAGTGAAGATGATTTTGGCTGAAGAGTTGAGTTTTGCGAAATTATGATGGAAAAAATACCACTCAAAATATTGTTTGAAATGTTATTTTCTCGGATGAAGCAACATTCTGTTTAAATGGTTATGTTAACAGGCACAACTGTAGATACTGGGCTAAAACTAATCCGTACTAGATGGAGCCGATTCATACATAGTATCCTCAAAAGTTAAATGTTTGGATGGGATTTAGTAGCAAGAATACTATAGGACTTTTTTTCATTAATGGCAACTTAATAGCAGATAAGTATTTAGATCTATTGGAAGAAAATATCAACCAACTCAACTTTTGCGTCTATTTCCAAATTTAATTAACCAAAATCAGAAAATATGGTTAGAGCAAGATGGTGCACCAGCACAATATGGCATTAACGTTAGAAATTTTCTTAATACTTACTTTCTCAAACCGGTGCATCGATGATCGACAAGGTGCTATCGAATGGCCGACCAGATCACCAGACTTGGCACCACTCAGTTTTCTTTGTGGGCCTATTTAAAAAGTCGGGTTTACGTTAATAGGTCAGAAAATATCCAAGATCTAAAATTATGAATTCGACAAGAAATTGTCGATATATCTCTTATCTGGTGGGAAAATGCTATGCAAGGCTTCGTCCGACGTATCCATTACTGCCATGAAGTTAATGGTGGACACTTTGAACACCTTTTTTTAAATAGTATTTTAATAAAAAAATTAAAAATTTAATATTGTTTTTTTTTTAAATCTGATATTGACAAGAGAGATCGAAACCCCTTTTCAGCCATTTTAAATCCGTTTAAAAAAAACATGAAATATTTATATAGTTGAATTCAGAAAAAAAGCTGTTTCCAACAATGCCAAATTAAAGTACTATTATTGTTATTAAAAAATCAAGTTAGCCTTGGATTTCGTATATGCGACAAGAGAAGAAAAATTAAAATATACTAAAAAAATAGCAAACATTATCTAATGTTTGTGTACAAAATTTCATTAAGCTATCTCAAAGCAAATAGCAAAGCAATAGCAACACTGTATATGAAAATTGAATGACTTTTAAATATTCTGGTATGTTAACTGATGTTTTATATTTTAATCCAATAAACCAATAAGGTGGCAAAGGCTTGGACCAGATTCTAAGAATAGGATTAAAATGTACTCCTTATTTTCCAACCCCCTCTTCTATAGTTTCTGTAAAGCATTGAAGTTTATGACATTTATTCTCTCGTATAAAATTGTTTCAAAGAGATTAGCCATTGTAGAAAGACAACTTATTTGCCTATAATTTGAAATTAATTTGTGATTTTTTTCTGGCTTTGGGAAAAGTAGTATGTATGAGTGCTTCTATGTTGGTGGAAAATATCAGTCTTAGGTGAGCATTAAAAGTGTGGTTAGATAGGAGATTAATATCTAAAGTAAATAGAATTTCACTCCAGGAACCATTTAATTATTACTCGATACCATTCTAAGCGACTCTTTTTGTTGTGCAATGCAAGAGGAGACGATAATTGTGCATCCTCGTTATAAGTAAATGTTGAATGAATATCCAAAAGTCCATCAGTAGCTGCAACATATAAAGATAGGGATAAAATTTTAGAGGCTTTTTAAATAATTTTTTTTTGTCGAAAATCGATTTATTTTTCCACATTTTTTTTAGTTCAATACATTTCACCCAACAATTTTCCTCTTTTTAACCTTCCACATACCACGATTTGTTCAACTCTGCAAAATAGTTTTCTATTTCAGCGATGATGTCTTCATGTGATGTGAATTTCTTTCCAGCCAGTCATCTATTCATGGTTGCAAAGTAAAGAGTCTATGGAAGGGAAACACGACGTTGGATGACGATTAATAATAATTAATATCTCTCCATTTTATGTAAAAAACTGGTTAAGGAATCTTGCCGATGATTTTTAATACAGTTATATTAAACTGTTTTTTTACTCATCATCTTGTGGTAAAACCTAATACATTATTCACTTAGAAAAATATTATCAGCATAAACTTACGTTCGAATTAAAATAGTAATTTTTCTTAAGTAAGGAAAATAAGATGCCTGATAAAAATTAATTTATAACAAGATAGACAGTAGTATATTAATGTCACTTTCTTATTAATTCAATTTCATGAAATAATTCATCTAAATGGGCTCTGTATTTTATCGCTGATTGGATTCAGTAAATAATCGATTATCTTACCATATCTGAAAACAACTATGCTAGAAAAATAGAATACTTACATTTTAACTTGTTTTTGTTTTATAATATGACGTGCATTAAGCCAACAGGTCCAGACACGATGTAATTTTTGTAATTTACAAAATGTTCGGAGAACCGATACCTCAGCAACAAAGAGAAAATTACAAATAATGAAAATAAGTAAACTCAGGAATGCTTTCTCAGTATTTTCCAAATTGAGTGAAAATAATTTTAATCTTAGCAATGCATCACGTTCTGGATGACCGACTGAGGTTAATGGCAACGAACTATTGGCGCTAATTGAAAG
This sequence comes from Cosmopolites sordidus, assembly GCA_031761425.1. NCBI lineage: Eukaryota > Metazoa > Arthropoda > Insecta > Coleoptera > Curculionidae > Cosmopolites > Cosmopolites sordidus. Next base: position 248,560 of record JARFXV010000852.1, on the reverse strand, counting down.
CTATCGATATAGTACAACTCGAGAGATCAAAATCGTATTTCAATCAAGATATTTCAAGATCAAAACATTGTTAAAAAAATCCATGTAGTGGGTGCCGCAAGAGTTAACGTAGAAAAATTTGATTGGCCAAATTTCTGTTTGGTATTCTCTATTGAAATGCATTGAAATCGGCTCCGTTTTTTTTAACCGGAAGGTTACAGGTGATAAAAAATGGATTGTAAGGGAGACGTTCGTAGCTTGAGTCAGTACTATTTCTCAATTTTTTTCCACTGTCAATACCAATGTTTTTACTGCCAGGTTGTTTATTCATTACGAGCAAACTTTTCATAGAGGTGAGATTTGCTAGCTCGTGTTCCTTGTGTATGAGTCAAAGCAAGTCGACAAATTTGTGATTCTTTTTTTTCGAAAATTTCCCATAAGTGAGAAAAGTGCATTTTTTTTCATCGGTAGAAAAAGGTGGATATAGCATTTGTACCTTAGTTTTTTTGTCTCTTTTATAGTCCTGAATGAATTTCGAAGATATCTCGCATAGGGAAAAAATTAATGTCATTTCAAAATGGCCGAATTTTCTCGAATTATCTCAAATGGTCTAGAATATTCCATCGATTATATCGATAGAAAATTCTATAAAATGCTATCAGAAGAAAGGAAAGGAAGGGATTTACGGTTAGAGAGGCATCAGTAACTACAAGGTTATTTAGCAACTGGACCTGCAGCTTAACGTGGGTTCCGAACCACGGTCATCAACCACAGACAACCCAAGCCAGCACCCCCCTCAGGCTATCAACCCTTTGTTATGTACTTACCCATAAGTCTATCAGGAAGCCTACCGACTGGCGAGTGACCAATATAGAACACTTCTCAGAAGGCATCTGGCCTTACCCAGCCTTTAACTGGCGTGACTGAGGAGTAATTCGTTGTCGGATTTTACACTCTTGCCTAGAAACAATCACAAACATTTAGGAAGTAAACAGACAGAAAAAAGAAAGGAAAACAACCATCCGAGCGCTGGAATCGAACCAACTACCGCTCCAATGCTGTTTCGGCACAGCAGCGGCAGACCGTCCGCACCAACCTCTTACCATCCGCACCAACGCGACCTGCCCTATGAGAAGAATTACAAGGAGCATTCTAGAATATTCAATAGAATCAATGGCATTCGAAATATTTCGAAAATATTCCAAAATCGTTCGAGATGTTCTATTTTCCACCATTCGACACTTCTTCACGGCCAGCTGCATAAAGGGTATACTCCGGCCAGCTGCATAAGGGGTTCTCACTTCCGTTCTGATGCCAGTTCAATTTTTGCCAGTGAAGAAGTGAAAACAAAAAACAATAATCAAACAAAAGAATAGAATAAAACAAAATAGTGTAAGAATAAGTAGAAAAGTGGTAAAACAAAAATATAAGTGAAAGGTGGTTATTCAAAAGAGCAAATTACCTATTTCTTGAAATTTTAACAAACAGAGCGTAAAAATGACAAGCCATAAAGCAGAACAACTGAGCATGGTGTTTCAGATTTTGACTCATTGCTTTATTGAGCAGTGACTCATCAGACTCACTGCTCGTGCCTACAAATTGAGCAAATTTAGTTTGTCGCGCTATATCGCAAAATTTGATTAAGAAGGTCCAGATATTTCAAATATGTCTTATGAAGAGTTGATGCCTATCGTTCGCCGAATTGTATCGCATTCGACGCAAAAGATGGTACGACATTTATTTTAATCACAAATTTTTAATATTTTTGGTTTTTAATTCCACTGGGGTTCAATGACGAACAAGAAGAAGCTTTGGTCGAATATCTTGTTCGATGCTGTCATATCTATTACAGCTTAAGCATAACCGAATTGAAACAATTAGCCTACGAATTTGCTCGCAAACTGAATATCGGATATCCAGCATCATGTCATCAAAATCGTCAGCATCATATCATCAAGAACCTTTGGGCACGCCCGAAAAACAAGTCTCAACCGGATCAAGGCTTTCTGCAAGGAAAATGTCTACCCATTTTTTGATCATTTAAGTGTGCTTTACGATTTGTACCATTTTGAATATATAGAATATGGACGAGTCTGGATTTTGACAGTTCCAACGAAAATCGGAAATCTCTTTAAAAGGTACAAAAAAAGTCGACCAAGCTGCTTTACAAGAGCGTGGCACTATGGTAACTATGGCGCTTGCCGTAAATGCCGCCAGAAACTCTATGCCGCTTTCCTTTATTTTCCCGAGAAAGAATATGCCAAGCTGTTTCATGGATAACGTCTCATCAGGGAGTTATGCCCCCTGTAATGAATCTGGCTGGATGCAGCAGAAATAATTTGTCAAATATATGAAGCATTTTATCAAACCCAGTCATCGACAGACAAATCGACACTGCTTCTTCTTGATAATCATACGTCCCACTTATCTATTGAAGCAATTGACTTGGTATTAGAAAACGGCGTTCATACGCTTTCTTTTCCACTTCATTGTTCTTACAAAATGCAACAACTGGATGTTTCAGTTTATGGTCCAGCCAAGGCATACTACGTGACCGAATGTAGCGATTGGTAAAAAAAAATCTAATACTGGAAAGGCATTTGATATTCGAGACATCCCTGAACTCGTTTGTAGAACTTTGGATTTAGTTTTGACTCCAAAGAGCATTATATATAAAACGGGCATCTTTCCATTCAAACAAAACGTTTTTTCTGAATCGGATTTCATTCAGGCCGAAATAACTAATCAAAGTGCAAATGTTACTACGAATCAGAACAACCTGAACGAAGAAGAGCAGCGGGACATTATTTTAATGGATGTTGCTGTACATGCGAGGGAAAAACCATCAACATCAAGTGCAACACATCAATCATTGTCACATTCGTCCAGTCTTTCCTCAGTTTTGTTTTGAATTGGACCAGTTAGATCAGTAACAGTTTTGTAAAAGTCTGCGGGCGTAAGCCAATGAAAAATACCATTCTCACTTCACCAGAAAATGTTGCCGTGTTCAAAGAAAAGCGAAAGAAGGAAGACAGTGCAAAGAAGCGACGACAATCAACACAAAAAACTCCAACGAAACTAGTGTGAAAGTCATCGTCGCCGGATGTTGATTTGTGTATGATCTGCATGAGAAATTTGTCAGCCAAATTTACTTGCGACAATTCCGTTGAATGTAACATGTGCCAACGACAATTTCATATGAAGTGTGTAAATATGACTCACATCTATTATATCTGCCAAAATTGCAACTCTGACGAAGACTAACATGTATTGGATTTTTTTCAGTCTGTTTTTCATGGCCAAATAAATCGACTATAAATGTTGAAAGTCTTGTTTTATTATTTGACTTTTTGAAGCTTTTTGTGCATTTCTATAACTGTCCCAACCTACGGACCACAGATTTTTTGGCCAAAATTAACGTATTCAAAAAATTGACAATAACTTTTATATTTTTGAAGATATGAAATAAGTTTCTTCAGCAAAAATGTAGCCAAGACCATTACCTTTCCAACGGTATATAGAACTATGAGTAAAATGTATGTAGTCGAATGCTATCGCCAAAAAAAATATCTCCCAACCCACGGACTTCTCCTTTATATAATAATACTAGGCATAAGATATCATGTTATGATCTCTGTGTAGAGATCGTGTAATCGCGAATATGTCCTTTCGACCAGCACAAAAACCAGTTTACATCGGACGAAAGTAATGGTGGAACTGGATTATGAGCTGCTACTTGAAAACCAAGCCATTAAAGTGGGGAAGTACCGTTCACAAGTGGAAAAAAATGAACTAGAGGGGTTCTGAATTAGTCGACAGAAAGGACATTGCGTTCCATCGAAACAATACTAGGCCACATGTGCCTTTGGTCACCCGATACAAACTTTTACACTTACTTTTACTTTGGCGTAACTGTAAATGATTGTAACTTACACCACATTATAGTAAACCACCTCATTTCCATGGTATACCAAAAATTCACAAAACTAATATACCACTTCGCCCTATAGTCAGTAGTATAGATTCCCCATGTTATAAACAAGCAAAATTTTTATTAAACATTTTAAATTCACTTAAATTCAACAAATTCGTATATTAAAAATACGTCAAATTTTTAAGATAAAATTTCCAGCGTTAAAATTACAAACCGAAGTTTAATGGTTTGTTTTGATGTGGTGAATTTAATTACTAATGTACCAGTTGATCAATCACTTTTAATAATTAGAAAGAGATTCTAACATGACACTACATCAAAAGACCGCACTAAACTAAACATAAATACAATTATCAACTCTATGTTTTAAAACCACATATTTTCAGTTAGAAAATGATTATTATCAACAAAATTTCGGAATGGCAATAGGTTTTTCTCTATCTCTTTTGATATGTTTATGATATTTTTGCTATAGGACAACATAGCATTAATGATCTAAATACTTTTTACAAGATATAAATTCTCGAGAGCCTACAATTAGGGTTACTTTAGAGATGAAGAGGGAGAATAAATGTCATTCCTCGACACTTTAATAATAAAACACAACACATCAAGAACTACAATTTACAGAAAACCTACAAACACAGACGGTAGGTATCTGAATTTCTTTTTCAATCATTCAAAATCAGTCAAAATAGGAGTAATTAAAAGTTTATATGACAGAACAAAACTTTTTTGTACCGACAGTGATTCACTACAAAAAGAAACAAATTACATTAAAGACATTTTAATAAAAAACAATTACCCAAAAAAATTCATAGATAAATCTTTTAAAACTTTTGATACCCGACAAGACTAGATAGATACACTTTCTAATAACAATTCTAATAACTCTCAAACAATTAACCTCACAATTCCTTACATTCGCGATATTTCTGACACAATGACACAAAAAAGCAGGAAATAAATACAACATAAGAACAACATTTAAAGCAAAAAATACTCTTAGATCTATATTGATAAAAAACAATTCAAACAACACACAACAGAGTACCAAAAATCTTGTTTTTAAAATTCCCTGCGAATGTGGCAAATTTTATATAGATGATACATCTGGGCCGTTAATTATTAGAATAAAAGAACATAAAAACCTTCTTAGAAAGGGTGATTTTAATAAATCTAGAGTTTGCCATCACGCATGGGAATTGGGATATACAATCAATTGGAATAATTCCAAAACGGTATTAAAAGAATCGGTAACAAAATACAGAAGATTAAAAGAAACCGCTATAATTAATTTAAATAAAAACAACTGTATTCCTATGCCTTCGGCAAATTTAAATTGGATATGGTTCCCAATTCTAAAGAATACAATTAAAAACGTGTAAGTATTTCAATACACAATAATCATACAGTAAACCTATATAATTTTTTTGGTACTATGTCACTGTCAGTGAAAAATATTATTGTCAATGTATCATTGACAAAAAAAAATATTTACTTACTATCTTTACAGTAACGGGAGGAGAAGACCTCCTCAAACGTTAACGTGTAAAAGTTTGTATTTATTTTAAAAACATTTTACATTTTTTAAAATTTTTGTTTGTTAGGTAAATTTATTATAGAAAAGGAGAATCACTGAGAAACTTGTCTCCGTTTTATTTTTTGTTTTTTGTGTTTTTACCCAGTGATTCTTTTTTTTTACATAAGAACAGATATCCTTGATATTTTTTGTTTTAGATCGTGGCGAAAAACCCAAAAAATGAAAAAAATTCTATTTATCTAGATCGCTTTAAGACACGTTAGATGATAAAGACTTTACTTGCTTGAAATACTTAAAAAATCATCTGGATCAGTTCTTTCTGTCAGAAGCTTCAGGAATATGCATCTGGGCTAAATTTTTCTCCAATATTTCTCAACAAAATTGAAGAACTTTAGCATCAACTCAATATTATAGCTATTTCTCACAGCTCGTAATATTCTCAATAACACACTTCTTAAAAAAACCGTTTTTCTCTTTTTTAAATTTAATGAACTTTTAATCGTTTAATAAAAGAAACGTAAAAATATTTTAATAGTATTCTGTATTGGAGAATATTTTTATATTTCGTTAATAAGAAACAAGACAGGTCGTAATTTTAAACTTAAAATAATCATCAAGCATCAAGTAATTTATTGTATGTTGCAGATAATCACCACGCAATTTACATCGAAATACTTGTTAATATTCCATATTCTTTAATAATTTTTAAATTCTATCACTAAATTAACTGAAATAATTACATAAAACTTGTTAAAGTGTTTCATTTCCATATCCGTTAGCTAATTATAACGTAGTCGGTAACATCGGCAATTAATATATTAGCGGTTTTCTATTGCACCACTGAATTAATATATAACTATGCACATATCACACGTTGTCAGGTTCCTCTAAGACATAAATCATCAAGAACTTTTTTATATTCTCATTATTAGTTTTATTTCTATTCGACCTCAGCTAATTCAATTTTTTTTTAATATTGAATTTGCAAAAAATGTTCGCTCTCATAGATGCTCTTGCGCAACTCATTTTATATATACACCCATACACAGATATATATATATATATATATATATATATATATATATATATATATATATATATATATATATATATATATATATATATATCATCATCATCATCATCATCATCATCATCATCATCATCATAATCAGCCCGTGTCGATCCACTTGCAGGATGAAGGCCTCTTCGGCATGCTTCCAACTTTCACAATCCTCTCTCTGTGCCACTCGAGTCCACTATACTTAATGATGTCATCAGTCCATCATTTTTTTTCGATCTTCGCAAACGTTTGCGATCAAGTGGAATCCACTTCAGGATTGCCTTGGTCCATCTGTTGTCCCATCGCCTCGCTATGTGGCCTACCCATCTCCATTTCAGTTGCTTTACTCTTTCAATGATGTCACACACTTTCGTTTGTTCCCTGATTCATGTTCAGAACTTTCTATCTCGTCTTGTAATGCCAAGCATACATCTTTCCATTCCCCTCTGTGTCACACGAAGTTTTCGAATTGATTGCGATGTGATTGTCCAGTTTTCATTTCCGTATGTTATAACGAGCAAGACGCACTAATCGAAGACTTTTCTTTTCAGGCAAAGTGGGAGTTTGCTCTTAAACACTATGTTGAGCCTGCCAAATACTTGCTAGCCACATTTAATATGCCGTGCCACCTTCGGGACGATATCTCCCTCCACTGAGATCATCTGCCCAAGACCTGACTCTTTGCCAGGTTTATTTTTATGCCAAATGATTCACCAGCCCTTTTCAGCTCTTGAAAGAAGAACGATATTATCTGCAAATCTAAGATGGTTTATTTATATATTTATTTTTATTTTAAAAGTTTGCACCGTTGACCTTTATACCATTCAGTTCCCAATTGAGATTACGGAATATTTCATCAAGACAGGCCGAGAAAAGAATAGACGATATTGCTTCACTCTGCCATACATCTCGCTCTACAGTAATTCCAACTTCAAGATCAAGTCAAATCAAGGTAAATTGTCGCTGTAGCTTCATCATATATCAATCCCAATAGGTTTACGTATACTTTGTCTACCATAGGGTTAATGCCAGAGGGCTAAACAATGCATCCATTATGGCCTGCTTTGAGAATGAGTCAAATTGAGGCTTTTACGTAATAGATAAAAGCCAAGCACAGTGACATGATATATTCGTTGGCTTTCTATGGCTTACTGTACAACCTGGATGTGATCAATTTTACTGAATCCTGCGTGCTCTCTTGGTTGTGCGCAATTCAGTTTTCTTAATATTCGTTTAGATGTTAGAGAAAATATTGTACATTACTGTTCAGTTCATTAAATCTTCCTATGCCCTCCTGTTAGTTTTTTAAATCTTTCAACAGTTACTCTATCCTTTCCTGGAGCCTTGCCGTTTATCATCGATTCTATAGCATTTGTTACTTCCTCCACTAGGATATCTGGCATTTCTATTGTTGTTCTTCCATGCATATTGTTATTTTTAATTGGCTATGATTTGCATATAACTGTGATTAAATTTTCTGACAACCTCTAATATTTCCGTACGCACCCGGCACGCTGTGCCTTCCTCGCGCATTAATGTATAAATTTACGTTTTTTTCTTTCCCAGCTTCTGTTGCTTTATTATTTCCCGTTTTCTTCCAGAGTTTTTTGCACTAGCTGCATGTTGAACCAGCGCGTCTCCGCTCTAATATGTTTTCTTATAGTTTTGCAGAGCTCAACGTACTCGACCCTGCCAAAAGGAACGCCTGCATTTCTCATTGTCCGTCGTTTTTAAATTAAATCAATGGCCTCACTAGAGATTTTTTCTGTTTGAATCATTTTTCTTCTGGCACGATTGATAGAGCAACATGTTATTTACCTTGCAGCTGTTACAGCACAACGTATATAACAATCTCAGATCAAAAGAGTGGCGCACCACTATTCATTTATCGCAAAATGGAAGTATGACTAGGACTGAGGAAATCAGGGTGACAAGCGGCATATTTAAGGGGGACTCGCTGAGCCCTCTGTGGTTTTGCCTGACATTGAATCCACTCTCTAATCTGATTAAAAGAACGCAAATCGGATACAAATTCCAAAACCAAATTGTATCACACCTACTGTACATGGATGATTTAAAATTGTCCATTAACATACACTTTGGATTAAATAAATGCAGAACCATTAACATAAAGAGGGGATTTAAGTTAGAGATGACAGGGTTTGTCACTACAGAATAAGAATATATAGAGCCAATGTAGGAGGGCGAAATATATAAATATCTGGGAATACAACAGTCTAAGAGAGTTGAGCATAAACTCATTAAGGAAACATTAACTAAAGAATTCAAGCCCAGACTTGAAAGCATATGCAGGTCTGATCTAGACAGTAGAATTATAATAAAAGCTATAAACACTTTTGCTATACCAGCCTTGACATATTCATTTGGAATTATATTTTGGTCAAACAGATATCGAAAGGCTACAACAAATAATTAGAACTACACTAACGAAATATAGGAAACACCACCCGCACAGTAGTAAAACGCTACTTATATTACCGAGAATTGAAGGAGGGAGAGGAATCTACACAAAAAAATAAATAACCAGTTTAAGAACATATTTCCATCGAAGAATGATCGATTGCCCGCTATATGCCAGCGTGTGTTTAGCTGATGATAAGTATACGCCTCTGAATCTTAAACAAATGGAACGACAAAATGAGAGCATTCAGACAACTGGGACAATTATACAAGAGTGGAAAAATATGTCTCTACTTGGTAGACACCCCCATGATCTTGACCTTAATGAAGTCGACAAGAGTGCGTCGAATGTTGACATGGGGAGGTCTTTTTCCGGATACTGAAGGCTTTATATGTGCAATTCAGGCGCATGCTAAGAACTACCAAAAATGTATCATTAAGGATGCACGAGTTTCAAATGACACGTGTAGAAAATGCCACGAAAAGCCTAAGATTTTCCACTATATTGTAGGAGCATGTGGTAGACTCTCCCAGACGGATTATCTTCATTGTCATAACCAGGTGGCCAGTATAGTCCACCAGGAACTTGCAAGTCGTAATAACTTTATAACAGAGCGAGTTCCTTATTATAAATACACCCCGGAGGCGGTGCCAGATTCAGCCGATTTCAGGTTATTATACGACCGAACAATAATAACCGACAAAACCGTTCACTGTAATAGGCCAGATGTTATATTGGTAGACAAAAAGAAGAAAACGCCTTTCCTAATCGACATAGCTGTTCCAAACACACACAACATTCAAAAGAGGTCTGAAGAAAAAGTGCAAAAATATACAGTTTCAACGGATATGGAAGTTGAACCAGGTCCATATTGTGCCATTGATAATTTCAATAACTGGCATTATACCAAAGAATCTGAAAAATAACATCAAATTTCTGGGACTAGAAGAAAATCTGCTTAAAATAATGCAGATGGCAGTAATCCTTAATGCCACTCGCATCGCCCGTGGCAACATTTTTGGAAGAATGAAGTTGTTTTAGCTACTGCCCGTATTTTATTTAAAATCCAGCTTGACTGGGAAAAAGGATGAAAAGAAAGAAATAGTAAATAATAAATTGCTACTCCTTGAGATTCCTTTTTTCCAATTTGGTTCTGTCTAGCCTTGAACACTACTAAACAACAGCAATATTGGATATAAACTTAACATGAGGAATCCAAGAAAGCTCTCTCATCTATTTTATATGAATGACCTTAAACTATCCGGAGAAACTAAATAAAAAAAGAGAAAAAATAAATTCATTGATAAAAATGGTCGAAACATTTAGTAGATATATCAGAATGTCATTCGGACTGGACAAATATTCTACCATTAGCATACAGAGGGGAAAGGTACCTAGTCAACATTCAACATTCTGTAACATACAGTTGGTACCAGAAGAATCATACAAATATTTAGGAATCCCTCAAAAGCAAAATCTTGATCACAACCAGTTAAAGAAGGACTTTTCCACTCTATACCAAAAGAGACTTACAAAGCTTTTAAACACCAAACTGAACAGTGGAAACCTCATTAAAGCGATCAAAAACTGACTTTGATGAACATGATAGGTTGATACGCCGAACATTAACAAAGTTTCAATGCCTGCATCCAAACGCATCTACGAAAAGACTATACATCCCAAGAAAGTTGGGGGGCCGAGACCTTGTAAACGTAAAAAATCTCTGTCTCAATCAAGAAAACAGGATGAGAAAACACTTCATTGATTGAAATAGTACGCTAATGAAATTGGTTGCAAATGAAGACCGGGGTTTCACCCCATTAAACCTAAATAAACAAAACCCTATTGATAGCAGAACAACATTCACGGATTGCGTTCGAGAATGGAAAGAACAAACATTATATGGAAGGTTTCCTAAGTCACTCGAAGATGACACCATTGACGAACAGTTATCTCTAAATTGGTTGACCGATGGACTGTTGTATCCAGAAACAGAGGGTTTCGCGATATCTATTCAAGATAGGGTAACAAGAACAAAGAACTATGAAAGACTACTCCACTTGAATGTAGTCGATAAGGGCAGGAAATGCGGTACTCTGGAGGAAAAAAAATTGAGCATCTTACTGGCGGTTGCCCGGCCCTTGCTCCTAATGCTTATTTAGGACGGCATAATCAGCTGGCAAAAAGCATACATCAGCAAATTGCACTAAAATACTCACTATTAGAAAGCACATCTCCTCTATATTATAAGTACTCGCCTTCTCTTGTACTTGAATCATCCGATACCATTCTTTACTGAGACAGACCAATCACTACTGATCGAACGGTCGATTATAATAGACCAAATATTGATCTAATGAACCAAAAGAGCTTTTATAATTGACATCGCAGTGCCGCTTTCTCACAACATTAAAAAAACCGAGATGGAAAAGTACGAAAATCTGGCATACGACTTGAAAAACCAGTGGAAACTGAGTAAGGTAGTGTACCCTCTGTTATTTCCGCCTACGGCCGGATATATAAGAGATGTTCAAAGAATCTTGAGAGCCTGGATATTTCGAAATCGATTACCACAGTGGGTCAACATGCCGTGCTCTTGTAGACGTGTCACATTGTTCGTAAAATACTAAGTTAGGGTGACACGAGCAGAATTGCTTTTTCATCTTGGCATTGGAATATCAACCAGCATGAACTGACATTCTACATTAAGGATAAGCAGAATAATAATAATAATAATAAGTTTATTTGCTGTATCAATGATTAAAATACAATAACTAAAATATACAATAATACAATTATAATAATTATAATAATAATGTCTGGTCAGTCGGAGGCACAGTAGCCAACAGTGTCTCTTGCTGCTACCGTATGCGGAGACGGTACAACCAGCGACGCCAGCTGTCCGCTGTCCTTATCCCTTGCCTAAGGTTCCGATTTGAATTTCCTTACTCACTCTATCCTATCTCCTAAAAGGTACCCAGCCATTTTATAATGGCCACGGGGTGTGGACCCGTGCCTTGGGGATATATGGGTGGTTGTTCCTTCTTCGATCTCCATCCATTACTGGTCTTACCAGAGAAGAAAACATGAGTAGACGACTTAGAAATAGACTCGTTGGCGACGTGTCCTCACAAGACTCCGCTGTAGGTTCTGACACTGGGCCTTCAGTGCGAAATATGCTACCCGTGTCAGTGGACAGTGGTGAACCTCTCTCAGGTCAATAGAGAAGGTGTGGCGCCACACCACTTATGGCTACCGCAAATGCTGAAATTCTTCCTACGCAAACTAGATGCGGTTTGGGGACCACCAGTAGGCCCTCCGCCGTCTCTAGTCAATCTGACCAACGCGTGAGATGTCTAAAGACATGAATGTCCCAATTATGCGCGTACTACAGAAGCACACAGGGAGGACTTCATGTTGAGGGATTCCGGAAAAGAATGTACCTAGAATGGAAAAAGATGTTTCCCAATAACACTTTTACAGAACAACGAATCTGCGGTCAATATAATTCTATAATCGGCAGGGGAAATGTATTTTCTACCGCTGAATTGGATATCATCAAACACGAAGAAATTCAAGAATTACAAATTGATCCAAACCACATTGCAGAAAAATCTACACAACCAGATAGATATACATATCCAACAACCAATAGAAAAAGATCCCAACGAGAACAATCCAACAATTTCTGCGAGCCAGATATCATCACAATCATTGTCTGTCCTAAGGGAGCTTTATATAAATTTCAGAATGAAGTATGCAGGTGTTCGATATAGGATAGAGGCCCCAAGTCCCAAGAGTGAAAGGAAATGCTATATTCTATGATACCGTGAAGGCCATGTACAATCTGGTCGGAGATGATCTAACGGAGGCCCCTTCATTGACCGCGGTCATTGAAATTGTTTATTGTGCTGCGTTGGTGAGACAGTGAGAATAGCTCTGAAAAGATCAAGAAGAGTATTAGAGCAATAGCTAAAAGGATCAAAGTTCGTATGTTATCCAAAGACTTTGATAAGAAAATAAAGCAAGAAAATGAATGTCTCAGACAGAGAAGAGCCGCATGGGGAACTCGTATAAGGCGATATAATGAATCCTCGAAGCGAAAAAAACAAGGATTCGTATTCTCGACTAACCAGAAGAAGTTTTACCGTCAACTGGAACAACAAGAAAAAATAGAACAGCAACAAATACCAAACGAGGATACAATGATCAAGTATTGGTCAAATATTTAGTCAGTTCCAAAAACCTTCAATGAACAGACCTATTGAATACATGAAAAAGAGGAAGCGAGACAAAACATAAAGGAAATGCCAGAAGTTATAATAACGGGAGGCGATGTAAAAAAGGCAGTCCAAAAAACGCTTAACTGGAAAGCGCCAGATATCGATGGCATCCAAAATGTGTGGTGGAAGTATCTTTTTAGTAGTCATGGAACGCTGGCAAAGTTTTTCAAGATTTAATAAAAGAGCAACATAACATACCTGAATATATGACTATGGGAATGACACATATATTATCAAAGGGACAGGACAGTTTAAATCCAAAAAATTATAGACCAATAACTTGTCTACCAACTCTCTATAAGATCCTTACCTCTATTATTTCATCCAAAATAAATGAACATCTATTAGAAAATAGTCTTTTACCGCCTGAGCAAAACGGGTGCCGTAAAAGTAGCCAAGGTTGTAAGGAGTTACTTGTAATTGATGAGGTAATAACAGAGCAAGTACGAAAAAAATCCCACAATGTATCAATGGCGTGGATTGATTATAAAAAAGCTTTCGACTCTGTGCCACACTCGTGGCTCCGGTATCTCCTTTCATTGTATGGGATTCATCCAACTCCAGTAAAATTTCCTTCCGCTTGTATGAATAAATGGAAAACCCATATGTAAAGAATAATAATGCCTCGTACACCACTGGAGAGATACGAATACGCAGGGGAATATTTCAGGGGGATAGTTTAAGTCCTATATGGTTCTGTATAGTTTTAACACCGTTAAGTGGAATGTTGAGAGAGCCCAGCATGAAGAGAAATCCAAACATTCAGGTATCACATCAATTCTATATGGACGATCTAAAATTATATGCATCAAACTCTAATAATCTTCAAAGTGAAATAGAGCTTGTCAAAAGTTTTAGCATATAATCTGCATGGAGTTTGGCCTTGACAAGTGTGCAGTTGTCCATGTCCGCAAGGGGAAGGTATTGGAACATAAGAAAACATGCAATTAAATGGAGATATAGTTATTCGTAGTGTCAATAGTGGAGCAAATTATAAGTATCTTGGTATGATGCATTTGGTAGGAATATCTCATATAACAGCTAGGGAAATGATTATAAATAGAGTCATAACTAGAGTTGAGAGAATATGTAAATCTTTGATCAGCGCCAGAAATAAAATTTTGGCAATCAACACCTGGATTTTGCCTGTGGCTGCTTATACGTTTGGTGTAATAAAGTGGTCTGACACCTCTCTAAAAGCATTTGATCAGAAAATATCAACCAAATTAACAAAACATTGTATGCATCTCCCAAGAAGTTCCATCGAGCGTCTGTATGTGTCTCGACATATTGGAGGAAGAGGCTTACAGAACGTAGAAGTAATGTGCCGTCAACAGGATGATCGACTAAGATCTTATTTTCTCAGCCAAAACAGTAATCTTCATAAAGCTGTCTGTACACTGGATGGTAATTATGGTCCCCTCCATCTAGCACAAGCAACTAATGAGGCAAGTCATATAACTTCCCAGGGGCTTATGTTAGTTTGGAAAGGAAAGGAGCTCCATAGTCGCTTTGCAGCTCTCCTCGATTCTGAACACATTAATTAAAAATACTCTACCGAATGGCTAAGAACATTGGGACTTTATGGAGAGACGGAGGGTTTCCTTTGTGCTATCCAAGATCAGGTCGTAAGTACCAGGGCATATAAAAACATATATTAGGACAAAATATCGATCCAAAATGTCGCTTATGTAAACAAGATTTAGAATCAATACAGCATATAAGCGGTGGGTGTCCTGCGTTGGCTCAAACAGACTATATGCAGAGGCATAACAACATTGCTAAGGTGATACATCAAGCATTATTAAAAAAATATGGTCTCTTGGACGTGGAGATACCTTATTATAAGTGGAAACCAGAATAGGTGTATATAAGTGAAACTATAAAGATTTTGTGGGATACGGCAATGATTACTGATCGGACGGTGGAGGCTAATCGGCCCGATATTTTTATAATCGACACAAAGGCTCACAAAGGACTTATTATCGATGTGGCGGTACCGTTGGACCACAATTTGACCAAGACCATTGCCGAGAAAAAACGAAAATATCAACCGTTAGCTGTAGACCTAACAGACATGTACAAACTCAGAGATGTCGATATTATACCAGTATTAATATCTACAAATGTGCTGATAACAAACGACGAGAAAATCGCCAAAGACAAGCTTGAATTACATGATAGACATATGACAGTCATGCAGAAGGCTGCTTTACTGGGTACAGCAAACATAGTCAGAAAATGTTTAAGCTTGCATGAGCCTCGGCTGAACGCTCTTGTTTAGTGCAAATATTGTATTCTTGGGTTACAAACCCCGGCTACCGTGGATATGAATAAAATATAAGATGAACATAATAATAAAATTTCTAACTAATTAACAAATATAGTTAAAAAAATTTTAAGCTTGCATTGATCTTCGGCTGAACCCTCTTGTTTAGTGCTAACATTGTAGTCTTGGGTTGCAAACCCCGATTACCGTGGAAATTAATAAAAATATAGGATGAAGATAATAATATGTATAATGAAATTTATATATATATATATATATATATATATATATATATATATATATATATATATATATATATATATATATATATATATATATATATTATTATCATTATCCTCGTACTGAACTCAGCATCTCAGCCTAGGCTCGTCTATATTACAATGCCAAAATGAGAAAGCAATTCAACTCCTCTCACTTAGCATGAAATTTTACGAACAATGTGGCACGTCTGCAAGAGCACTGCACGTTGTCCCACTATGGCAATCGATTTTGAGATACCAAGGTTCTTCAAACTTTTTGAAAAGTTCTTACTTATTAGGCCTTCGGCGGATATAACGAAAGGCACTATCTCTACCTTATGCAGTTTCCACTGGTTTTTCAAATCGTACGCAAGGTTTTCATACTTAGTGGTTTTCTCCAACTCGGTTTTCCTGATATTATGAGAGAGTGGCACTGCGAGGTCAATTATAAAAGCCCTTTTCTCCTTTTTGCTGATTAGAACAATGTCTGGTCTATTATAATCGACCGTTCGATCTGTTGTGATTGGTCTGTCCCAGTATAGGATTGAATCAGATGATTCCAATACGGGAGAAGGTGAGTACTTATAATATGGAGCAGGTGCGTTATCTAATAGCGAATACTTTAATGCAATTTGCTGATGTATAATTTTCGCCAGCTGATTATGTCTTCCTAAATAAGCATTAGGGGCTAGAACTGCACACCCACCGATAAGGTGTTCAATCGTTTCCCCCACTATACCGCACTTCCTACATCGGTCGACAACATCCATGTGTAGTATATGCTTTTCATAGTTCCGTGTTCTTACTACCTTATCTTGAATAGATGTCGCAAAACCTTCTGTTTCTGGGTACAACAGCCCATCGGTCAGCCATTTTAGAGACAATGGTCCATCAATGGTATCATCCTCGAGTGACTTTGGATACCGTCCATGCAGTGTCTGTTGTTTCCATTCACGGACACAATCCGTAAGTGTTGTTCTACCATCAACACGATTCAATTTATCTAGGTTCAAAGGGGTGAAACCCCGGTCCTCCTTAGCAACCAACTTCATTAGCGTGCTGCTCGAATTAATGAAGCGTTCTCTCATCTTACTCTCCTGGTTCAGACAAAGGTTCTTAATGTTCACGAGGCCTCTGCCTCCCAACTTTCTTGGAATGTACAGTCGCTTCATAGATGAATTTGGATGCAGACATCGGAATTTTGTCAATGTTCGACGTGTTAATCTATCCAGTCCAGAGCATTTATCAAGTCCGAATGACATCTTGATATCCCTACTAAATTCTTCGACCATTTTTATTAAGGAGTTTAGTTTTTCTCTAGTTTCTCCATAGAGTTTAAGGTCATCCATATATAGTAGGTGCGAGAGCTTTCGTGGATTCCTCATGTTTAGTTTATATCCTATATTACTGTTGTCCAGTAATGTAGACATAGGGTTTAGGGCGAGACAAAACCAAACTGGAGAAAAGGAATCTCCCTGAAAAATTCCTCTCTCGATATTCGCAGTTGTAATGCATTGTTGGTCGATAAAGAGATTTGTTTTCCTTTTCCCCATTAGGCACCTTAAGGAGTTAATGATGGGAGGGCTTATTTTATAAATCTTCAGGACTTCTAGTAACCAATCGTGTGGAACACTATCGAAGGCTTTCCTGTAGTCTATATAGCAGATGTTTAGGTTGCGTTTTCTTTTCCGCGCTTGTTCGAGAACTACAGCATCGATCATTAGCTGTTCCTTGTATCCCATACTTGCTCTTATACATCCTTTCTGCTCTTCTTCAAAAATATTGTTTTCATCACAATGTTTGTCAATTTTTTCATTGATTAGGGCTGTCAACAATTTATAAAATACTGACAGACACGTGATGGGTCTGTAGTTATTGGGTTGCTTAGCATCACCCTTTTTGTACAGAAGATATGTATTGCCTTCCATTAAAAAATTCGGGAAAGTATCAGGATTTATCATTACCTCTTTAAATGCACTAGCAAGTGGGCGGTGGGCCGCCGTAAAGTTTTTAATCCAGAAGTTATGTAGTCCATCTGGTCCAGGAGCTTTCCAGTTATGAGTATTATTGTTATTATTATTATTAGGTGCGTATAGACCCGGTTGGATAACGAAAACTAACTCATTTTCGAGTGTTCTTTCTGATCCTCTATACCTCGTTCATCCTTTCTCCGTGATTCTCTTTCTTTCCACCATCCACTTTGTTCCCAATCTCCTCGAAACTTCGACGTTCCACATATGTATTTTGTTTATACGTTCTTCTATTCTCAATCTCTGTCCGACCCATTTATGCCTTTTCCAGATCAGCTCTGACTTGTGTGATCCATGGTACTGTTGACTTGATTCCTTGTATGTATGTAAGAATTCTGTTTGTGGGAGTCTACTGATATGTCCATAGAATTTCAACCTTCTTTTTCTTATGTCCGCCGCTACGTTGGACATTCTCTCTATGGTCTTTCGAGAATGTAGTCTGTATCCTTCTTCTGTCAGTTTTGGACCGATAATTTTGCGTTGATTACTGTGTTATAGTGTCTTATTTTTGCATGTGTGGATAGGCATTTCTTATTGTAGATATTGTGTGTCCTGCCGTATGCCCTCTTGATCTTCTGTATATATATATATATATATATATATATATATATATATATATATATATATATATATATATATATATATATATATAGATATTTACACGAAATATTTCAGTATTGCTTTTTGAATTGTTTTGCTGCTTTGAGTTCGGCCAAAATGGGTTCATTAGTGCGTTTCTTGGTTGCCGGGATTCTGGGCATATGCCTTCTATCAACTGTTTTAGCCTCATTTTGGTATTTTTGCTTATTCCGTGATCTTTCCATATGCGTGTCAATTTGATAAGTGTGGTTTTTCCCCGTGATTCTTCTTATTTCTGTCTCCCAGCTACCTGCGTTTGATATTTTTGCACCCAGGTATATAAAGTCCTTAACCAATTCAATCCCGATTGGTTAAGGTTGGTCCGGCCTTCCTCTCCAGTGAATTATTTATCAAGATTCTCATGATCTTGGTTTTTGCTACGTTTATTGGTAAGCCCACCTCTTTGCTAATTGCACCCTCAATCTTTATCAAGACTACGATTTCTTCCTCTGAGTTTCCGAGCAATGGTGTGTCATCCGCATAGCAGAGATTCGATATTTTCTTTTTCCCGACACATACACATCTATCGTTAGTTACTTTTCATATAGGGCCCCATCACACACCGCTCATCACACGAAGCCCCATCAACACACCACTTTCGCTGTGTGTGATGGGGCGTTGTCGTCATGATTCAAATTGATCATTTGTTGACAGTAACGAACGGTATTAACTGCTTTGCCTGGTTTCAGAAGCTTTTCAAAGTGATTCGATCTTGCTGTTGATGTTAATAGTTGTCCTGGGTCAATCCATGATTTTCTGCGTTTTGAGTTCTTGAAATATATTCATTTTTCGTCTCCAGTCACGATTCGATGCAAAAAGTATTTCTTTCGTGCCAAGAAAGCAAAACTTCGCACATCATTATTCGTTTTTCATTTGTCTATCGTTCAGCTGATGTGGTACCTGTCATTACACATGGTATGCAGACGATCACAAATGGTTCCACGACCAACATTTAACCTCTCTATTGTTGAGTTTATATATTGTCTTCTTCCAACAATGCTTGCAATTTGGCATCTTCAATTTTTTTCAGTTGACCTGGGCGTTCTTTACCTTTCAAGTCAAAATCATCTAATCTAACGCCCACAAGCGTCTTTAACATTGTCACCGTAAATTTCCGCAAGTATACGACGGTTTTCACTCGCATTTTTCTTTTGACTAAACAAGAAAAACTGTACAAAATGACAAAAAAGCAACAAAATGACATAAGAGATTAGACTGTGAACCGACTTTTGTTTCCAGTGCCATCTCTTAAAAAAACGAATTATTAACCATTACACCTGATATGAATTCAGTATATTTTATGCTACCATAGTTTGAACATATCGATTCAAAACACCCCGTATGAAACATTTTCAATTCAAATTAATGTTTCCTATACTTATTTGCCTTGAGTTGAAACAATCCGAAACAAAGGCATTAGAAAAAAATGGTCATTTTATCCATATCTTATCATAATGATCCATTGTTGTGTAAAGTAAGCCTGTCAACGGTAAAATTAGAAATTCATTTATATTAAAGTTATGACTTTTTTTGTGCTAATGTTTCAGCTAATTATTAGGAATTAAAAATACAATTACATATTAACTAAATTAATTTAAACCCATATTGTTCAGAATCGGTGGGAACTAACCTTTGTTATTGTTTGACTGGCCTGATAACGAATTGTATTGGTATTGTTTTAATTCCAAGTATCGAAATACAATTATTTTAGACGCAATTGTTTGATAGTATTTTCAGGTTATATTTTATTGATTCGAACTGTTTCCAATTTCCTATCAGCAATTATAATTTTTATTTAAAATTTTCATACGAGATGTCAGTCAGAAAAAAAATATTGTGATATACGAGGGTCGGTCCAACATTTCTCGGTGAAGTTTCGAAATAACCTCGACCGAAGAATTTTCAAATTAAACAATTGATATGGGAGTAACTTTGCAGATAAAACTACAAGAAGGAGCATATGATTCTGTAAGTGGGACCAGAATGGTAGTTGTATATGGCCGACTATTGTTTCCGATTCGGCAGTGGCGTAGAACAGTATGAATAAAAACAAGAAACTGATAAAAGTTTACAGTTGTTTAAAACAATAAATTATTGTATAATTATCGTTAATGTATTAAATTAGTGAAGATACGGCAGAGAAATGTAAAAATTTAAATTAATTAAAAAAAATCTATTTTTTCAAATAGTAAAGTGTCTTTCATGTGGCCAGTACGACAAAAGGTTATTAAGAAATGGGAATCTCCTATCATAAAATCATATCATTTCCAAATTGGTTATTTAATCAGTTGCATCTTGCATAGAGTTAAAGTTCATATTTAAATTAGGTATATATATATATATATATATATATATATATATATATATATATATATATATATATATATATATATATATATATCATCATCATCATCATCAGCCCGTATCGATCCACTGCAGGATGAAGGCCTCTTCAACATGCTTCCAACCCTCACGGTCCTGGGCTTTCCTCTGCCACTCGGGTCCAATATACTTAACGATGTCATCAGTCCATCGTGCTTTCGGTCTTCTTCGCGGACGTTTGCGATCAAGCGGTATCCACTCCAGGATTGCCTTGGTCCATCTGTCGTCCCATCGCCTCGCTATATGGCCTGCCCATCTCCATTTCAACTGTTTTACTCTTCCAATGATGTCACAGACTTTTGTTTGTTCCCTGATCCATGCGCAGGACTTTCTGTCTCGTCTTGTAATGCCAAGCATACATCTTTCCATTCCCCTCTGTGCCACCCGAAGTTTTTGAATTGATTGCGATGTGAGTGTCCAGGTTTCACTTCCGTATGTCATAACGGGTAGAACGCACTGATCGAATACTTTTCTTTTCAGGCAAAGTGGGAGTCTGCTCTTAAACACTATGTTGAGCCTACCAAATGCCTGCCAGCCACATTTAACACGCCGTTCCACCTCCCGGGCGGTATTCCTCTCCATGGAAATCCTCTGCCCAAGATATACAAAGCTGTCCACAATCTCTAAATCCCTTCCTAAAACTGAAATTCTTCTGTCCTGAGCGAAGTTATTGAACATAACCTGACTCTTTTTCAGGTTTATTTTCAAGCCAAATGGTTCGCCAGCCCTTTGCAGTTCTTGTATGCGTCTTTGCAGCTCCTCTGGGTCTTGTGAAATGAGAATAATATCATCTGCAAATCTAAGATGGTTTAAGTTTGCACCATTGATCTTTAACCCATCCTGTTCCCAATCCAGTTTACGGAATACTTCTTCAAGGCCAGCCGAGAAAAGAATAGGCGATATTGCGTCACCCTGCCGTACACCTCGTTCTATATTAATTCCCACTTCAAGATCATCAAGGTGAATTGTGGCTGTAGCTCCATCATATATCGATTCTAATAGGTTTACATAGGCTCTCTCTACACCTTGGCTAAGCAGTGCATCCATTATCGCATGCTTTGAGATGGAATCAAATGCTTTTTCGTAGTCGATAAAAGCCAAGCACAGTGGCATGGTGTATTCGTTGTATATATATATATATATATATATATATATATATATATATATATATATATATATATATGAACATTTTTGTTGGTTGCTTGACCGGGAAGGAGCCCCACCTATCCCTTCAACTGGATGACATATGTTTCGTCTCTCGAGGTTCAGACTCATCAAGGCGCTGACATATACCATACCATCAAGAATAGGGAGACGCTATCCACAGCCAACAACCCATGTTGTCGCCGACTTCCCGTCGGATGGCGTATATATGTAGTGTTAGATTTTCTTGGACGGCGTCCAATGAGACAGCAGTAGCTGAGTGTCATCACACACCCAACCGTTGGGTTCCACAATCTCATGTCGAACACACAACAACCTGCGTCTCCGCCTAAATGAACATTTTTTTTGCATTACATATATACGCCATCCCATGGTATATGTTGGCGCCCTGATGAGTCTGAACCTCGAGTGACGTATGTAAAATTTGTTGACTAAAAATATCGTGATTTAACCCAACTTACCTTAGTTCAAAAGTTAATAGTAACCGAGATACAGGGTGTTACAGATATAATTTTATTTTCAATTTTCGTCAATAACTTTCTTAAATAGTTTCTGTCCTGAACGAATTTGGCATTGGGGGTTTTTTTAAGCTAGGACATTTAAATGGACATTTAAATTTAAAATCTTGAAAATTCTTATAGAAATTGTAGAGGGCGCTGCCTGCGACACTTTTCTTCGTTTGAAAAGTCACAACTTTTTTGCGCCTTAGTGTATGTTACCTAAATATTCGGATAAGTGAGTTTGAAGAAAATTAAAATATAGTTCGACGTTTAAATTAGGTGGTAGTTCGAATAGACCATTGGGTTATGGGGGTTATGTTGGGTTAAATAATAACCATAATCATTACATAATCACCAATAAGACTACATCAAACGTTAATTTTAAATTCGTGTTGGAAATGGCATTCGGATACTAATAAGTGTAGATTTTCTAAATCTCACGCATGTTTATTTCTAGAATTGAATACACCTCTACGTGTAAACGTTGCTTCGTCTGTAAACATTTTTTTTAAACATGGAGTCGACATTTTGCTGGGTACGACAGAAACGAGCAAATTCCAGTCTGGCTGGCAAATCAGTTTTCAATAGATTCTGTACAGACGTGAAGTGAAACGGATACAATCCCTTCTCGTGAATAATTTTGCAAATGGTGGAGTTGCCTACCCCAACTCCCAGAGCAATGTGTCTTATGCTTACTTCAGGATTTTCGGTTACGCGAACCACAATTTCTTCTTCCCGATCGGTAGTTAGAGTCTTGGGATGACCTGCGAAATCTCGTTTCAGATGAAAAGAACCTGTTTCACCCAGTCTGTCGATTTGTAAATCTTAAAATCTGACTGTCTTCGTCATGAATACGTTTCCAGCGATGAGACCGGTGTCCATTAAAATTTTTCTGCGCGTATATACCTATTATATCTTGAATCTCTTCATCAGAAAAGAATTTGCGTCTGGGCATTTTGTTCTAAACTTAAGTGAAAATCTTTCAAAAACTCTTTTACTATAGTGTATTAATATTATTATTATTATTATTATTATTATTGTTATTTTAAACTATTTTAACTATTTAAATACTCACAATATTAAATATTAACAATCAATGTAAAAGTCGTCTTGCTGTATTTGTTTTAATCATAGCTTACCTACTTAAAAGTATAACATTCAAACATTTCAAAAGCGCAATTTAAAAGAGAGCAACGAATAATTTAAACGCAGGTATCTACCAAACGGTATCTCGGGGTGGTATTTGCAAGATTTAGCTTATTTACGTAAAAAAAGTCAAAATAATATTTTTATTAAAAATGCGAATACACTAAGGCGCAAAAAAGTTGTGACCTTTCAAACGTAGAAAAGCGTCGGACACAGCGCCCTCTACAATCTACATAAAAATTTTCGAGACATTCAAATTTTTTATCTTAAAAAACCCCCCCACTATCAAATTTCATTCAAGAAAAATATTTTTTAAGAAATTTATTGAAGAAAATTGAAAATAAAACTACAACTTTAAGACCTTGCTGTTAAATCGCAATATTTTTATTCAAAAAATCTGTGTGTGTGTACCATTAATTAGCGGACACCCTGTATACAGATATATGAAATGAAATAAAAAGCCGTAATATTCATTCTAAATTATTTATTATTAAAATACATATATCCTTTCTGTATTTAGTTGTTCCGTGTTTAATGTCCCTTAAACAAAATTAACTTTGTAATATATACTACGAACTTTTTCATCTACTACAGCGTTTTGAAAATATAATTAATTCTAGTAGTGTAAATAGTCAATAAATAAACAAAAGTATTAGATATAAAAATGATAAAATATAAAAATTACATATTTTAAACAGTTCACTTCAATTGTTGGAACAGCATTTGGTAGTAGTCTCGATTTTACTTTAGATGTTCGATCAAAACAATCCTCAGCAAAATGATGGGAACATAAAAACCTACTGCGATTTGGAATAAAGTCTGGCTTTTTAATAAAGTTTATTCACTGTGTTCTATCTGGAATCTTTTGGGAAATCTTGAAAAAAGGTAAACTGGTTTAAAAACATGAAATCCAAATCAAAATGGAAGTAACATTTACATTTACTAGTACAATAATTTCTGAAAAGGAATCTGAAAACTTCTGAAAAAAATAAAAAAGTTAACACACTGTATTATTAGTTATATTTTATGAGCAAAATAACATGTTTCATATGTATCAAACGAAAACTAAAAAATAATCTGTATTTTTAAGGCCGGTATCTCAGAAAACTAAACATTTTAGAATATACGTTAAAAAATTCCGTTCTAAAAAAGGATAATCACTATGTTAAATAACATTATAAATGTATTATTTTACCTAAATCAATTTTACTACTATTTTACTATAGACTACGCCTATGCATACCACGTGATATATTGGCTTCGTAACCTTAAAATTTTGTTCAAACAACAAACCAAATTTTAATTCAAAAACAATTCAATAAAATACGTTATTGTTTATAAATAATTGATAAATTTAGAATTAAAAGGTGTCAGGGAACAACCACAAGACGCACAACTAACTATGTTTTGTACATTTACCTTACTTCCGATATTATTGCTTTTATTGTCAAGATAATAAGTATTAATATGTATTTGTACTATGGCACACAAAAAGAGTATTCCAGTACACTTATTCGGCACTTGTTATTGATTTAAACACACTTAAATTGCAAAAATCTACTATTAAACTTCTAAGTTGTTGACACCAACTACCAAAATTCCAAAATAATTAGTCATCTGCGGTGTTTCAATATGCCTGTTTCCGTCTATATTTATATGTGGTTAAAGATAGGTAAGGCTCCTTCCTGTTAGTTTTATATTCAAAGGGGAGTGATATTGTGATGCACGACATGTCATATATTTCATGATATTGTCATAATATACAGAGATCCTCAATATACAGTGACTCTCACGGAAAACCAGATTAAAAAAAAACAAACATTTATTTTTTCGCCAAAAATCATTATTTTTGTTCAAAATAGTCTCCTTGCGCGTCAATTTTTCCACAAAGTTTTGCACGGTCAATTAGGTTAATGAATGATTTTTTGAGCTCGGCCAAGGGTATGTCCAGGTATGCGGCCGACGCCTTTTGAATGGCTTCAATGTCAGCATAACACTGTCATTTCATCGGCAACTGAAGTTTTTCAAAGAGGTAGAAGTCGCATGGAACTAAATCAGGCAAGTATGGTGAATGATTGATGGTTAAAATGCCATTTTTGTTCAAATAACCAGTGATGAGCGTCGAGCGATGGGTCGGCGTATTATAGTGCAACAAACGCTGGCTGTCTTGTTGATGGTATTGTGGTCGCACACGATGAATTCGCAACAACTTCAGACGCTTCATAATACCAAGATAAAATGCGGCATTGTTCGTTTGACCAGGGGGAACGAACTCGTTGTACACAATTCCCTCCGAATTGATCCGATTGACTCACTCGGGTGCTTCCATTCAGAACTTTGACGCTTGATTTCTGGATCATATTAAAAACACCACTTCTCATCATCAGTAACAATGCTGTACTTGAAGTTTTCATCCTTTTTCGACTCTTTCATCAAGGCCTTTCAATGTTGGATTCCAATTTGTATGGAACAAGGCGTGCACAAACCTGATCGGTCAAAATGCCATGAATTGAATCCTTGGATATTTCCATGTATCGCAACGAAGATTTTGGCTGATTTTTTATAAATTCACGCAAAATTACAATGTTACTTTGAGTAACCACGGAATTTTTCATACCAGGATGTTCGCCCTTAATGTCCTCACGACCTTCTTTAAATCGTTTAAACCACTCGTAGACTTTGCCATGGGATAAACAATCCTCACGATACACTTGTCATTAATTGAAACGTTTTTACAAATTTAAAATAAAACTTCATTCCCCAGTGTTGTTAATTTTTCGACCGATGGTATAAACACGCTGACACTTTAAGCACGATAAGTTGGCTTGCAATGATCCGAATAGCATGAAATTTTGTGGGAACGTCGGTGAAGGATGCTCCTCTCCAACGCTTACCCGTCAAAAGATGTCGCCACGAAAGATAGCTATTTTTTAAAAGTTCTGTTTTGAGTGAAATGCACCTTTTAAATACTTATAACTTAGGACTTAAACTCGAAGAGATTTACCACTAAACACCAAATATTTTTTTTAACTTCTCGACGTGTGTTTCGCTAACCATGTTAACATCATTAGGATTATTAGCGAAGCAGTGGTCCAGAAATTTAAAAAGTGATTTGGTGTTTAATGGTAAATCTCTTCGAGTTTAATCTTTCACACCGAAGGTTGCAATAGAAAAATTAAACTTAAGACTTGTTAAAAGTGTAAATACTAGTGCTTTGGATGCATATAAGAACATTCAAATAACAAAATCTCAGAAAACCATTAATCAGTATAAAGAACTTTTACCATTCAGTCAACTTTTTGAATTATTAGGTACGGTTATCATATAAATAGAACATGGTTTGGTTTTAGATTTAAGATGGTTAGCGAAACGCGCGTCCGATTTTTTTTTTAAGTGATTTAGAGTTTGGCGGTAAATTTCTATAATTTAAATTTTCCACACCAAAGTTTCCAATAGAAGAATTGAGTTAAATTCCACTTTAAAAGACTCCCTCCCTTCGATATTGATAGTGAAAAAATGGACTGCTGAATTTTAATTATACATTCAAGATGATGAACGCTCAGGATATCAAAAAATCGCTATCAGATCGTCATTAAAATCCACAGTGTTTTATTAAATGATCACCGACTGAAGATACGAAAGTTTGTTGACGATTCAAGGATACTATTCAGACTAAAGGTTCACGCCTAACCAAAAAGAAAATGCTTCTTTATCACGATAATGCGCTTGTAGATACGTCTCGTGTTCTTGCTACAAAACTCCATGAGCTTCCTTTGAAAATGCTTATACAGTCACCGTATTCGCCAAATTAGTAAAGAACCAAAGATAAAGTAAAAAGTTAGGTACATTTCCGATAGATGGTGCTGCGATCGCAAAATTAGTTGTATTTCTGAAAAGTAGCTTCATTTCTGATAAGGCCATACATTTTAGGCTGATACGGCATTTAGTTTTCTTTTGATAGCTTTCGAAACCAGATAAGTTCGATATTTTTTCTATTATGGAAAAAATCGAATTTCGTGTATTGATTAAACACTACTTTTTGCATGGAAAAACCATCACGCTAATCGAGGAAAGATTGAAAAATATTATCGGGACATGTCCACATTTCATGGTTCTTAAGTGGTTTACTAAGTTTTAATTGTACTGCGATTCGTTCGAACTCGATTAGATTTTTAATCATTCTTGAACCAGGACGAGTGACGTTTTGCGCTCAGGACGTTCCGTTGAGGTAACTACTCAAGAAATCGCCTACAAAATCCATGATATCGTGTTAGCCGATAGCAGAGCAAAGGTTAATGAGTTCGTTGAACTGATAAACATCTCAGACAAACGCGTACTAAACATACTACATAACCATTTAGGCATGAGAAAGCGCGATGGGTACCTCGTTTGCCCATTGCAGACCAAAAAAAGAATCGACTGACCACTTCTCAGCGATGTTTAGACATATATATTAGCAAAAACGAAGTTTCTGCGGCGATTTGTGCCTGTCGATAAAGCTCGGTTCCATCGCTACATTCCAGAAACGATGGAAAGGTAAAAAAGGTTGGTTTTAACCAACAAAAGTATCCTAAAGAAAGCAAGGACGTTTCCAATGGCCGTTAAGATAATGGACACTGTTTTATGGGATTCACAAGACTTTATCTTCGTTGACTATATGGAAAAGTAAATCAAATCTCCGTTCTTTCGTTCGTCTACCATTGCAACAACGAAATTCGCCAATATACGCTGCGAATTGATGCCGCATTCACCCTATATTCCGGACTTGACCCCCTCCCATGTCTTTCTTTTTCCAATGATAAAGAAATGGTTGACGGGAAAGAAATTCACATCAAATAAAGAGACCATCGCCGAAATAAAGAACTATTTTGCGAAGTAGCGAAAAATAATACTTTTTAAAAGGCCTAAAGATGTGGTGAAATGGTTCAGCAAAGTGTGTCAAGCTAAAAGGAGACTACATTGAAAATTAAATTGATTTTCCGTCAAAAAAATTATTTTATTTAAAAGACTTTTCACTTGACCCTCGCATTAATGGCAGTAATTCGGAACATTTCTTCCCAAGTCTTTAAGTATTTTCTTTAAAATATAATAATATAATATTCTTTAAAATATAATAAAATATAAAAATATAAAATATAATAATATTATAAAGTATTTTCTTTAATGTTTGCAGTATTTTAAATTAACTAAATAAACAATTAAATATATAAATGAAGTACTTATTTGTATTGTAGATCAATCCTTCTATTAAAACCTTTGGTGTGACAAACTCAAAGAGATTTACACTCAAACCACTTTTTTAAACATTTTCTATGCGCTTTTTGCTAACCATGTTAGCATCGTCAGGCGATGGTTCAAGCAATTTAGATTTTTAACATCATGATGTTTACACGGTTAACGAGACACACGTAGTGAAACTATAACGATTACATATGTTATAACATTATACTATATATATGGAATAAATGGAAAAATATATAATTAAAAACTCACTATATTACACGAACAGGTAACAAAGTTATTTTTTGCTATGCTACAAAAAAAACCTATATATTAGTTTAAACAAAATAAAAGATATTAGAAATATATAACAAAGCCATAATTAGTAACTACTCAACAATCATGAAGGGGGAGTTGTAGTTGGAGGTGAAGCGGTAGTAATTGGTGACGTTTCCGTTGAGGGAGATGGAGGTGCTGTTGAAGTTAGAGGTGAAGCAGTAGTAGTTGGTGAAGTTTCCGTTGAAGGAGATGGGGGTGATGACGTCTCTCCATTTTCTGAAATAAGATACTCTTAATTTGATGCGGTATCTTAACATTCATGTCTTACGGGGTGGAGTTGGAGGTGGAACGGTCATATCGTCGTCATATTCATCATAATCATCTTCACATGATCCGAATAATTCACATATAAAATCGTCATATGCATCACATAACTGAAAATAAATATATATATGATGTAAATCATCAGTAGCGTATGTGGTAAAATAACTAGTGTACAGGGTAAAATGAAGGCATATACTTTGTAAATGAAATATCGATATACACACACACACAAACACACACACAAACACACACACACACACACACACACACACACACATATATATATATATATATATATATATATATATATATATATATATATATATATATATATATATATATATATATATATATATATGAGCATTTTGTTGATCGTTTGACTGGGGATGGGCCGCACCCATCCCTTCCCACATGGGAGGACATGTTTCGTCTCTTGATGTTCAGACTCTTCAGGGCACCGACATGTGCTCTCTCGTCAAGAATAGGAAGAATCGATCCACAGTCAACAACCCATACTTTTCCATGACATCCCGTCGGATGGCGCATATATGCAGTCCAAAGGATTCTAACTTATTTTCTAATTGTTAGACTTCCTTGGATAGCGTCCTATGAAGGGATAGGTGGGGCTCGTCCCCAGTCAATCATCTAACCAGATATATATATATATATATATATATATATATATATATATATATATATATATATATATATATATATATATATATATATATATATATATATATATATATATATATATATATATATATATATATATATATATATATATATATATATATATATATATATATATATATATATATATATATATATATATATATATATATATATATATATATATATATATATATATATATATATATATATATATATATATATATATATATATATATATATATATATATATATATATATATATATATTAGAGAGATTGAGGAACCCAACGGTCGGGGTGTATAACTCCTGACTACTGTTGTCTTGTTGGTCGCAGTCCAAAGAAGTCGAAAAACTCCATATATATATATATACATATGGGGATCGTTAGAGAGCTATAATCAATGATTATTAATTCCTAATGTGAATGGTATTGATCTCAAGGAGATGTTGTTCCAACAGAACGTCTTGATGCAATGGAAGCCAACGTAACTCGAACAATTGCGAACATAAAACCCCAATTGCTTGAAAAAGTGCTCGGAAATTGGACTGATAGAATGCGTTTTACCAGAAGTAGCCAAGGTGGACATTTGTCCAAAATTGTTTTCAGACATTAATATCATTGAATGTTATGTAACATAAAATAAACAGTTTCAAAGCATCTCATTCGGTTGTTGTTTTATTCGAATGTAAAGTTCGGATGCACTAGAAAAATCCCCCTACATAAGAGCTCTTTCAACTTTTAGTTGACAATAACATAAAGTGACGGCTCGTGATGAAGGGCGTTGGGTGCCGTCCCTCCAGCATTTACCACAGTATGCAATTTTTCAGGGCAAAACACTATATTTTATTTCCGTTCAGTTTCTTTCTTTTAACTAATTTTCCTGGTTCACCTCCTGTATAGGGTTTCACTAGCACGAAAAGGAAAAAGGAGGAAGGGGAAAGCAAATAAAATCTTTAGCAGCACTATTTCCTTCTAGACCCTCCCACGAGCCACCACTAATCATATGTCTTAGGAAAATGATATTTTTGCTTCTGAAAATGTGACCTATATTTAGGATTTTTCTTATTAATTTAAATTGATAACATAATAAGCTCGCAAATATTTATTGTCGGATATTTAAACAGCGCGAAGAATATAAAACGTATGTCGCCTTGTTTAAACAAATGTTTCATGATTAATCACGGTTGTTTTTACTCTGATGGATAATCATTTTTGTTTAACTTGACAGAGTCATTCAGTCCACTGCAACAATATAGCTTTTTGACGGTGGTACATCTTATTATATTTATCAGTTATCTTCAGTTAATATTGATTTACGATAGGCGAAGATAATTAATTTTGCCATTTAAAGATTAAAATACCCCAGGTGGCTCCAACGCACTTTTGACATATGTAAATATAAAAATTAAATTTTGGAACGTACACCATATCAATATTAAGACGTACAAAGTTTTCATGGTTTAGGGCCGGTTCTACAATGCAAGAATATACCAGGTATAAGCTATTCTTGGAATAAAATTTGAAACGCCCGTAGTCCGACCGTTCTGATATTGAATTTTGAAACGTACACCATATCAAAATTAAGACGTAAAAAATTTTCATGGTTTAGGGTTGGTTTTACAATGCAAGAATATACCAGGTATAAACTATATACGGAATAAAATTTGAAACGCCCGTAGCCCGACCGTTCTATACAACGGACATAACGGGGGTTTATTCCTAGTATAGCTTATACCTGGTATATTCTTGTATTGTAGAACCGGACCTAAAGTGATGTAACCGTTCTTGTATAACTGATTGAGAGGTTGTAATAGTTTTGTCTGGGACTATGCTTTGAAAGAAGCAGATTAAATCATACATATAATAAATCAGTGAGGTTTTACGTTTAACATGCATGTTAAGATCAATTCTTCTATTGAAACTTTTGGTATGAAACACTAAACTTGAAGAGATTTACCACTAAACACCAAATCACTGTTTTTTAAATACTCGACCCACGTTTCACTAACCATGTTAGCATCACCAGGAGATGATTTAATCTCATCTCAGATTAAATAATCCCCTGATGATGCTAACATGGTTAGCGAAGCGTGCGTCGAGCTTTTAAAAAAAAAGTGATTTAGTGTTTAGTTTAAATATCTTCAAGTTTAGTTTAATCCATGTTAAGGTATATATTTTTTTTTATTTTGTTGGGTTAATGCAGAAGTTCGTCTTGCCCGGCCTGGCCTGGCCAAATGACCGGTCGCCTACGTTGGGCCAGGCCAGGCTGGAGAACCATCGTCTAGAAAACTGTATATTATATTGCGAACTGACTTCAGGTGAACGTAGGCAAGGAGGGCAGAAACTTGTAAGTTTTATAAATTATCGGCCGCTATAGGTAGTATTGTTTTGCGCATATCTTACTTCAAAGCCCACCTGTATTCTCCGGGATGAACGCCGAGAGTACGCCAACAAGATGGCCAGCGATCTAATAGTCGACACCGCTAATAATTCTGGTTAAATAATATCTCCATTAGAAAGGCTTTTAGGATCCGGTCATTTTAGATTATGGCCTTTCTAGTCTATGAGCATTCTAGAATATGGGCATTTCAGGCCATGGTCATTGTAGGTTCCAAACATTTTAGGATCCAAAAGTTTTAAACTCTCAACGTTTTAGACTCCGAACAATAGTAATCGCCCATCTTAGCAACTGGACTATCGAGAGGCTGGAAGCTAAACAGTACCACTAAGAATAAGGTCAGGTATTGTTCTATTATCATTTTCACTCATATTATTCACTGATTACTCAATCAGTATTTGTCTACCGTCATTTAATAACGCTAAATAATTTTTCGAGTACGGTAGATAAGAGCCTTTATATTATAATAATGTTTGTTTAATGTTGAACCATTCGTCTTTATTAGATGAAATACTTAGTGACATAAAAATCTAAATATATATACATTATAAAATCATCAGAAAATAAATCTAAAAGCATTTGGGCAAATGTAAAAAAATATACAAGGGATCTCAGCGAAATAACAAACTATTATAGAAATTAAAGGAGGTCCTGAAAAAATAGCAGATGATTTACAGCACTATTCAATGACTTACAGCATGTTTCATTTTCCACAAAAATACAAAGTTATTGGTCTTCGATACAGCTAAATCATTGGCCAGGTCATTGGTGAATTGATTGATTGTGTATAAAAGCTGAGAAACAAGTGTAGTACAGGCTATGATGAAATTTCAATGAATTTAATAAAATGCCCAATAGACCTACTTGCTAAACCTCTGTGCTTTATAATAAGTAACTCCTTTAAATGTGGGATATTTCCTGATCTGTTGAACCTGACTTTGGTTGTTCTAATTTGTAAAAAAGGCGACTGGAAGAAAATTGAAAATTATCTTTCTCTAAGATTTTTGAAATATTTATGTGTAATCACCTCTTAAATTACATGATTACAACAAAGCAACTAATAGTATCCAGCATGGATATCTAGAAAAAAGATCAACGAAAACGGCCTTATTTGATTTGACAAATGAAATAAATACTCACTGGAGTAGAATGTACTTCCTTTGGGACTATTCCTTGATTTTTTAAAAGATATCATATGACACATTAAATTATAGCATTCTTTATGAAAAACTAGATCTTTATGGTATTAGAGGACAAGCATGTTATAGATATGATTGGAAAACAAAAAGTCAGTATTCAAAATTTGAACGATTTTGCTATGTTAACTTACCATTACTAGGGAATCATAGTACGGAAAGCATAATTAAAGCATAAGGCCAATATTATTCAATTTTTATGTAAATGACATAATTAATGTAAATAATAACTATGCTGATAATTTAAATATGTTGGTGATATGTGCAGATGTGCATCAACTAATGGATAGAACTGTTGATCAATTAAATAGTATTGATAAATGGTTTGCAATAAACAAATTAATACTGAATAAAGATAAAACAGTTGTAATACAATTCAGGACAAAACAATCTAGAATTAAAGAATTTGATAATTTAATATAGAATAATTCTACTTTAAAAATGCAACATGTAAAATTTCTGGGAGTAATCCTAGATTGCTATATGTTCTGGTCTTACCACGTAGAACATTTCCAAAAAAAACTGTGCAAATCTGTTTACCGTTTTCTTGAACTGAGGATATACTTGGACATGGCTACCTTAAAACTGTGTACTTTGCTAATTTTGAAGACCATATTAGATATGCAGTAATATTTTTTAGGAGTAGCTATGAAATGCAGAAGCTTTTTATAACATATGTCAGAAAAGAGCATTAAGAGTATGTCGAATATGAAGCCACAGGAATCGTGCAGCGGAAAATTTAAAAACAATGGTTTGTTTACTCTTTCGGCAATTTTTATTCAGGAATGTATACTGTTTTCCTGCAAGAATCCAGAGTTATTTACGCGCAGTAAACTCCAGACAACATACACAACAAGAAACATAAATTATAATTACCCATTACATAAGTAACACCCACACAGCAGGGAGCATACTATAACTGTATAAAAATGTATAATCACCTGTCACATTATGTTAAGATTATCAGGGAAATTGGCCAACTGAAAAATGCTTGTTCAATTTTATATTACATTTAGAGCCTTACAGTGTTGATGATTTTATAGGATGTCAGAACTGTACATAATATCATTGTAACATTTTTGACACTATTTCGTTTTATGTATATTCAACATACTTCTGAAATAAAGATAATAGTAATAATAATTATTATTATTATGCCTAGTTAAGTAGGGTGATTGTAGACATCACAGTTACATCCCTTTTAGTGTTATAATTGTTTAATTTTTATTTTTTTTTGTTAGTCTTTGAGTTTGTGCTTGTGTTTATTAAATAATTATTACTGTTACTGAGTCTTTTTGGCAGAGATAAACATTCTCCCAGTTTAAAGGTTTATTTTTATTTTTTGTGATTCCGAAGAACTGGGTGGCGCCCTTATTGGCGTGCTTGTGCAATTCATCCGTGACCTACAAACCAACTGCCTCCGACGAAGCGCTACCGTAGTTCTAATTTTAATTACAAAAAAAAGTTCTGTTACATTCGTTAAAAGGATGTTATCCATGAAACATTTAAGGGCGCTAATGATCATCAATGGGAGGCGACTGCCTCCAACAGAATCCAATGGAGACAAGTGGTTCATCAGTATCAAGACCTGAGACCTAAAAACAGATACATCCCATCTTCTGGCCAGTTTGAATGACCGGAGTGTGGTCACGTCATCTCGTCTAGAATTGGTATCTTCAGCTACATAACAGCACGCGCCCGCAAATCTTGAATGTTAAAAGAATAAACTCGAATTCGAGTACTTATCTATATGTACTCGGATGTCACAAAATCGGGGGTGTACGGCGGCGGTTGCACCAAAACATCCTACGCAAGTTGTAAAAGTCTTAGTCAAGTTGTAATTGTCTCGATGGAACGCAATGTATTTTCAGGAAATAGATGGTAATAGATACAGTACAAAATGCTGAAAGTTTTTTTTGCAATTTTTAAAGACATTTTTGAGTGTTCAAATACTCATTACACGATCAAAATTATTATTCCATGAACCACTATTTATATACTTAATTCTTCTATTGGAACCTTTGATGTGAAACACTTTTCATCTAAATCCTGATGATAGATTAAATCATCTCCGGATGATGCTAACATGGTTAGCGAAACATTTGTCGAGCAATTAAAAAAAAGTGATTTGGTGTTTAGTAATAAATCTCTTCAAGTTTAGTATTTATATACTGTTTGAATTATGATACAGTTTTGTTGACAGTCAATTGTTGTTTGTATTGAAATCTTCTCGTAATTGTCTCATTTTTTGTCTTTCTTTTTTTGTTTTCGTTACTCCCAGATAGTTTTATAACTTCATTTCCTCAATTATTTCATCATCTTTCTCTACTATACATCCTACGTTCCACCTTCCCATGTCTATAATATGTTTATTTTGTGTCCAACTTGCAAATTTTTTATTGTTTAATTCATTAATGTCTTCTTTAGCCTTATCTTGATCTACATATAAAATTATGTGTAATAATGCAACGTAAAAACAAAATAAAAAAGGTTTTTACGCCAACTATAATATTTTTCTGTAATATAATATATTTATAATATATTCACCGAAATTTAATTTACAATTTTTACTTTTTAGTTCTATAGAGGGCGATTCAAAAGGAAATGTCAATATTTGAGCTATATATTCAGCAATATTCAGGGACCGAAAATGAACATAAAACATTCTATAAACATGGATTCTACTCTCAACTGTTACGCTTTTGCTGTGTGTGATGGGGCGTTGTCGTGCTGCAATATCACTTTTTCGTGTCTTGTAACCCATTCTGGTCGCTTTTCGATAATGGATCATTTGTTGGCGGTGGCAAACGGTTTTAACTGTTTCATCTGGTTTCAGAAGCTCATGCTTTTAACTCAAGCTCACCCTTTTAATCCCACAACATGCACAGGGTCTTGCGGTTGATGTTTGATGGTTGTCCATGATTTTCTGCATTGTGGATTCTCGAAATATATGCATTTTTCGTCTCCCCGATGCAAAAAAGTATATCTTTCATGCCCAAAAAGCAAAACTTCGGTCAACGTTTTTCGCTTTTTTATATGTCTATCATTCAGCTGATGTGGTACCAATTTTCTTGCCTTTTGGGTCTTTCCAATGGCATGCAGAAGATCACAAATGATTCGTCGACCAACATTTAACTTCGTTGCCATTTGCCGTTGAGTTTGCATATCGTCTTCTTCCAAGAATGCTTGCAATTCGGCATCTTACAACGCCCACAAGCATCTTGCGTTAGGACATTGTCACCATAAGTTTCCACGAGTACACGACGATTTTCACTCACGTTTTTCTTTTCCATTTGTCAGCTGATGTGATATCAATTTTCTCGCCTTCTGCATCTTTTCCATGGTATGCAGACAATCACAAATGGTTCAGCGACCTACTGTATTTAACCTCTCTGTCGTTTATTGTTGAGTTTACACATTTCCAATTCTGCATCTTCAAATTTTTTCGGTTGACCTAGGCGTTTATTTGTCTTTCAAGTCGAAATCACAACTTTTGAATCGTCGAAACCAACGCCCACAAGCGTCTTGCGTTGGAACATTGTCAGCGTAAGTTTCCACAAGTATACGAGGACTTTCACTCGCGTTTTTCTTTTGATTAAACAGGAAAAGCGCTACGTATCGCAAATACTCTTTTTTGGCTCGTTATGAAAGGTAGTGTTATAACAACAAATTGACATGAGAGATTAGACTGTGAACCGACCCTTATTTCCAACGCCATCTCTTAATAATCTCCATCTCTAAAATATTAATAATCTACCGCCACACCTGGTATACAAAAGGCCCTAAATATTAAAGATTAAAATACTTAAACTATGTTATTTTTAAACTCGAAGAGATTTACCACTAAACACCAAATCACATCTTTAAATTTCTCGACGCGCGTTTCGTTAACCATGCTAGCATCATCAACTGTGAACTTGAAAAGTTGACTGAATAGAATAGGTCCTTTATCCCAGTTCATGATTTTCTTGCATTTTTCTATTTCAATGCTTTAATATTCATCCCTATTGTTATTTTCACCTTTACAATCGTTAGAAATGCAACTCGAAATGGTGATATTTTTTCTAAAAATATCAAAATCCAAGATGGCGAGTTCAAATTTTATTGTAAATAGGTTAATCAATTTTAATTAATTAGGGAGTGAATTATCCGAAGTGAACAGTTATAATAAGAATATTGTAGATATATTAATTAGAAAATTATTAAAAAAATCTTCGAATCAACAAAAATACATTCATGGTAATACCGTTTGATGCTCCATTAACACGAAGGCTTGACAAAATTTTTAAAAAGTGGACATTAAGGTTGTGTACAATTCATATAATAAATTTAGAGAAATTCTGAATAATCCAAAGGATACAGTAGATCAACATGAAAAGTCGGGGATTTACGAACTTAGTTATCAAGATTGTGATCGAAACTATGTTGGACGCACAAAAAGATCCATATTAACGAGATATAAAGAACACATTGATTAGATATATAGGAGAAATGAAAAATCTTGTGGTGCCCAACATGCAATCGAACATGACCTCAATATAGATATTATTAATTTAAGACTAGTTAAAAGCATAAATAACAATAGGGTGAATAGAAAAATGTAAGAAAATCATGAACCGGGATAAAGGACCTATTCCGTTCAGTCAACTTTTTCAATTATTAATGTAAGACTCAGTAAACTTCACGGTTCATGATTGTTCTTCTCCTGATGATGCTAACATGGTTAGCGAAACGTGCGACGAGAAGTTTAAAAAAGTGATTTGGTGTTTTGGTGGTAAATCTCTTCGAGTTTAGTGTTTTACATCGAAGGTTCCAATAGAAGAATTGATATGTTATCTTTAAAGAATTTCTGTCAATTCGGCCGGATGAAAAAACAGTTTAACAAATATATTTCTGGTTGAATTGTTTACTTATGCATAAACATTGCATTTGATTTACCAACTTAGAAATGTCCATAGTATCTCTTTATTATCACATTTTTTTTGGAAGGTATTAGTTCCATTTTAAAAACTTGATTATTTTTCTTAATACATAGAATATCATTATAAATAATCTAAATTTACATTAAGAAAATGAAGAAATAGATAACCTAATAATGGCGTAGGAGACGGACCCGATCGAGAACAACAAAAAACTATAATATCCCAACATACCAATCCGAATCCGAAAGGAGCACTCTTCACCTCGTGGACCACCATGGACGTGTGCATCAGGTACCCGACCACCAGCAAAGCCAATGATGGTTTCATGCTGCCGAATTTACGAAATGGTACCAATAAAGTTGTCTTGAGTTTGGTACGGTTGCGGAGTAGTTTATATATTAGGTATGCGTAAATAAGACTTTATGAGGCACATTAGTCAAACAGAGACGGTTCCAGGGCCGGGTTCGGAAATTTACGTCTTGTTGGCATGTTTTTAAATATCGTTAACTTTAGTTGAATTATATTGCAAACAGTTTGTGAAGCTATAGATTATTGCTGTCTTTCTTTAATAATAAAATTAATTAATATTGAAAATGTAACATCTAGTTCAGGGATGGCGAACCTTTATCGATCTAAGTGCCTTTTTTTTTGTAAAGAAATGTTTAATGTGGCCATGACGTGCTGTCAAATAATTCTGACTTAGTGATTAATGGGAAAAGAAAATAAATACTTGCAATTTAAAACTCTTTATTTGCAACCAGAATTATATATTTTGTACAGCAATAGAAACATTAACAGTTTTACGTTTATTTAAATGAAATAAAAAATTAGTGCGACTTCTGCTGTTGCAAATTAGATGCCAAATAACCAGCGGCGGTTCGTGGGGGAAAAAACAGGTGGGGCACGTATAACCAAATTTTGGAATGCGGATAGGGAAATGCCTCGCAACCAAAAATTTTAGATATCTTAGTATCATACACACACTTTGCTGTGCAGAAATACAAGTGTAACTGTCAGACATCAAATTTTCAAATAGGTACCTAGATAATAAAATTTTGCCAAACTCACTATAGGACCATGACCATTAAATCTGTAGTTGAAATCCATCCTCCTAAATTTCTGTCCAATCATTAAAATTTGAGATTGACTTCACAAGTTTTTTTTCAATAGATAGCATTGCTAACGTGCACAGCCGTTCCTGGCCTATAGTGTTTCTTAGAAATGTTTTGATTCGTTTGAGGGTAGAGAAAAATCTTTCGCTTTCCACGGTCGTCATAGGGACGGTACACAAAACAGTCAGCAATTCCACAGATTCACTAAATGTTGATGTTCAATTGTTTTGGATAAACATTTATAACAGCGGCACAGCCAACCTGTGTTTTATAAAATAGTCCCGTGCGTACATTACCGAGAGTTAATTTTTTAATTAAAATTTAGGTAATTTACGTTTGCATACAGGTTACACACAATTTTAATGTTTTCATTTGGAAAGACGGCTCGATATTCACCAAATTTTTCAGATTCAAATAAATTTGCAATAGTTAGGTGTACATCGAAACTAAAACGTTCATGAACCTGTATGGTTAAAGTATCACATATTTCCTTGCATATCCTGACATTCGGATTGGGGTTCTCCTTGTCAGTAAATTTCCGTTTCTTTCTCTATGACCGTTGTAGATTCTTCACCAGTTAGGTTAACAATTGTATTTCTGTATTGTCTCTAATATTTTGAATGGCTGTTGAAAAAGTTACCAAATTCTTCTTAACTTTAAGTGCATCTAGTTGCCTGCTTTGGAGTTGATTTAAGAGAATGTCGCAGTGAGGCTTTATTTTATCGAATATTTTTATTAACCCCTGAGTTTGATTAATAGAATTTTTATCCGACTCGGCGTACATAATTTCTTCAAGGCATGTTTGCAATTCTTCTTTGTAAATGTTAACAGTATTCACATATTTAGACCTAAAATTCGACCTAGTAGGGGCCGCAAGGGGTAGACGCTTTTTCACGACGCTGTTTAGAGCAGTTGTCCTTTTGTATGATCGAGAAAAGAAAGCGGGAAGTACAGACAGATTTGTAAAAAACACCTTTACAACTTTTTCTATTGTACAACACCTTTCAATTATTAGATTTAATTGGTGATTTTTAATGACAGTTCGATCCTCAAATGTTAATGTGACATTACTTCTATTCATATATTGCACTAAATTAATCTTCACTAGTGTAATCGTTCAAAACATTCATTTTGCAACTACTTGATAAGTCGAAAAATACGATGGCAAAAACACCTGACTATTGAGAATGGGACAGCGCCCAAGATATGACGTTAGAAAAGCATTTAATATCCGGATTACTAGCAAAGCGATGCATTGCTGTCTTTGTTTTCCACACGCGATAGTAAAGAAAACAGTAGCCCTGCACAAAGTCGTCTGTGCCCAAAGCACGTGTCCTTTAATTGGTGCGCTTCGGCAACCTACTACCTATTTCATTACTGCGAATGACATTATGGATGTTAGACTATAGAAGTCGCTCGAAGCGTGATCATAGACAGAACGGAGAATAAATGAATATAAAATCTGAATGTTTTTCACTTCATATATTAATTTTTTACGTGGGGCACGTGCCCACGTGCCCTTATGGACCTACCGCCACAGCAAATAACTTATATTAGGTTAATATTCTGTTACTTTTAACAGAATGTGAGCTAAACTGGAGTCATATGACAAACGGTTTCTAAACGAGTCTTAAAACGTAATTCATTTTTGAAAATAATGACTCAGGCATAGGTAGATGATAATATTGTTAAGATAGCAAAAGCCAGCCAGCAGTTCCACGTTTCCATAATTTTGGTATTGTTATTTTTACTTATATTGTCTGATACTCTTTCCATTTCATTTAATTCCAACTCTTTCCTTGTTTCGATAAATTTTTGAATCTATATTGAACTAGACTGGAAATCAATCAGCTGCGTTTCAATTTCTTCAATTTCCAATCAATCAAATTTGGGCAAGTCCAGTTTATCAAGTGTAGGCACATCAGGATACATAATAAACCTTAGTGTTTCCGATAATCCTTTGAACTGAGAAAATCTCGATGAAAATTCTTTGATTGAAGCATTATTTACCGAATTAAACTCTTCATTGATTTTTGTTTGGCTTGGTTTTTCGTGTAAATCCAAATATCTGGTCCTTTTTTCAAGTTTGGGAAATACTTGTAACAATATCGTTACTGAAAACTTACAACTTAGCCTCAAAAGCACGAATGAGATCTATCATAACGATAATTGTTTTATTTGTGGCTTGAAACTTTACGTTCAGTTTATTAAAATGCTCTGTACATATCTGTAAAATCATTAATTTTAAAAGCCTCATAACATCCATCAATTATGAATATTGTTCAATTTTTCCCTCATATTGTAAAAACAGTCTGATTTCTTTCAAATAATCAACAAATATTTGAAGTACGTTACCGCGGTTCAACTATCATACATCAGTACGCCATTATACATCGAGTTGACTTCATACACTTAAGAATCAATTTTTCTCATTTTTAAAGCCTACGACGATATGAGGTTCGCTATTTTTGTGCGAAACCACCCTTAGCGCGCAAGGCTTGTTGATGAATGTTGCAGTGGGATTCATGAATCGAATATCATACTTGGAGCAGCATCAGTCTTTATCGAAATAATTTTACTTAAATCAATTTCTTCCTCAGCAAGTGAATTTTTAACAGCCGTGCAAATATCTGTGCCCTTAGTAGTTGTTGGCAACGATGTTATCGCAATTATTTGGCGAAATTAATTATTTATTACGTTCCGCTGAAACATGGACCATTAAAAAACAAAACTTTAAACGCCTTGATTATTTTCAATTTTGGTGTTGGAGATGGGTCCTTCACATTTCGTGGACTGTCAGACGAACAAACGCTTCCGTTATTCAAGAAATTAATGAACCCTCGAGACTACCCTATTGCTGTTGTTGTTGTAGGTTGTCTTCTTGCAGTTAAAACTAAGAATTTATCCTGAGGTGCAGTTGTACAGCGTTCTCGTTATGGATGTTGTTCAGCCGGACTTATTCTTTCCCTAAAACGCCGAGCCATGGTTGACTGATGACACTTTGTGAAACACCTATCCACTAAGCTATTTCCACTTGCCACATACTAGCTTGAAGAAAACCTACTGTCCGATTCATATCTTATAAAGTTAAATGTCATTACGTTATAAAACACAATATTTGTAATGTAGAACACAAAACACAGTGTCCATTAAGTATTAATTCTGGTCCTGGAAAATGATGATTAAAACGAAATACCTGGCATTTTTTATGAATTGTTATTCGAAATATTCTTCTCTCGCTTCGATACATTTATTACATTGATTCAATAATGGTTCAAATGCGTGCTCCAGCTCATTTTGTGGAATAGCATCCAAAGCACGCGTCGAAGCTGTTTGGATGGTCTGGATATTTTCAAGAAAACACTCTTTCAACTTTGGGAACAACGAGAAATCACAAGGGGCTAAATCTGGGAATATGATGGGTGGTTGATCACACAGACTTGGTTTCGGGTCAAAAATTTACGCACAATTAACGATGTGTGACTTGGTGCATTATCGTGCAACAAACTTCAGCTGTCTGAATCGCGATATTCTGGCCGAATGTGACGAATTATGTGCATCAATTATTTCAGGAGTTCTGAGTAGTACTGCCCAATGATAGTTTGACCAGTTGGAATGAACTCTTTGTGAATGATGCCGTTGCCATCGAAGAAAATAATGAACATTGTTCTGATTTTACAAGGAGTTTTTCG
This sequence comes from Cosmopolites sordidus, assembly GCA_031761425.1. Classification (NCBI taxonomy): domain Eukaryota; kingdom Metazoa; phylum Arthropoda; class Insecta; order Coleoptera; family Curculionidae; genus Cosmopolites; species Cosmopolites sordidus. The sequence goes on along the minus strand of JARFXV010000852.1, from coordinate 205,130 downwards.
TGTTTTTTGCCTGTGGTGAGTTTTTCGACATCCATTCCACAGATTGGCGTTTAGTTTCTGGATCGTATTGAAAGAACCATGTTTCATCCCTCGTAATAATTGATTTCAGGAAGTTTTGATCATTTCTGGCGGCTGCGACGACTTTTCTGGAATGATTGGCACGAAGTGATTTCTGCTCCTTGTGCAGAAAATGAGTCGAATCGTTTCGTTGCTAATATTCAGAGTCTCTTCCATCATTTTTAGTGAAACATTCCGGTCATTTGCTACAGAATCGCGAACTTTTTCAATCAGTTGAGGAGTGCGAACGGAAATTGGTCTTCCGACACGTTTGTCATCCTCTCTCGATACTCTGCCATTCGAAAAACGTTTATGCCACAGAAAAACATTTATTCTGCTTAAACAATCATCGCCGTATACTTGCTGCATCAACCGGAATATTTCCGACGCAGTTTTACCGAGTATGTATTGAATTTAGTAACAGCTCTTTGTTACATGATTTTATATCTACATCAAACTTGTTGGCTCCTAAACAAGACGTCATAAAATCAACAAATGTCAACCGATCAAGGTAAAGTAGGTTTCGTTAGGTCCATGATGGTTCAAGCTTTGAAACGACGCTACTCGTCAATAGATGGTGTGACTGGTTGCTAAGATATATCTTAAGTACTGATACTTAATGGTCGCACTGTGTATAAGTAAACACAAGTAAACTTCTACTTTCAGCATAGGAATCTGTATATAACTTCAATGTATAATATACAAATTTGTATTTATTTTATATAATTTCATGTGTATTATAACAAAACGGAAACATTTTTGAAAACAATTAATCAAAATTTAATCAATATATTTGACATTTTATTAACATTCTATTGATAACTACTCGATTTAAGTAGTATCACACCCTGAATCTAAGCTAGTTATGTGATATATAAATATACAGGTCTCAAATTATCAATATTTAAAATGCACTTGTTAAACTTATTAAATAGTGAATATGCGGGTGTACAAAAAAATCCGTCCCTGTATTATTTTTTTACATAAAAATTCATTGGAAATTGAAAGCTTTGATTCTACTGACCTTAGCTATTCACGAATAACGTCTTTTCTACAAATCTGCGTGCACCTGAATTAATATGATGTCTGTGTATCGCCTTGCTACAACTTTTTGCCTTGTAATATTTTTAACACAATCGATTTATTTACGCAAAACACACGTATAGTTTTTTAAATAGAATATAAAGCAAACATACACTAGAAATTAATATTACAATCATAAATATTAATACAGAAGACAGTTTGAAACTAATTCCTAAAACATTTAAATCACGTTTAAACATATGCATACACAGCATATCTATCTTTTTTAACACAACACTCTCCTCAAATTCCTTTTCATATTTGAGATAAGTGAGCTGGATTTCATGGCTATCGGTAAATACTTTCTTAAATTCGTTGACGAAAATACCGTAATGCATAACTGAGCCTGAAAATAACAAAATATATATACGAAATATATAAATAAAGTAATGACTGGTGGAGTAACGTTTAATCTGGCTACATTGTTGGATTCCCCTTTGAAGGGGAGACAGTCCAATATCAGTGCGTCGTCCGTACAAGTTTGAACCCACTAGAGTCACTTGGAAGTCCATAGCAATTTTTTAAAACAGGCAAAACCTTAACAGGCCTTATCAAAGAAAATAAGGTATTGTTACAAAAAGCTGTCCTTAAGGTAGTTCCAGAAACCCCTTTTCGACAGATTTTGCTTATTTTTTTGTCATAGATTAAGAATAGCTTTTACTAATAATACCTGAAGTTTAAGATTTTTTGACCGTTTAAAACGTGAGATATTTAATAACAAAGTTGGCCGTTTTCAGGATCACTCTCCATTTAAAGCATGTCAAACTTCTTTTGCACCCAACTATTTTCTGTTGTATTAAAAAAAATCTCTCGACAGAATTAAAAAAAAAATTGGAGAGTAAAGAGAAATATTTTTGTAATATATAAAAAAAAGTAGCACTTTGCCGTTTTATTTACGAGATAAAACAATTTAAAAAAATAGTAATTTTACAATTTCAACCCGTTATTTCTATGGTTAACAGTGATCTGGTAACGCTGGTTAATTAACAGATTAGAGTAAAAATAAATTTATATTAATACAAACTTAGCGAGAACAGCTTTAGAATTTACATCAGAAAGCTGTAATTTTTATCCCCATGTACTTTACCTGTCATAATTTGAGTAACACAAGAACAATTTTTATATCTAACCCACAGTTTGGAATTGAGACCCAAAATTGTTTTTTTTTCTAAATTTTCTATGCATAAAATTTGTTTACATTTAAATCATTTTAAATTTTTTTCAAGTTCTAATAACTCTATGATACGTCTTCCCATATATATAATACTACTATATTGCTAATATCTGTAAATGGAGGTGTCACGGAGTAAGTGAGACAGCAAACATCTGCTTCTATGTTTTTTTCTACTACTGAGTCCGTTGTGCGCAAATGTCGCGATAAATAAACGTGACACAAAAACATAAAAATATGCAAACTGATGCACATCTATAAACATACTCAGTTCTCAGACATGCGCATAAGACTCAAAGTAGTAGTGAGAGAAACAGACGCATATATGTCTGCACCGTAATGATTTGGCCGATCTCCAGACCTTGCTAGCAATATAGTAGTATGCGCCTTCCTTCTCCGAGGTTAGAAGTTATACTTTAATTTTTTCTATTAATTTAGTTTTTCTTTTCTTTTGCTTCCTGCATAGCAGAAACGTAATTTAATTTTTAGATATTTTTTTCTTTTATAAATTGTCCTTTATGGCGTAATTGCTTTGGCTCATAGTAACTAGTAATTAACAAGTAATTTGGCTCATATGTGCTCAGAGTAACGTTACCAGGTCACCATAACTAAAAATATTTGTTAGTATGCGAATATCTGGAACTATCTTAAACCCACTTAGACTTCAACAAAACTGCCGTTTTTTAATCTCCTTATCACCAGGAAACTTTCTGGAACCCTCGAATACACAGTGTATAGAAAACCAACTCATACCGATCGATACCTCAACGCTAAATCCCATCATCATCCTTCTCAAATCCAAGCGGTAGCGAACACCTTGATTTCCAGATCCTTTCAACTGATACTACCAGATACACGAAGCGAAGAACTACCAAAAATTTGCAGGTCATTTCAAGGCCATTAAAAGTCAGGACAACACAAAGAACAATAGATGATCATGAACCCAATACACCAAAGGTCCTGCTACCACACGTAAAAGGAATCATAGATAGGATAGGCAGACTACTAAGGAAACATAAGATTAGAACAGCTTACAGTCCACACAAAACTGTCGCAAACATCCTTAAAAACCCCAAGGACAAAGTTAGAATGGAAAATCATAGGGTGTATAGTATATCTTTTTCCACTCTGTTCTAGTACCATCTACAAACAGGACATAAAATCAATTTTGAAGGAGCCAAAGAAATAGCGAATATTGAAAACTACAAGGTCCGAACAAACAGAGAAACTCTTGAAATAGAAGAAAGCGGTGAGCTAAATGTGCGAAACGACGCTCGCAACATTTCAAAAGTATGGAAATTCCTTCTGAAAAAAGAAGAAACGCGCCAACGTGCCGGCGAGGTAGAAAATACCGCCGAGCGCTGCAAATAGTCCCAAACTACCCCGATATAATCTGCGCAATCGCCGGCTGGCTAAAAAAGCGAGCACAATGACCTGTACACGTCAATTGAACTCTTCAGTCGAAGTGGATAACACTTGAAAATGCCAAACTAGATTGGCGCAACGTCATGACTACACAGAATCAACGCATCGAACCCCGAAATGATTTAGAAACATTATATATATATATATATATATATATATATATATATATATATATATATATATATATATATATATATATATATATATATAGATCATCATCATCATCAGCCCGTGTCGATCCACTGCAGGATGAAGGCCTCGTCAGCATGTTTCTAACTTTCACGGTCCTGGGCTTTCCTCTGCCACTCTGGTCCAATATACTTAACGATGTCATCAATCCATCGTGCTTTCGGTCTTCTTCGCGGACGTTTGCGATCAAGCAGTATCCACTTCAGGATTACCTTGATCCATCTATCATCCCATCGCCTCGCTATATGGCCTGCCCATCTCCATTTCAATTGCTTTACTCTTTTAATGATGTCACAGAATTTCGATTGTTCCCTGATCCATGCGCAGGACTTTCTGTCTCGTCTTGTAATGCCAAGCATACATCTTTCCATTCCCCTCTGTGCTACCCGAAGTTTTTGAATTGATTGCGATGTGAGTGTCCAGGTTTTACTTCCGTATGTCATAACGGGTAGAATGCACTGATCAAAGACTTTTCTTTTCAGGCAAAGTGGGAGTCTGCTCTTAAACACAATCTTGAGCCTGCCAAATGCTTGCCAGCCATATAATTTTGCCAGTGTTTTATGTAACGTCTGACCACCAGTTTTTAGCATTTCGACAGTTACATCGTCCTATATATATATATATATATATATATATATATATATATATATATATATATATTAACTCCAGGAAAGGACGATGTAACTGTCGAAATGCTAAAAGCTGGTGGTCAGACGTTACATAAAACACTGGCAAAATTATATTCAAAATGCCTCAAAGAGCAAAAAGTACCTGACTTATGGAAAAATGCAGAAGAGGTTCTTTACAAAAAAAAAGAGCACAGGAAGATTTAAAGAACTACAGCCCAATAAGCCTCCTATCAGTAATGTACAAAGTGTTTACTAAGATAATTTCTAAAAGAATATTAAAAATACCGAATGACGCACAATCAAGAGAACAAGCAGGATTCAGTACAATGAATCACATCCAGGTTGTACAGCAGGCCATAGAAAGGCACAACGAATACACCATGCCACTATGATGGCTTTTATCGACTACGAAAGGGCATTCGACTCCATCTCAAAGCATGCAATAATGAATGCACTGCTTAGCCAAGGGGTAGATAAAGCAAATGTAAACCTATTAGGATTGATATATGATGGAGCTACAGCCACAATTCACATTGATGATATTGAAGTGGGAATTAATATAGAACGAGGTGTACGGCAGAGTGACGCAATATCGCTTATTCTTTTCTCGGCTGGCCTTGAAGAAGTATTCCGTAAACTGGATTGGGAACAGAATGGTGTAAACTTAAACCATCTTAGATTTGCAGATGATATCGTTCTCATTTCACAAACCCAGGGGAGCTGCAAAGACGCATAGAAGAACTGCAAATGGCTGGCTAGCCATTTGACTTGAAAATAAACCTGAGAAAGTGTCAGATTATGTTCAATAACTTCGTTCAGTACAGAAGAATTTCAGTTTTAGGAAGGGATTTGGAGATTGTGCACCGCTTTATATTTCTTGGGCAGAGGAGAGGCACGCGGGAGATGGAACGGCATATTAAATGTGGCTGGCAAGCATTTGGCAGGCTCAAGATTGTGTTCAAGAGCAGACTTTCACTTTGCCTGAAGAGAAAAGTCTTTGATCAGTGCATTCTACCCGTTATGACATACGGAAGTAAAACCTGGACACCACGTCGCAATCAATTCAAAAACTTCGGGTAGCACAGAGGGGAATGAAAAGATGTATGCTTGGCATTATAAGACGAGACAGAAAGTCCTGCGCATGGATCAGGCAACAATCGAAAGTCTGTGACATCATTAGAAGAGTAAAGCAATTGAAATGGAGATGGGCAGGCAATATAGCGAGGCGATGGGATGATAGATGGATCAAGGTAATCCTGGAGTGGATACCGCTTGATCGCAAACGTCCGCGAAGAAGACCGAAAGCACGATGGATTGATGACATCGTTAAGTATATTGGACGTTAAGTATATATATATATATATATATATATATATATATATATATATATATATATATATATATATATATATATATATATATATATGACAAAGTAAATACACTCGTGCTCCACGTTGATGCTTTGTCGTTCCCCCATCCAAAACCCCAGCAAGTATCTCCCAGGACCGGTTTCTCGCCAAGTCGTCATCAGCTGGGCTGAACGCCTGGATAGCTGGACTTTTAAAGCGCCAGATTTTTGGCTCTAACTGTGGTTTTAGTTTTTTCGAAAATAATTTTGCCCAATTTTTTTGGATCATTAAATGCAACATGTACAAAAAGCAAAGTCACGTAATTTTATTGTTCCAGTTTAAACTAAGCCGCAAAACTGCCAAAACAGCTCGCGATATCAACGAAGCTTTTGGCGCAAAAACCTCTAGTGAACGTACTGCATAATGGTGGTTTAAAAAAATCTGTAGCGGTGATGAGAGGCTTGAAGATGATCTGCGTAGTGGTCGACTATCGGATGCTGAGAACAACCATTTTAGGGCCTTAGTCGAAGCCAATCCGCTTACAACTGTTCGGTAACTTGCCTCTGAATTAGGCGGAACTTATATGACGATTTTTAACCATATGCAGGAGATTGGAAAATCAAAAAAATTCGGTAATGGGTGCCGCATGAATTTAATGAAAATAAAAAAAAATGTCGTTTTGAAGTGTAGTGCTTTTCTTTTGCGCAATAAAAACGATCCTTTTCTCGAATTGATTCTGACATGCGATGAAAACTGGATTCTTTATGAAAATCGCCGACGATCGGCTCAATAGTTGGATCGCGACGAAGCTCCACAAAACTTTCCAAAGTGAAAAATGCATCAAAATAAGGTTATGGTGACTGGTGGTCTGATCACAGTTTCCTGAACCCGGGCGAAACGATTACAGCGCAGAAGTACCGCCAGCAAATCGATGAAATGCACAAAAAAATATATATATATATATATATATATATATATATATATATATATATATATATATATATATATATATATATATATATATATATATATATAATGGTTATAATCGTTAAAAACCACAATAAATTTCTTATAAAGGGTGAATCGTGAGGTTCAGAAAAATATTTTGAAATTTAACACATATAATTAAATGTGAAACTTTATTATGAACCGAAGAAACAATGGATTTATTTTCTGAAGATTATTTCAGTCAAACGTTGGCCAAGGCTACCCCTTAGATGGTCCATTTTCAAGCTCCAATTGTCGATCATTTGTCAAAGCTTAATGAACATAATGTGGTCAATAATATGCGTAATATTTGCTTTCAAGTTCTCAATCGAAACTGGCTTATCCACGTAGACTTGAGACTTCATGTAACCCCAAAGGAAATAATCTAGAAGGGTGATATCACACGACCTAGGCGACCAATTCACAGGGCCAAAATGTGAAATCAACAGTTTACTGAAATGCTTTCTGAATAGGTTCATCGTTTCTTGCGCTGTATAGCGCTGTAAGCGCCATCTTGAATTACAGGTAACAAATAGTCCGTTATCATGGCGGAATAGTGAATACCATTACGGTTTCGGTTACGTTAGGGTTAGGTTCCTGCCACCCTTATCGGTGACAAAATATGACCCGATGATTCAACCAGCTCATAAACCCCACCAAAATTTTGCTGAATGCATCTGCCGTTCTTGAATGCTCTCGGCAGTTTTGTTTATTAACGTGCCTATTCACTGATAACCCGACGCAAACGCAGATCTGGTGGCTTTAGTTCTTGCACAAGTTGGATTTTGTATTCTGGTAAACCAAGATCCTTACGTAAAATACGCCAAGTTGTTGCAAACAAGTCAAACTGTTGAGAAGTTACCGCCGCTTCATTCTTTTCACTACGTGGACTATTCGGTTGCCGGTCATCCAATAATAAAAAATTGGGTTTATAATTTTCTGATGATATTGGCAATAATGCGTTCGAGAAATTTGCTTCACAGGACGCTGATTTTCATAACACAGCTCTACAATTTGCAGTCGCTGTTTCGGTTCAAGTATTTCCATGATGCCATGGTATGATATTTAATACTGAGTCAAACTACACCGACGTCTTGACGCGACTCACCCTTTATATAATCTGACAAGCGCGAGAAGGATATAATGTACGTCACTTAAAATGCTAATAAACTTACCATATTTAGAATTATATTAAAACATGATGTGGCAAACACCAAGGGGCGTATGCTATTTGGTTTATCGTAAACTGAATCAATCAACTGGATCGATTCATAAAATGAAGCTAAAACAATCTTTACGATTATTAATGTTAACGGAAGCCTGTAAAACGTATTCACAATATCCACCACACCACAAACATCTTCGTACTTTATTAAAAACACATTTGCCTTTAAGTAATTTTCTTTACAGTTCGTGTAGGTCATAAAACTAAAGAATTTCTCATTTATATACAGAATTACATTGGTTATCGACCAAATTGTTGTACATATTTGAAATATCGCCAACAGCATAAAAATGCTTTGAATAACATTAATAATTAATATAAAACATTCTCGTCTTGATAGGCAGGTAACATGAATAATGATTATTTCATTAATTATAGTTAAAATTATAATTAAAACCGTAAATAACTGAAGTAAACCATTATGGCGATGTACATGTTGATTAAATATTTTATTTAACGTCTTCTTTAAATAACTGAGATGGAAATGTATTTTTAAAAAGTATCTTCTTTTTGCGAATACCGTAAAAAATATTGTGAGAGTGTATATGAATTCGATGTTTAGTTTTACAGCTGTGTCCAGGCAAAATAAGAAATTATTAACATTGGAAAATGAAAGCTTGTTATATACAAGATATATATTCCACAAACATAAAAAAATTAAAAGGATGAACACTACTATACGTGTTCATATAGATTGGACTTAAACCCTTATAATTATTTAAATTTGGTAATGAAAGGCCGATAAAAGCAAAAATATCAGAAAAGTTCTTTATGTTATAACGGCTGAATGGGTGTGTTAATATTTTGGATCCAGCCATACCGATAAATTTATGGAAATTATAGTAATTACCATATGTAAGTGAATTAAACAATCAATAAAACATATAATGTGTTTGATACTCTCTTATTTTAACATGCAACGTTATGCAATATCGATATTACAAACAACTTCGGCAATGTGGGTATCAATACTTGCTGTCAAAACAAAATTTAAGTGAATTAAAATATAAATAAAACATGTTCATTATTTCTGACTACCTTCTTCAATGTTTTTGTTTTACTCCAATTCGTTTTAAACTCTACTATTATATTATAAAATTTATATAAATACGAGGTGTATAAATAAAGTATTGAGACTGGTGGCATAGGGTTTGATCTGACAACACTGTTGGCTTCCTCTCCTCCCATTTGGAGGAGCGGCAGGCCAACATCTGAAGCGTCTTCAATACAAGTTTAAACTGTCAGAAATTCCTCTCATTTCATTGAGTTTCTTCAAAGGCACAGTATATCTGAAAGTGACATTCTTGTTAGTTTTTTTTTACAAACATGCCTCTTCCAGAAACTATCCAATACATATTTCATCTTCAAAAATAAATTCTTTAAACAAATTCGTGGAGCTCCTATGGGCTCTCCTCTTTCTTCGGTCATTTAATATTTTTATGGAACACTTTGAAATTCAAGCCATTAACACTAGTCCGTTGAAACCTACTTGCTGGTTCCCATATGTAGATAATATCTTCGTTATTTGGCCACACGGACCACAATCTTTAAATCTGTTCCTTTCGCATATGAAAAGTATACATCCCTAGGACCAATTTGCAATGGAGACTAAAAACAATCCTGCCCTCCCCTTTCTTGACGTTCTAATATCAAAAAGGCCATACCAAAGCTTCTCCTATTCAGTCTATCGTAAACCCACCCACTCAAACCATTATCTAATTTCTAGTCAAAACTTTAGTCACGAGATCACTAAGATTGTCGGATAGGGAACATAGGCAAACAGAACTATGACATGCGTCAAATAAAAAGGCATATTAACAAAGTTCAGGCAACTGGTCATACCAACCAATCCACTAGAGAATTGTCCCAAAACCCCAAAGTTCTTCAGCCATACATTAAGGGAGTTATTAATTAAATTAGCCACGTATTCAGATCCCGTCGAAACGATATTTACAACAGAAATAAATATATCCAGTTTCCTTAGACCAGTGAAGGATAATATTCCACAAGAGTCACATGGTGTTTATGAAATTCCTTGTTCTGGCTGCTCCCAATTATATCGGGCAAACTAATAAACGTATCCAAAATCGAATATACGAGCATTCTCTCGCCGTGCGAAAATCGGATTTCTCCTCGACTTTAGCTGAACATCATATCCAAACGGGTCAGAAAATAGATTTCGACAAGGCCAAAGTAATTGCACCTATATATTCCTACAAACCCCGCATAATTGGTGAAGAAATTGAGATCGAAAAAAGGCCAGACTGCTTAAACAAGATGGACAACGGTCTTAGAGTTCCAAATACATGGAAACCGCTTATTTCCAAATTGCCCATCCGAAACCCTTCCAATCAAACGTCCACCTCCCATCTCACCCCCTACTCCTCAACCGAGCGCCCCACCTCACCTATTAATGCAGAGTTCTCGCCGTCCTCGTTCTTTTCTAGTTGTGAAATCTGAAGAGTAGGCAGATTGAGGCCTCGGAGTAAATCAACTAGATTCTCTTGAAAGTGGATTCAAAGTGGAAGCCGAAACGTCGAGATTTTACAAGTCTAAAACGCGGTTCTACCCGAGAATCAAGTAATTCTAATATTACCGACCGCGGAAGCCTTTCCTAATACATATATATTTACATTTATATATATATATATATATATATATATATATATATATATATATATATATATATATATATATATATGACTTATTTACTTACTTAATCCTTCCTCTTAATACCCGGAGGTGTCGAGGTGAAATTACATTTCATGTGTTAATGTAGTTTATCCATAATTTACGGTCCTTGGCCAGATTAACTGCTTCCTGCCATGTTTCCCAGAGGCAAAGAAGAGTCTTTGGATTGTTTCTGTGATATCCTTGTTCCATGTCTTACATGGCCTTCCCCTTTTGTTCTTTCCCATCGCTCTAGCTTCTCAAACTTTCTTGGTTTGTCTGTCTTGATCCATTCTGTTTAGATGACCGAACTATCTCAGTGTTTGCTCTTCTATTTTTGATACGAGTGCTGGTACTTCCAAGTTGTCCCTGTACCTTACGAAGATATATCATTTCTGCCGCTTAAATTCTACTCTTTTGCGTTCATTCAAGATCCAATTTTCGCATCCATATGCTAGTGTGGGGATATTATCGTTATAAATATTATTAATTTCGTTTTTTGGATATTTGTTTGCTGTTTAAGAAGCCTCTGCTAAGCGATTGAAGCAATTTCCCTGCTTTCGCCATTCTGTTGGTTCGTCGTCCTGGTTTTCCTTATTATTAATATTAGTAACTAAGTAGCTATACCTTTCAGCTTTTTTGATTTCCATGTTGTTTAAGGATACTATTATCTCTTTGCAATGTTCTTGGTCATTTGTCAATATTATGATCTGTCTCTTATTTACATTTATGTGTAGACCAAACTTTTCAGCTACTTCGTTCCATACTCCTATGTTGAATTTTAATTTTTCCTCAGATTGTGTTATAAACTATATCATCAGCAAATATACACATTTCTACATTAACTGGTTTCATATTTATCCATTTCACGTAGTACTTCATAAATTTATTCTGACATATTTTGATTATTTCATCTATTGTGTTTATAAACAGTAGCGGACTCAGACTTCCTCCTTGTCTCATTCCTCCATTGTGGTGAAAGGAGCAGATACTCTATTGTGAGATCTAATTTGGTTTGTTGTGGTTTGGTACATGTTTTTAGTGGCTGCGATAAGATTCTTGTTTATATTTTTCTTCTCTAAGCTGTCCCAGAAGGTCAAAATTGAATGAATTGAATGTATCAAAATTTTTTCCGTGTCTCTGAAGCGTAGATATCCTGTTCTGTTCTTCTCTTTCTCTCTGTTTCTACTTTTATAATCCTTTTCAGATATTATTGTACTAATATATGTAAATGTTACTTCAATTTTAATTTGGCTTTTATTATGTATGTAGAACATGTTATTAAACCAGTTTATCTTTTTTCAAGATTTCTCAACGATTCCAAATAGAAGAACACTGTGTATTAATTTTATTAAAAAGCCAGACTTCGCAATATTCAACCGCGGTAGGTTTTTATGTTCCCATCATTTTGCTGGGGATTGTTTTGATCGAACATCTAAGGTCAAAGAGAGACTACTTCCAAATGCTGTTCCAACAGTTGAAGTGGACTGTTTAAAACATGTATTTTTTTCATTTTGATAAACATCTTTCATAGCATTAACTCTTGAAAGTTAGCTTTTTTTGGTTGTTGTGAAAAATTAGTTTATTCTCGAGTGCAAAAACGCTGTAGTAGATGAAAAAGTTCGTAGTACATATACAAAGTTAATTTTGTTTAAGGGACATTAAACACTCAACAACTAAATACAGAAAGGATATATGTATTATAATAATAAATAAATTAGTGAATATTACGGATTTTTATTTATTATATATATATATATATATATATATATATATATATATATATATATATATATATATATATATACATATATATACATATATATATATATATATATATATATATATATATATATATATATATATATATATATATATATATATATATATATATATATATATATTGGAAAGATGCTCTAATCCATCCTCTACATAAGAAAGGAGATAGAACGGATGTAAACAACTATAGAGGGATATCTCTTCTCCCAGTTTGTTACAAGATTCTATCTCAATGTCTACTAGACAGAGCACAGGGACACTTAGAACCTAACATTGGTGAATATCAAGCAGGTTTTCGACCGGGCAGATCCTACCCTGAACAGATCCTGAATCTGAAGTTGATTCTAAGACATCAAAAACTGTACAATAAAAATCTCGTCTGTACATTTGTGGATTTCGAAAAAGCATATGATTCTATTGACCGCGAATCTTTATTCCCAATCTTGAAAGAACAAGGACTAGATCTGAAAACGCTGGCAATTATTAAAGCAACGTTAACTAACACAAGGTCAAAAGTTAAATTCATGGGTGAGATGTCAGAGCCCTTCGAAATTAAAACTGGAGTGAGACAAAGGGATGGACTCTCGCCACTCTTATTTAACTGTGTTCTAGAAAAAGTAATACAGGAGTGGCGTGAAAAAAAGTCGGCCCTGAATATTGACCAGCCCATTAAACTGGGGAGAACCAACATCAAAATTGATTGTCTGGCATTTGCTGATGATCCAGCAATTTTAGCTCAAGATGTATTAACGGCACAGAAACAGACTGAAATCCTAAAAGAAACAGCAGAAAATATAGGACTCCAAATTTCCTTTGAAAAGGCACAATACATGACCTGGAACAGACTAAGAACGCCATTTCTAAAAACAAAATATGGTAACATCAGACGAGTCTCTCAATTCAAATATTTGGGTGAAATAATCATGGAAAATGGGTTGGAAAAAGCGGCCAATAAGGGTAGATGTCAAAAAATGGAAACGGCATTGAGACTTACACAAAATATTTACAACAAAAAATGCCTATTTAAAACACAAATCTGAGACATTACAACACAGTTATTAAACCAGAATGTCTATATGCTGCGGAAATGCTCATTTTGAATAGAAAGATGGACATTGAGGACATTGAAAAAAACGAAAGAAAAATCATAAGAAAAATCCTAGGGCCCCAACAAATAAATAGCACAACTTCGAGAAAACCAAGAAATCAAACAATACACAGATATACATAGCGATATGAGAAAAAGAAGACTTAAGTTTTACGGACACATAAAACGGATGAATCCGAGTAGGTTAATTAGACAAATAGTCGAATTTTATGAAAATAGGAGTAAAGCTAAAGTAGAAATAATTAAATGGATTGCTGCAATTAAAGAGGACCTAAGATCAGCAAATATTACACAAAGTGAAATTCAGGATAGAGGCTGTTTCAGACATAAGGTTAACGTTTGGAAGGTTGGCCAGAGAGAAAAATGTAGGAAGACTGGAACAACTTGGTCTGACGAAAGGAAAAAAGCTCATAATAAATAAGCGAAAGAATGAATTTAGTATGGGCACAAAGGAAGGCTAACAACAACAAACGCCTCTAATTGTACTTCGCGTGGTCCACCAGGGCCCATACGTAACTAATAATAATAATAATAATAATATATATATATATATATATATATATATATATATATATATATATATATATATATATATATATATATATATATATATATGTATTTCATGAATATGAACATTAACTCGGTTCAAGATGCAACTGATTACCTAACCAATTTTTCGAAATTATATGATTTTATGACAGCAGATTCCAATTTCTTAATAACTTTTTGTCGTATTGACCACATAAAAGATATTTTCCTCTTTGAAAAAAATTGTTTTTTTTTAATTAATTTAAATTTTTACATTTCTCTGCCGTATCTAGTAACTCTGCATTAATTTAATACAGTAACTATAATTATGCAATAATTTATGGTTTTAAACAACTGTAAACTTTTATCAGTTTCTTGTTTTTATTCATACTGTCCTACGTTACTACCAAACCGGAAACAGTAGTCGGCCATATGTAACTACCATTCTGGTCCCACTTACAGAATCATATGCTCCTTCTTGTAGTTTTATATTCAAAACTCATGCCGGACGGCTGCTCTCACTTAGTAGTTCCAATGTTTCCTAATGGAGTGTTAAATAAAATTTGTATAGATTTCGATTTATTTTCATTTTGATTTACTTATTTCACCAGACCGAGCCACAGCAACAAATGGCCGCGTACAGCTAGTATTAAATACATTTATCAGCTGCATTAATTTATTAGTCAAAACTACAACCGCTCTACCGATATAAAATTTAACGGAACCATATGCAGTATATTCATAATATTCTCCACACCAGAAACATGTTCTTACTTGATTGAGAACATATTTGTTTATCAATATATTTATTTGCATTCTTTGACATTTGAGAAAATGAATAGTTGTATAATGTGTACATACGTGGTATGTAAACAAAGTAATGAGATTGATGACGCAAATTCGATTTGGCAACAATTGGTTCGGTTTTCCCCTCGCAGGGGACGTAGTCCAACATCGGATACGTCTTCATACTTCAAACATGGGCACAAACTTGGGCACTTGGGCAACACTTGGTGTTTTGTCAAGGGCTCAGTTTCTTTGGTGATTTAAATCATTGTCAGAGAAGAAGAAGTCAGAGAAGAAGTGATGAAAATGTCTACATAATTCGAGATCTTGTGCGTTGTGATCATAGGTTGATGGACAGAATGATTGGGGAAGAGTTGAATTGTAACTGGTAAACAGTACAATATGTTATTTCAATCAATCAGTCAACTGACGGGTCTTTCAAATTGAGCGGTTTTTATAACTCTAGAATAAAATACAGGCGGCGTTTGTGAATTTGCCTAGGTGTAGTTTCAGAAGTGGAACGTATGACATTTATACAAATGGAGTCGTACACAATACAACATGTTAAAGTTGTCGAATTATTTTATGAAAATGGGCGTTCGATGGAAAATATTTTTAGAAAATTACTTGATTTAAGGTTTGCACAATCATCCATCTGAAAGTACTATCAATCGAATTTTTCAAAGATTTCAAGAAACTGGTTGGGTATAAGATAAAAAAAGAGTAATATATAGTCATATTGGTCGTTAATAAGAGTATATTGATTTGGCACGTTGAAGTGTTGCTGGAGACCCAGAAATTTCCATTAGTCGACGTTCACAAAAATTTGGGCTCAGTGAATCCACAGCATGGCGTATTTTACGGAAGGATTTAGCTCTGAAACCACATAAGGTTCAAATAACTCAGGAACTAAATCCACTTGATCATTCAAAATGTCCCGCATTTGTTAATTGGATCAAAGAACAAACAGATGATTTTTTCAAAAAATCATCGTTACAAATGAAGCACATTTTGAAATAGGTGGTTCCTAAACGAGTTATTCTTTGAAGTGCATTGTGGTCAGACATGTAATCGGGTCATATTCCTTTCAAAATGCTGCTGGTGAAGCTGTAACAGTAAATGGTGATCGATATCGTGAGATGATAACTGGATTTTTGTCACCTGAACTGAATAATATTGATCTGGAGGATAAGTGGTTCCAACAGGATGGCGCTACGCCTCACTCTGCTAATAACACAATTGATTTATTGAGAGAAAAATATCCAGGATAACTATTTTCTTTAAGATGAAATGAAAATTCAAGTCTATCACAATCAATTCCTGAACTGAAGAATGAAATTATTTAAATAATTGGTGAAATAGACCTACGGTTATGCCAAAATGTTGACTAAATGAGTGGACGTCTGTGGAGCTGCAAGAGATGCTCATGAGGCAGATATTGTTGTTCGTGTTTTAATGTCACACACTACGCTTCAATTCAACGCAATTAAATTCAAATCAACGCAAATTATGTGTTTCTTTCAAGAATTTAAAAAACTGCTCAATCTGAAAGCCCCTTTAAATCAGTTCATTTAATTAAATATAATATTAAACAAATTCACAATTTGTCTGTGCAGAACATGTCCGCCTTCAAATAATTTTCCTTGCGTCGCCATTACTACAAAAAAAAACTTTGAAGAACATTTATAATTAATTTAAAACTTTCTCATCTAGACAGGCACGTATGGTGAATAATGTTTATTTCATTAATAATTGTTAGAATTATAATTAAAACCGTAAATAAGATAAGTAAGCCATTATTACTCTCTACATTCTGATTAAATATTTGATTTAATGTCTTCTGTAAACAACTAAGGTGGAGATGTAATTTTAAAAACACTCTTATTTTCACGAATGCCGTAAAGAATATTGTGGGAATATTTATTAAGGCAATATTTAATTTTACGATGTCCGGACAAAACATGAAGTAATTAGTAATATTGAAAAATGAAAGTTGATTATATACAAGATAAATGTATATCCCGTAAGCATAAAACAATATAAAAAAAGAAAACACGCATATTATATAGATAAGATTTAGGTCGGTTTAATTATTAAAGTTTGGCAATGAAAGCTGGACAAAAGTAGAAATCACATATAGAGAGTTTACCAATAAGAGTGTCAGAACTTTGAAATGTAATAGCGGCAACACTGTTTGAAATGTAAATGTCACTCATAGACTACTGTGTTCAGTATGTTGTGTCAATTTACCACGGAAAGATACACATTCGTGAATTGGGCTCTGGAACAGTTCGAAGGCGATTCCCACGGGAAAAATACTGCTGGATAACTGCTGGATTTGAACCAATGAAAATGGTCAAGTGATTCAGGACTTACCTCTTCATCCTCAAAAGTCACTATTGTGTGCGGTTTTTGGGCTGAAGGAGTGATATGACCTTATTTTTTTGAAGATGGGAATGGAGATCATGTGACGGTTAACACATTAATCGCTATAACACCCAACATTTGGGTTTCAGTATTAGTGCTCATCTATGCTCCGAAACCCATATGCCGGGCTTTCTCTCATGCTTGTACTCTCGAGAGGTTGTAGCTCAAAAACCGGGTTTCAGGTTACATTTAAATACATGGATTTTAAACACCGGCCTGGGGAACCATTGTAAGGTTTGAGCAGAACTAGATTATTTTGCGGTTGTAAGAAAACCTCGTCTATAACACGAACGTTAGATATCAAGGTACAATATTTTAATAAATTTTTATCTATAATAGTTACGCGAATCAAAAAAACAATATAAATTATCACATTCCTTGCAAATAAATCAGGTTTTTTGTCCTTTTGCTTGAGCTATTTTCCTTCCTTGTTCAGGACTTGGGGTTTGATTCATCTGATCTTCTGTAATATTTGTTTCATTTATTTCTAACAGACCTAGAGTAAACTTTTCTCTAAATTCGGTAATTGACAACATACCCTTCGTGATATTTTTGTATAAAATATACGCATTTACAACAGCTGTGCCTGGTATTATTTCGAAATATAGTTTTCGATACCACTTTATGCCCCTACGCAAATGTGAGGAATAAAATTTTAGCTGATCAGAAATATCGATAAATGATTTGCTTGCGTTATATAAGCGCTGGTTTTTCTATTTATTTTCCTCTTTTTAGATATTTAGTGGTATTATCCATATAAATTGTGCTTATGCAAAGAATATCCCGCTTGTCATACCATTTCAAAACTATCACATCTGTGTTACTTTCCTTTGCGTATATTTCTCTTTTACTAAGTTTATGACTTTCAACAACTTTGAAGTTCTTTTTTCTATTTTTTCTCAATGTACTTACTAAGTAGATTTTTCGATTTTGGAGTTCATGTCCTAAACTGATACTTGTATAATAATTATCGGTAGATAAAATACGCCCATGGTCCAACAACGGTGCCTTAAGTGTCATTATAGTTGAAACTGTAGCAGGCTCATCTTTTCCATAATAAACTTTAATGTCATACGTGTAGCCATCTTTATAACACAAATTGTAAAGATTGATGTCAAATTTAAATATTTTATTTTTTGTATATTGCCTACTCAGAAATATACACTGCTTTGAATTTGCTGATCAGTATATTTAAAAGAATACTTAGTTTTCCCAACCGGTCTTTTTCAACAATTCGTTTGTTGTCATTGAAATGAAGCATTCTGAGAAGCAACTCGAAGCGGTTCCTGGACATTTGAGAAGATGTCTGGTTGCCCAATAATCTGACCAATAGTCTGTCGTTTTTGGGAGTTTCTTCAAACTCATATATAAAACTATGCCAAAAAATGAAAAATTTCTTGATGGATCAATACAAATAGATCAATCTGTGTAATCGAGATTTTGAGGACAAGCCATTATTTATTGATTATTGAGCGTACTTATTGGTTTCCAAAACAATTAGATCTAACACCTCATTCGTTGAAATATATTTTAGTGATATGCTGTTCACAGATTTCATTTGTAATTTCAATGTTTTGTAAATCGATTTTTTTTTAATGAGCACGAGTTGGAGATTGCCACTGCATTTCCCTGAATCCCTCTTCATTTGCGTTTTCGGGAGAACAACACTTTGATATTACCTCATCTATGGCTTGATCAACAGATGATTGGGCAGCTTTTATATACTTTGAGTTTTTTGTTGTGGACTGTTTATCTTCGCTGTCTAATGTATCTTATATGAGAGGATATTTGATTCTTTAGATGTAGATGGTTGTACATCGGGCTCTAACAAAACTCCAGGCAGGAGAGAAATTTTAGCATTGCACTTCGTACTCGTTTGGAATATTGTTCTAAAAAATTATAATTTTTATATATTTCTGAGGAAACAGTAAATTTTGAATAAACGTAGTACATTACTAGTTTTCAACATACCTTTTGCGCTTTTTTGGGGGATATGTCATTAATCATCAGAATAATTATGTTCCAAAAGTTCCTCATCATCTGACATTATATCGTTCCTAAGTTTTACAAGCTCATTTAGTTTCTTTTCACATTTTTTTGTTTTTTATAGGCCATCTTAGTGCAATAATATGTTACACTTATGTTATACTTGACTTGCACAATCACCTACTAATGCTGCGGAATAAATACAAACATACCGATGCATCTGGTCTTCGGAGCGCCGACCCTGACCTGGCTCCGAAAGCCAAAAGCGGGGCTTCATTTTCAAAATAAAAAATGTTACCAAACATAATATTTATCAGTTGCATGAATTATTTTGTTTGGGCCTTGAAATACATTTTTTCCATTGTATTTGGGCAATTAACGTGTTAATGGTGAACGCTATAGGAACATGCCAACAGAATATCTTAGAAACGACCTGATAAATGTGGATGTAAACAACGTTTTCTTTTAACAAGACCGGTCACACAGCTCGCCAAACTTAATTTCTTGCAAGGAAAGTTTCCGAGAAAGTTAGTTCGAGAAATGGTAATGTCAACTGGCCACCAACATGCTATTTCACGCCGTTGGATTATATTTTGTAGGGCAATGTTAAATATCTGGTTTACAGAAATAAACCCCCAAAATTCACCTTTGAAAATATACCACGCGATATGTGTGAAAGAGTAATTGAAAATTGGGTCTCCAGAATCATTCCACCTGACGAAGCCGAGAGCAACATTTGAACGACATTATTTTCAAATCATGTCATTATTTACTTTTTAAGATAAAATGTAAATTTCCCGATTTTCACTTGTAGTTATCTTTATACCTCATTAGTTCCGACACTCTTATTGGACAACACTTTATATAACTTCTTTATGTAATACGGTCTGAATCTCCTTAAAATAACATTAAATAACTGTACTAATAAATGGTAGCCCCAAATAAATTAAATTTAAATGCACTCGTGACGCAAGGATACAAGGGTAGAATGAAAAGTCACATGCAATAGATGACGATGTGATCAGGTAATTCCATTTCTCAAGAGTGGTTTCTTTTCTAGTAACGCTCTATCAATTACAAGCAGATATTACATTTACCAGGTCTGTAAATTTGAAACCAGAATTTGCGCATTGAGCGTTAGCTGTCAATGTAGTTACCATCAAACTGCGTCATTGGCACCATTTCCTTGTTGACATCTAACAAAGATTTTCAACTCACAACAACACAAGTTTCATACAACAGCATAGTTTGTAACAGCGTTGAACATGTCGAATTTTGTGCCTGTAAACTACGATTTGCGCACAGCATTGATTTTCTGTGACCATTTGCCGAAAATTGCTGCAGAATCGTATACGAATATTTCTCGAAACTTACGGTGAGCATGCTCTTGGTAAATCACAGTGCTTTGAGTAGTTTAAAAAAATTCAAAAGTAGCGATTTTGACGTGAAAAACAAAGAACGTGGAAGACCACCGAAAAAGTTTTTGAAGACAGCGAATTGGAAGCATTGTTGGATGAGGGTGACACTCAAACGGAACAACAACTAGCGGATCAATAAAATTTTACCCGAGAAGCCATCTCTCTGTATTTAAAAGCCATGGAAAAGATCCAGAAGATTGAATGAAAGACAGTAGGAAAACCGAAAAACCACTTACAAAATTCTGCTCGTCAGGTACAAAAGAAAGTAATTTCTCCATCGAATTGTGACTGGCAATGAAAAGTGTATATATTTTGAGAATCCTAAGCGTAAAAGATCATGGGTAACTCTAGGCGAACCATTGACATCGACTGCAAGGCGAAATTGCTATGTACGGAAGACAATGCCCTCTGTTTGGTGGGGTTAGAAGTGATCTATTATGAGCTGCGAATGCTTGTCGAAACCATTGATACTGAATGCTACCGACAACAAATGATCGATTTGAATCAAGCTTTTTTACCGGAATATCAAAAAAGGCAACACAAAGTGATTTTGCTTCATGATAATGCACCATCATACACTGCAAAACTGGTCAAGGAAACGATTGAGGCGTTTAGTTGGGAATTAGTTTCGCATGCGGCTTACTCACCAGACTTGACTCCGTCTGATTACTATTTATTTAAATCGATGGGACGCGCACTTGCTGAGCAGCGCTTTACTTCTTACGAAAATGGCTCGATTCTGGTTTACCTCAAAAGAGCAACAGTTTTGTTGGCGTGTTTGTCAAACAGGTAGGAAAAATGTATAACTATCATTTTAATACAATTAACGTGTTTTTTCTATACAAAAATTCCGGTTTCATATTTACATACCTGGTAGTTTTGGCAGTATTCGAAAGCAGATCAGTACAAAATATGTGCTATCAGGGAAAATGGAAATTTCGTGTGTTGTTTAATCACTAATTTCTATGTGGAAAAACCATTTCACAAACCGAAGAAAAATCAAAAAATAATTATGAGATCCTGCTTCTTTACATTGCCTGATTCATAAGTTGTGTATTGAGTTTCGATGAGGTCGAACCGTCCCGAGAATGCTCCACGCTCAGAACGTTTCGTTGAGGTTACCTTCGTTGAGGTATCCGGAGAAAATGATACAAAAAACACCGACGTGAATCCTAAAATCTCTTAAAAACGTATGCTTTCTTTGCAATTCTATAAATGTACATCCAAATAAGGCCGATTTTATTACATTTAAAAATATGCTTGAGCTGATAACTTTTTTTTACAATAATTTATTTAAATTCTCTTGGAAACCAGGCAGCAGATGATGTCTTATGAGCCCACTCAGATTCTAAGGAGTGTGTATGTTTTTTATGTTAAACCGAATTGTGAATATACCAGGTATGACTGCATTTTTTAAAGAGGTGGCGCTGCAAACTAGGGTTGGTTCGCAGCTAAATTTCTTATCTCTTTATGCCCCCAACTTAACACGCTTGTGGGCCTTGGTTTAGACGATTCAAAAGTGGTGATTTCGATTTGAAAGACAAAGAACGTTTCCAAGAACCGAAAAAAAATTGAATATGCCGAATTGCAAGCCTTATTGGAAGAAGAGCATATGCAAACTCAACAACAAATGGCAGAGAGGTTAAATGTTGGTCGCCAAATCATTTGTGATCGTCTGCATGCTATGGATTAGATTCCGAACGGAGGAAAATGGGTAGCATATTAGCTGAACGACAGATATATGGGAACGCGAAAAACCGTATGCAAAATTTTGCTCTCTCGACATGAAAAAAAGACTTTTTTTCATCGGATCGTGATCGCAAAATACATATATTTCAAGAACCCAAAACGCAAAAAATCGTGGGTTGACCCAGGACAACCATCAACTTCGACCTAAATAGTCCTCTGTTTCAGCCGTGACCTCTTCATTTAATATAAATTTCTTTCCAGCCGGCCATTTTTTCATGCTTGGAAAGAGAGAGGCTAAGTTCGAAGAGTAGAGTAGATGCGGAAATAATTTGTTCATTGCGTGGTGAAACAGTACTTCTACGCCAAATCAGGGTGCATTTTTTATGAAATTTGCCCGTTTCCTTTTTTCAAATAATGGATCAAGACAATGTCTTGTAAATTCAAGAAAACTGTGATTTTTTACCCTTCCAGTCGATTAAAATGTCTTCACTATCTCCGTGGCACGTTCTCTGGGGGTAAAAGTCCCTTTTTAACTGTTCCTTCAACACTTCCACCTCAACAATCTCTCTAAGCTTTATTCTGCACTTATCCACCATTATATCATGAATGTTGTTAACCATATCCTCAGTGAAGCATCGGTCATGCTAGTTTGACATCGAAACTCAATAAACCACTTACAAGTCATAAAATGAAAAGGAGCAGAGTTTTATGCAAAAACTACTGTTTTCAATACAGGAAATTCTTCTACTCTCTGTGTATCTCTATCTGTGTTTTTTAAGACATACACTTTGTGTGTACATGCCAATACATAACAAAGTCACTTTTTTTACTTTCGGTGAAAGTTAGGTATAATAAACCTAACTCAAATCATCCTCTTATATCCCCTTCTTATATCTCACAAACTTAAAACAATAATAGAAACAATCCTAAATCCATTCATATGTTATAATATTACTAGGTATGTAAACATAAAACCGGAATTTTTGTATAGAAAATACATGTTGGTTGTATGAAAATGATAAAAAAATATTTTATTCGAAGAATTGTCCATCGCTAGCTATACATTTTTCCCACCTGTCTAACAATTTGTGGATGCCACGCCAAAAAAGCTTACTCTTTTGAGGCAAACCGGTCATCGAGCCATTTTCGTAAGAAGTAAAGCAGTGCTCAGCAAATAAGTAATAATCGGAGAGAGCCAAGTCTGGTGAGTAAACAGCATGCGAAAGTATTTTCCAACGCCTCAATCGTTTGCTTGATCAGTTTTGCTGTCTTTGATGGTGTATTATCATGAAGCAAAATCACTGTCTTTTTTGATATTCTGGTTGTTTTTCACGCAAAGCTTGATTCAGAACGATCAGTTCGGTAGCGTTCAGTATTAATGCCAGGTTCGTTCAATTTCGCCAGGTTTTAATAGATAGGTATTTAATAGATAGATTTAACAGCTCATAATAGATCACACTCTTTTGATACCACCAAACACAGAGCACTGTCTTCCGTCCATAGCGATTTGGCCTTGCAGTCTATGTCGATGGTTCGCCTGGAGTTACCCATGATCTTTTATGCTTAGGATTCTCAAAATATATCCACTTTTTATCGCCAGTGACAATTCGATGGGGACAAAAGAATGAATTTCTTTTGTACGTGGCGAGTAGCATTTCGCTAGTGATTTATCGGTATCCTGCTGTCTTTCATTCAGTTCATGTGAAACCCATTGTCTCATCTTCTGGTTCTTTCCCATGACTTTCAAACTTATAGAGAGGGATTTTCGTGTCACATTTAATTAATCCGCGAGTTGCTGTTGCGTTTGAGCGTCATCCTAATTCAACATTGCTTGCAATTCGCTGTCTTCAAACTTTCTCAGTGGTCTTCCACGTTCTTCGTTTCTTACGACAAAATCGCCACATTTGAATGTTTTAAACTACTCAAAGCACTGTGATTTACCATGAGCATGCTCACCGTAAGCTTCGACAAGTATTCGATGCGATTCTGCAGTAGTTCTCTTCAAATGATAACGGAAAACCAATGATGTCCACAAATCGTAATTTCCAGGCACAAAATTCGACATGTTCAACGCTATTACAAACTATGCAGCAAAATGTTCAACGGTATTACAAACTATGCTGTTGTATGAAACTTGTATTGTTGTGAGAGAAAATCTTTGTCAGATATCAGCAAGGAAATGGCGCCAATGACGCTGTTTGACGGTAACTACATTGACGGCTAGGACCATCTATGGGCAAATTTTGGTTTCATATCAGACCGGGTAAATCAACCGGGTTTGCATTAATTAAATTATCAATGCTCCACATATAACATTTAGGTATAAAGAATATGAAATAATAAAAGTACAAATGAATTACAATATGAATAAAATATCAATATGATTTAACATTTGTCACATGCAATCGAAATTTTCTTACAAGGAAACTTTCTTTACATACTTCTACCTTTACTTTAAATTTTATTATGATATTATGCACATTCCAAATAAAAATTGATTAATTTAAATGTTACCAAAATAACAGCATTTTAAATGGATCAACAAAATTTACAAATTATATGAACATGCTCTCCTATTTATTCATGTTATTAGTTTATCCACTTGACAACAATGTGACTGAAATATTTATATAAACAGTGTGAGTTCTGAAAATCATATGAAAATATAAAGCAGAAATAAAATTTTTCATGTACTGGGGTCTTTCAACAAGTAGTTCTTAACACACTTCTTCAAAAAAACAATACATAACCAAACATTTATAGTAAAAATTAATAGCGAGTAAGTAAACACTATTCGATACGCCGACGATACAATTATTCTGAATACAATATAAATGAACAAGAGAGGGATCTAAAAATCAACATGATCATAACAAAATTCATGATTAATTCTTCTATTGGAACCTTAGGTGTGAAAAAATATTTAAAAAGTTTTATATTACTAATGTCTATATTATGGTCCTGTTCAAGAGCATTTTGGGCAACATAGGATTTTTCATTTCGCCTATATCTAATGTGCGCAATGTGTTCTTTATACTTGATTATTATGAATCTTTTAGTTTGCCCAAGATACCTTTGATCACAATCTTTATAACTAATTTAAAAAATTTCCGATTTTTCATGTTGATCTACTTTATCCTTTGGATAAGAACGTAATTTATTATATGGCTGTAAACTACCTTAATCTCCAGTGTTTTCAAAATATTATCTAACCCTTGCATTAATTGGACATAAAACGGTATTACCATGACTTTATTATTGTTCTGTTCTTTTTGAAAAGTCAAAGATTCTCTCAATTGTCATTAATTGTCTCTGTTTAAGGGAAAAATAATTAATCTATCTACCATCAAATTTAAACTAGTCAATTTCTTATACCAGCTATAATTGGAATCGTTAGAAATATCAAAGTGGTGGTGTTTTTTTTTTAATATCAAAAAGTTACCTATTTTTATTATTCCTACTCACTAACACATCCAGAAATGGTAATCTATCGTTGTTGTCGAATTCATATGTAAATGGTATGCTTTCGAATTTAAGTTATTACCAAAATCTTGTAAGTTTTCATGACCATAATATAGATATTAGTAATTTCAAACTTGTTGAAAGTGTAAGTAATAATATGACTTTGGATGAAAGCATTCAAATGGAAAAATATAAACAAATTCATGGTCTTCAGCCGTATCGAACATTCAGACGCTTCGCTTTTGACAAATGGACAGCAAGTGGAGTGTGTAATGTTTTTTTGAAATATCTTAGTTGTATCATCAAAGAACAAAACAATTTTTTTACAAACCCAAATTTTTTAATATGCGAACCTGTCATGCATCAAACTGCATTTGAGATGTGACTGCATAGACTGATGCTTCGGGTTCTCTAAACAGACATGCAAACTGCTTTAACTGGGTTGTCTGGGATTATTAAGTGCCAGAAGTTCGCATATATCTGACATATTCTCCGAGGAAATCTATAAAAAAATGGTTCAGGTCATAATGAAGGTCGCAGGGATGTCGGGAGAAAAGAAGCCGGTTAGCTGAAGAACATCCATGAATTAACTGGAATATGAACACCAGAACAACTACTTAGAATGACCGAAAATCGAGTGGAAGTTCAACTCGATTCCAACGTATTTTCGTGTAAGGGATTCTTAAACAAACATTATTGTCACACACGGTTGGAAGGTAAATCAAGATATATTATTATACATTCATTATATCTTTAGAAAGTCATTCATTTAGTTAATGCTCCGGATCAATCATTGGACCGTTAAGAAGAGAAAGAGGAGGTTTCCAACGCGATCATCCTCAAAATAGCTTAACCAAAAGGTGGTCATGTAGGTGTGATTCAGAAGAACATGGCAACACACAATATTGTGTTTAAAACGTAAATGACAGCCAATGAAAATTTATTGTTGAAAGTGCTTTGTTCTTCTAATGCTAACCCCCACGGGACCTGAGCCCTCTCAGGTACGGGGAGTGACGCCCCCGGGGCCCGAGTCTCCCCAAACTAGGTATCTCGTAACTACTATCTCGTAACATATGGAGAGAGCTGAATGACATCCTAGGTTAAAGATATCACAAACGGAACCTCTGAGATACCTCCCGACCTCTAAGAGTTATCGACAATAAGAGAGCTCTCCTCGATTGAGTCCAATTTCCTCGATATTCCTGACACACAAATATATTATATTAAAGTAGAGATGGTCCAAGTGACCGATAGAAAATTTCCTCCAATGAATATAAGTAATGTTATGTAATTAAATCTCTCGATGATTATTAAACAGTTTTATTGAAAAAAACAACAATTATAGCAAGTTAATAAGTGATGTATTCAGTTTACGAGCTGCTCTTGTCTTTCGAACAATTTGGTGATGCCGTTTCACCAAAAATCGCCGGGCCTAGATTCGAAGAAGTTGTTAAGCCAGTTTTTGAGCGAGCGCAGTTGGACTTGGCGATAAAGGTGATAATTGCTTGGCCCAATATCTGGAGAGTATGGCAAATGAGGACCCACTCCTTCCTTTGATTCATATTGACGTAGACATCATTTCTCATCTTCCGTTACGGTTATATACAATAATGACATTGACAATGAGCATTCATGTGATACTTTTCCTTCTTATTGTATCCC